>CM045760.1:7590454-8164270 GCA_025200525.1 Camellia lanceoleosa
TTTCATAAACATCAACAATAATGAAGCAGGAAAGAAATGTAGAAATTTGATAGGTTTATAATAAAGCAACGATGAAGCTTAATAGCGCTGTTTCTGCAGTAGTTTTTTGCAAGCTGATTTGGCTTATATAACTCAGCAGAGATAATAGAACTGTAAGGTCCATAACTAAAATATTCTAGAAAAAAGCTAATCTTAATTCACATTTTTTGTTTCAAACATTGTGCTACGCCCTCCCAATCACAACGAAGGAAATAGAAGAAAAATAATCTGTAACGCATGGAGGAAATTTTCTACTCAAACAAACAACTAACTTAAAGATGTGATAGTTTAAAGCAAGTTGCCTACCAGCTGCAAAAACTGATCCCAAGAATATAATGCCAGACCAAAATTTTCAGCTACCTTCTTTTGTTCATCATCTGTAACCTTTCCAAAGCTCACAAGAGCTACACAACATAACAAAATTTTTAATAAAATTTGGCAATTTACTACTCCTTGTATTAAGAAGAGAAGCAGAAAAGAGCAACTTACTTTTCAAATACTTTATGGTGTTTGGAAATGTTTTAAGACCTGGAAACGTAAATAAAAAGAAAGAAAGAATTATACCTAGGAAGTTCTAAAATCAAATTTGAAGCCGGAAAATGATTTTCATCATGTCAACAAAAGAACAATAAGCAAAGAAGGTACAAATGCCAAAATTTTCTGGGACCATCACTTTTGAGTATAATGAAAATGTTTATTTACCCCAGGAATTTTAGTTTCTTCTACAAAGGTAAGTGAAATCTCAGCATGACAAATGATATATTCCACTGCACCAGCACCTAGAAACGTAGAAAGGCAAAATAACAGAATGACTCCAATGATGTACTGAACCCATTTCAAAGCCATCTCTGATCTTTTATCAATGGACAAATGAAATTACAGTTTCAGCAGAGATATTATGTTTTAGAATAAAAATTATACTAATTATGTCTATGCAGCAAAACACAATCCTTTTGGCCTTTGTTTAATTTTTTTCCATGTTGGACAAGTATCAAAAATAACCATGATTAGATAAAAATAAGATCACTAACACCATTTATAAGCCCACATGACATGTACATTAAGGCCACATGACGGTAAAACACATTCATTCTACAATGACCAGTTAATCCTTTATTATTCAATTCAAATTCACACACGGCATGGAAACAGCTGCACTCTAGACTGTCATATAAGGGAACACAGTATAGTCCATGGGCATTAAAGGCCTGTAGAAAATGTAAAAAACTATTAGGACTGCTAAAATACCAAAATTAATATATCAGCTGAGTATCAAACTTCATTCATAATGATAAAATTTTCCCTACACTATGAAAGATATCACAAAATATGCTTTTATATACATATCGCGGATGAATGGGCTACTTGAATTTAGAGCTCAAAACTCAAAAAGAATCATTTTCTAGTTTCACTCATCCAGAACTCTACTATTACAGAAATACATAACCTAGCACTTCCACACAGATAAAAAGAGGGAGACAGAAGAAGAAAAATGTAATAGGTCAAAACACTGTATTTTGAACAAAAACCAACTCTTTGGTAGGTGTATTGGTACTTTACCTGCATACTTATGATCCATTTCATGCAGTTGGCACTGTGAGATTCCACATCTCGCACCCTTTATAAGTAATTAGACGTAGAGTTAGCATGAAACTTTGGAAGCAAAAATATCAATTTAAGCCAAATGAAGAATTAGTTGAATGAAATTGCGCCATGGTATGGCGAAGCTCAAATTTAGCCTCACTGATAAGAGCTAACATCTATACTGCTTGCACTAGCTAATTTAACTTCAATTACTATTAATACAGCAAAATAAACTTACTTGCTTGATACTACAATTCACGGATGGAAGCTCCAACCTTCAATACTATTTCATATACTTCTTCATAAGTTAACCACGATATTTACCAGCCTGTAGAGAATTGGAAAACTAAAATTACATTCACATAAGCATATTTATATATACAACACAAAAAGAAGAGAAACAGGAGTGAAACAATAGCAGAGGATTATAGGACAACGCACCTTCCCATTAATAATCTCGCTACCAATGAGCATTCGTTTGTAGGAAATTTCTCAACAGACGCACTGCAAACAAGGTTACAAATACATTAATGTTGGCAATAATTATCAAGAACACTTTTGTTTGGTTTGATTTTCAGAATTTTGCTTTCAGAATTTTTGAAAAATGAAAATTAGTTTGGCAAAAAAAATAACCACCAAAAACATATTTTCAAATTTTAAAAAATATTTCCTCTCACAAAAAGATAAAATCACAAGAATGATGAGTTTTTATTTGTTCATTTTTTCACCAAATTAGATTTTAGTTTTTGAAAATTTTCCAGAAAACTGATTCTGAAATAAAAACAAACATAATTTCTTAAAACTGGTTCTCTGGAAAATGAAAACCAAACATAATTCTTAAACAAGGTAAACAACCAGTACAATTCAATATTATTGCAATGAAAAAGATGAGATTTCTGCTTCTTCCTTTTTTTTCTCACTGATTATTTTTGTTTTTTTTTTTTTTTTGAAAAAATTTTCAGGAAACAGGATTCTGGAAACAAAATTAAAATATAATTTCTTAAACAAGTTAACCAGTATAATTCAATATAATTGCAATGAAAATGACGGGTTACTGTTTGTTTGTTTTTTGAAAAATTTCCCAGAAATCAAACATAATTTCTTAAACAAGTTAAACAAGCAGTACAATTCAATTGTTAATTCAATACAATTGCAACGTCTCGTGGACTTCTTAATCATGAATCTAGAGAAATTAATCTCACAAAAATTTTTGCTAATCACTCCAGTTCTGTTCAATACAATTCAAACATCAACTATAGTCTATGCTGTTAATAAAAACAATGCTCAATCAAAATAAAAACAATTATTGACAAAATTTATCATATCTCTCTCTAGATATGCATATATACACAAACATATATAAACACATTGTTAGAAGATATTTAATATTATAATGTATTATAGGTTTGGTTTATTTTATTTATTTCCTTTCCCTCCAAGTTTTTTTTTTTCTCTCCAAGTCTTTGCCTTTGTTGAGCTCTTTTCTTTGCCTGCAAATCTCTCTAATGAACTTTCTCACCAAATTTCCTTTCATATACTTATCTCCTCCGCTAAACTTCCAAGAAACTTGTCCACCAAGCTTTCATCTCCTATAAATTGAGTTAACCTCTATCTTGGAATATAGAAGAAATTTTATATTTGTTTTATTATGTTTTAAAGAGATTATCAAGCAAAAGAAATAATGGGTGTACGCGACGGTTCTACCAACAATCGCGCGATTTGAAGCTTGATGTATCAAATCCCAAGAAGACGCATGAAGATGGTCTTACCAGAATACGCTTTTTTCGCTATACACCATGGAGACTTGATTACACTGTGAGAGTATTAATCTTCTTAAAGAGAAAGAAATTTTCGCAAGACCTCAACCCTTTTAATAATTTCATTATTATAATTTGTATTTTCCTAGATTTTATTTATAATTATCACCAATGAACAGCCATTATTTGAATTTTCTAACTACAAAATGACTTACATATAGGTGCTATGAAATATGTTTGAAAACTCGAGAGGTAAATAAACAGCGAAGCAGAAATGGCTGAGATCAATGGCCGATTTTACGTTTCGTTCGGCTTTCGAAAATGAGAGAAAAGAAAGGAAATAATGATTGTAAAATAATAGCCCTTGCTAACATTTACTTTATTGATTTATGTTTACAAAAAATTATAAATTGATTTTTGTTTATTTTTAAAAATTATAAATTATAAATGTAGATTTAACTTGGAAACAAAATATTTCTGAAAATTTTAAAAATATATTTGTTCAGACTTAATTTATATTTATTTTTTATTATTTATGACAATGGGATCATATACATTATAATTAAAAAAAATAATTAAAAAAATTAATTGGAAAAAAAATAATTGAAAAAAAAAAAACTACTTGAACAAAAAATTAAGAAAAACTTACCCATAAATCCTAGATTATGGAAAGTTGAACTATTTAGTCTTAAGAATTTTTTTATGGACCATTTAATTCCTTTTATTTGGTAATGTTTACAGAATTGATTTTATACGTTTAAGTTTATAATAATACCTTTTTGTGGGATTTTTTTTTCTTGACTTGGGGATCCGGTGGGGTGGCGGGGGGTACTTGCGAATGTTAACGTGTGTAGGGGGTTGGGTTGACCATGGGAGAGCAACGGTGGGTTGTTTGTGTTGTGCTCCATTGTCTTACATTTTGTTTTACATGACGTTCGGTGTGTTGTGTTGTGGTTTTGGTTGATGTGTATTGGTATGTCATTGTCATTTAAATCGGTGTTTTATATGGGTTAAAGTGGCTGTGGTTTTTTTATTCTCTATTATTTTATGTTTTCTGTGCGTTCATGTGTGTTGATTAATGACACTCGTAACATTAATATTGCACAATTGTTGTTAATTGATTGTGAAGTTGTTCCTAGTGTGTGTAACTTAATTTTGCATGTTATTTCTTAATAATCACATAGAAACTCCAAATTTTCTCTCTCTACAACTTTACCATTGCCCAACCTGAATATAATATGCACGCAACATCATAGGAAAATGATGTCTCAGTTTGTAATTTCACACACTGTCAATTTACCAACTTTGCTCACTAACTGTCACATTCACGCTAAGTATGTATATGCCCTCTATCATTAATTTTCCTATAATTATTCTTTTAGTCTACAAAGAAAACATTTGCAGACCAAAACAAGATTATAAGTTCACAAATTGTGATTTATCAGCATCACCCAAAAATTAATTGAAAAAAAATTTATTTGGAAAAAAAATTATTGAAAAAAAATTATTTAAAAAAATTAATTGAAAAAAAAAATTTGTAATCAAAATTTTAAATTTCTATTTAAAAACCAATGTAAACTCATTTTTTAAGTTTACGTTTTTTTCTCAAATTTATAAACTGAGATAATCATTCATAAATCAAAAAAATTATCAAACAAGTTTTTATGACAATTTTTAAAATTTTTATAAATATAAACTAAAAAAATGAAATGATTGTCAAACAAGTCCTTTCCTTTCGTTTCTTCTCCTTTCCTAAGAACCAAACAGAGCTTTTTCCCTTCGCCGGAAAATATCAAGAATTTTCTAGAGAAGAAAAAAGTGTAGGCGGGAATTTATGGAGGAGAGAAGAGAGCGAGGGAAAACTAGAATGGGCTTTCTTCTCTTATTTCTTTTCTTGAGTTAAATACAATGCCCTTTGGGCGTTTAGGGAGGCTTTTTATTTTCACTTCGTTTGGTTTAATCTTTTAAAATTGTTATTAATTTTTTTTTTGATAAATTATAAATACATTTTTTAAGATTTGCTTAAAATACTATTTTTATTTTATAATTTTGTAAATTATATCATGTCCTTTAAAGTTTCTAATTTCGTAACGAATGATCCCTTTTATTAATAAATCATCAAACTAATTAACAGTTTTTAATTATGACAAAAATATATTTCAATTAATAATTTAGGTAATTTTATCATCATTGTATATGAAAGCAGTTAGGAATTTCATTTTTTCAATTAATTTCACCTAAATAAAAAATTCTAATAAATGTGTATTTGTAATTTTTCAAATCATAGCGAGCAACTGTATTTTAAGTAAACCTTGAGGGTGTAATTGTAATTTACGCTTGAATTTTTTGTCTTTCATATTTTTTTATGGTCTTTAATAAAAAGAAATCATGTTTTATGTAAAAAAAAAATTTAACTTTTGATAAATTATAGATACACCTAAAGTTTAATGAAAATGCAAATAAAAATATAAATTTTAGATGAAAATAAAATATTTTAAAATTATAAATAATATTTGAATATTTATTTGATTAATTAATTTGAAAAATACACGGTGGGTGGGAGGTGAACGAATAAAAATAATGATAATAAGATAAAATGAAAAGAAATACATAAAAAACGTATCGTAGTCACGTTAGAAAATACATATAAATATTTAATACAATATATTTATTGCATTTGTTTACTCTCTATAATGATGGGAGTAATTAACCCTATTTAGGTCTGCTTGGGAGGTGGATTGATTTTTGATTTTTTTAATTATTTTATTATTTTAGTCTAGCTAAAAAGTCTTGTTTGAAATAATTTTTTCATTTTTTTGACTTTTTGTGAGAGAAAAAATATAATGATTATGGGTTGAATGTAATATTTTGTTTTATTAGGCTAAAAGCCTATTTTATATTTTTGTGACTAAAATAGCCCCAAACCCAACCCAACCCATCTTCCCAAATGCATTCTTAAGAAGTGCGGTATGGTCCATTGTTAACAAAACACATTTTTTAATTAAATAAAAAATGTTAGAGATCTAAAAAATTCTATCAAAAATTTTACCAAATATTTCACATGGGTGTGGAACCTATACGGGACCCACATTGTATAAGTCTCATATCCATGTAAGATATTTGATAAAATATTTGGTAGAATTTTTGATATTTCTATCATTCATCTTTTTAGATACTTTTCTAGATTTATTGTGTCATTATTACCTTAATTATTCTAGTAATTAATGCATTCATATTAAGAATTTCACTAAATTTGTATCAAGAATAGTTATGACTCGAATTAAATTCTAATGATTCAAACTCATTAAAACGACGTCGTTTTAGACGCAAAACGACATCGTTTTGGTAGTTCCAAACCATTTGACCCACTGATTTTGTGACTCTCAAACATTTTTCAATTTGTATAGGGTGTAGATTTATAAATCTTGTATTAGGTAGAAAATTGATGAGAACAATCAATAACCTACCATACTTTCCTCAAAAAAAAAAAAAATTCACCTACCATACAAGAAAAATTAAAAAGTAGAATATAATATTGCTGATCTAGCAAAAATATAATGCTTAGACAATATTCGTATAAAAAAAGTTAAATAGTTTTTTTTTTTTTTTTTAAACTTTGTTGATTGTTGATGTGGTAAACTAAAACACAGTGAGCTTGTTTGGTATAATTTAATATAAAGTAAATATGAATAATTATAAATAAAAACTAAAATGACAAAAAATTTGTGACCCATAAATACAAGGTTTAAGGAAAGTAAAATGTACCTAAAATTAAATTGATTTTTGCACACATGATCAAGTAATTGGGATTTGTAATCTATTTGTTTGTTTTCAATAAGTTTAAGTGTATAAAGACTAAACACACGGAATGACACTGATGTCTCTCAAAGAATTGGTCTCATATAATTACAAGATGTGAGAATTTATATGATGTGAGGTCCAAACCTGCCCTTTGGGTCTCCCATTATTTTTAGTGTGTTGCTATTTTTAAATTAAATCAGTAATACGCAACAATAAAAATAAATTCGAATAAGCTTCAAGGAGTGTTCACATGTGAAAAGCCACAAAAGAAATGTCCAATGATTTCATGCTTAGACTGACATGACATAAGAAAAAGTTTATTCTTAATTCATAATGATACAATGATACATAGACTATTTGATGGATTCTTACACAAAATTATATCAAAATTACATATGTAATGATAAAATGATAGATATTTTTTCCCAAATGACTTCAATTTAATCACATCATTCTATAAATAAACCCTTGAATAAATTTTTTGTTGGTGCAACACTGCTTGAAAGTCAAATTAACATCAAGTTGAGAAATTTCACATAGAAACTTACCGAAAAATATCCCAACAACTATCAATTCCGGGAGTCAGTGGCCGGAATCCATCTTTCCCTAGTAGATTTCGATAAACAGGTCCCATCGATGGCCGCCCGTTGGCTGCCTCCTTCGCCTTCTCAATCTCAACCACAAACTTCTTTTGTGCCATAGTTGTGATCAACAAACAAACTATGAAGGTCTAGACACAATGGTACTCGATATATATAAAGAGAAAACCTGATTTAAAAAGTCAGTTGCTTGTGTTTGGGGTTTTCTAAAGTTTAGAAGTCATTTGGTGACCAAATTGGAATATAGATTATGAGAGAAGCCAACACCTCTCATTGACAAGCAGATTGGGAAAGAGAATCTGAGGCTTTTGGTTTTTATGTCTTGTATCTATTTGGTTTTATTTCTAAAAATTAGTTTTTGAAAAATAAATGCTAAAAATTATTTTTTGTTTTCAAAAAGATAAAAACCACATGAAAATGTCTAGTGTTTTTGAATTTTTCATTTTATTCACTAAATTATTATTAATTTTTTATAAAAAAAAATCAGAAAAAGATTCTAAAATCAAATCAAATAGAAAAACTTCACCCAATTTGGCCACGAAAAGCTCCTCAAAATTTTGGAAACCACAACACAAGGCCCTGTTTGATAATGTTTTCATTTATTTTTTCTATCTTCGTTTTTATTTTTTGAAAGAAATTTCATAAAACTGATTCTCAAAATAAAACCAAATTGCACTGATTTGATTTTTATGCATGGTATGTATAAAGTTTTTATTTTAAATTTCAAAATTAAAATAAAAAATAAAAACAGAAGTGTAGGGCCATTTTCTGAAGTTTAGAGGGCTTTTGGTACAAATTGCAATAAAATTAATCAGAGTTTTGTGAAGCCAACCCTCTCATTTGACTAGCAGATTTGAAGAGAGAAACTGAGAAATTAGTTTTATGCTTGTAATGTTAAGTTGGCAAGCAAGGGTTGTTTACGTGAAAGCTATGTATATTGTTTTATTGGTAAGCAGATTAGGTTAAGTTGTTGGCCTTAGTTAAATACAGATATATCTGGTTGGGCTGTGATTTGTTCTACACTATCAATTCACTAAAATTTATCTGATCAAGTAACACACACACACACAGTAGCAATTTGTTAATTTTCCATCTTTATATGGAAACATTTGGAATTTTGGGTATTGTGACTTTTAGTAATATTAATGAGTTATATTATTAGAGAATTATGCTTCTTCATTAATTTTGTAAGCAATTGGTAACCCCAAGAGGTTTGGCTTAGTGAGAGGAGAAGCAATCAAAGGTCATACTACATGGTCGAATCTCACGAAAATCAAATATACCAAACTGTGGGGCTACTAAAGGTTTGCCCAGTCATTAACTTGAGGGTCCTGGGAGTAGTATGCGCGTATGTTAGCTTGAATACCCGATTATCACAACAACAAAAAAAGTAAGATAATTAGTTGATGATTAGAGAATGTATGAGAGAGTTGTCTTAAATATTATAATTGATTGTCACATCATTAAGTTTAATTCTTGAGCTAGAATAACAATGCCTATTTTTAATGACTTTAGATAAGTAACTAATTATGAATATTTATATAAGCAATTATATTAAAGGGTGACAATAGGTGAAGATAGAATAAGTAGAATTTTTGAAACAAGACTGAGAATGAGAATGACCAAAAACCACAATAGGTGAGTCATTTGTGCTCTAAATAGAATTTTTGAATTTTATATGTAATTTAATATTTGTGAAGATAGAATAAATATTGAATATAACAATAATATCATGTGATGATATTATTAATCAATAAAAAATTTGCATTGCAATAATATAATTGCATAGTTGAGTTAGTAGAAGAAAATGACGTCTCACTTAACTTGTTTATGATATTGGAATACCACTTAGAGTGGTTTATTATTACACCCAATATTTATTCACAAAAGGGGGCCATATGTAAGAAAAATACTATATGTCCTAAATTTTTTAAAATATTATATGTTCTAAATTTTTTATTAAATAAATGATTAAACGTTTCACGTGTAGTGTGGGGTCTACAAAAATTACGGACTCCACACTTATATGAGACATTTGATTATTTATTTAGTAAAAATTTAGTATCTCTAACATTACTCATATGTAAGAAAGATTCCAACGCACTAAGATATAATACTTGCTAGTTAAAATGCCTAGTGTGAATTACTTTTTTCAATTCCAATGCACTAGGCATATGATTAGATTTTACTAACTCATATTCACTAGCTACATGTAGCTAGCCTTCAACGCTAAGAAAATGTATTTAATCATTAATCATTTCCATCTTTGTTGTTGACATGACATTCTATAAAATTAATAAGATTTGGATAAATAGCTAAAATAAAGAGTATGGTTGAGTAAAAATATAAAAACAATTGATAGAAAATAAAATATATACTTTATAATAATATTTAGATAAGTAAAATACCTATTACCATTGGAGATGCTCTGCACCTATTTATGCTCTTTACGTTTTCTTTTCTTTCCACAAATCAATATTCAAATAAGTTTAGATTGTGCTTTGATTTTAAATTTGTAAGTGGAAAGACAAGATAAATGAAAAAGGAAAAAAAAAGTAAAAAATATAAATTAATTTTGTTAATGAAAAATTTATATTAGTGGAAAATTTACAAAATATTTACATGAAAAAGTTTATAAATTTAATTATTAATACTTATATAATTTTTTATCGATTTGAAATTTATTTTGAAAAACTTCAAAGATGTGTAATTCCCTTTTTTCAGTAATATAAAATCTGAACAAACCATTAATGAGTTTATGTGGGAAAGCGATTTTGTTTACGCAAAGAATACACCATCATCATGCATAATAATGGGTATCTGTTTTGTTTTTGTTTTTTAATATTATATTTGGTTGAGGAATTTGAAAAAAAATTTAAAACGAAAATGAAAATGAAAACATGTGAAATTATATGAAATATGAATATATTTTATTCATATTTTATCTATTTTTTTCTTTTTTTCTTTTCTAAATCTCTTCTCAAATCTCCTAACCAAATACAACGAAAACTAAAATGGGTATCTTTGTTTAAGCTTATAATTTCCTAGTCATCAAGAAGATTAGAAGAACTAATTATTTATATATACACAATTCATGAGCCATACTTAACTTTTGGATATTTTATTCACAAAAATGGTTATGTATCGCCCAAAAAATATGGGGGTAATTGCACACTGGGAATTTGAAAAATTTATAAATTTATGAAAAAAATTTACAATTTTAATTATTAATATTTATAAAAAATTTCACTAATTTATAATTATTTTTAAAATTCCACTGATTTGATATTTCCCAAAAAAATATTGAGAAAAATGTTTAGAATTTCATTCTGTCTCGTAATTAAGTTTAAACTTGAAGTGGCTTGGGTCACACTTAAAAAGAATCTAATTCACACATTTTAAAAGTTGGCATTTATTTGGGGGTAATCCTAGGTAATAATTAGTGAAACATCTCTATCCTACTTTGAGTAGCTGAAAATGTCCAATATATTTTTTCTTATTAGTTAAAATCCCTCGATAATATTATTAGAGAAATTTCTTTGTGAATAGCTAAAATTTCTCTGTGAAAAAAGAAATTTTTCTGTGAAGAGCTAGAAATTTCTTTATGAAAATGTTGAGGGATCTTAACTACTATAAAAATGTTACAGGTCTTTTATCTTATAAAAGCCTAATTAATATCAAGAACCTCAAACTAAAAACTCCTAATTCTAGATATGTAATATCTGAGTTTATTTTGTTGTTCTTGTATTAGTTAGGTTTTTATTTTATTCAAAATAATGTTGAGTGTGGGTGTTGATTTTGACCACACAAACAAATAGGGAAACTCCTGCAGAATAAATTGTAACCCAAACAACTCATAGAAAGATAAGAACTGACCGTGGTTCGGCACCCGAGACACTCACAATCAAGTCAAGAATTATCTCTCAAAGATAGCCAATAGTGCTAACACAAGAGACAAAGCATAAAAGTATACCTTAGACTCACAAGGGTGCCTTTACCTTTATAGCCAGCACTAACTTGATCCCTATAGAAGCCTAGTTTCAATGGACTTTGGCTCAATGCTTATCTGGGACTCTCAACTAGATAGAGATAAACTCCCTAAAGCCCCGTTTGTTTTGGGAGATAGAATGGAGGGGATTGATAGTGAGGAGATTAATAGTGAGGGGATTGTTAGTAAGGGGATTAATAGTGAGGGGATTGATAGTGAGGGGATTAATAATGAGGAATTGTTAAATTATTTTTATATAAAATAATAAAACAAATAAAAATATATAAAAAATTAAACATTATATTTAAAAAAAATTTCCAATATATAAAAAATAAAAAAAATAAATAAATTTCTAATCCCCTCACTATTTTTCTAATACCATCTCTACCTCCTCCTTACTAATCCTCCAAGGGTATTAGTAATACCAAGGACTAATAGTCCCAAGGCTTTCCAGAACAAATAAGGGCATTAGTAATACCTTGGTATTACTAATCCCAATACCCTCCCTATAGCCCAAAACAAACGAGGCATAAGAGTTTTATCTTTATCTAGACTGAGATCCACCCCAATTCCAAGACTCCTATCTCTTATCCGCTCATCTCGGGTTCCGATATCTCCGCAGATAACCCTCGGATCATGACTAAGCCACGAGCACTCTCGGGCCGACACGCCGGGCGCCACCCCGCCACGTGTTGTTATTCACAAAATATGCCCCCACACCGCCCCACTCGCTCTATTATCTCTAAGAACTCGAGGTGATAGAACCTATACCGCTTTGGTCCACATAGCACGTTGGTTAAGACTCACTCTATCCTTCACGATCGAGATCATCTCTCGCCGGGTCGTGATATGACCAAGACTCGCAATCTACTTTATCAATGACCAAGAATCAAGAACCAAGTTCTTCAAGTTCCTTAACCGAGATCGCCTCTAGCCGAGGTTTTTGCTTCATTAAATCAAGAACTCCAAGAGTTTTATCTACGCACAGCTATCACGCATGGTTTTCAACCGCTTCACCACGCCGGCCCTTCTTTGATTGATTCGCACTGACATCGCCGCCATTAGGTCGCTGCCGCTTTCACGACGCCTTTACCGACATTGCATATCGCCGCCCAAGGCACATTATTATGATTTTCATAATTTCAACAAAACTCCTCTCTCTCTCTATCTCTTCACCTTTGCAAAAATACAATCTCCTCATTTCATGATTCTCTCTCCAAACTCCATTCTCGAACAAATTATTATCGTTTCTTCAAAGCTCGCCCTCCGACGACCCTTTTATCATCTGCTTATGGATTATTCACGCTGCCCGACCTGACGATCTTCATATCCAGATTCATTTCACTCTGAGTTCGCAATTTCTTCCTCTTAAGTTCAGCTCCATTTATTTCAAACTCTATTGTATGCTTATACGTTGTTTGTCATTGTGAATCTATTTGTGTTCTTGAATCTTTACTCGCGCTTTGAATTTCATCATTTAGGTGTCAAACGTGCTTGTTTGCATTTAGTTTTATTCAACTGCTCTTTGAGTCTATACATACGAACTATTCATACACTTGAGACTTTAGGAATTTGTCATTGTTCTCGCTTTTGCATCCGCACACACTTACTCAAGGTTCTTGAATTTCTCGCTTGTTTTTCGAGTCCTAATCATTGCACTTTTCTGCTTTTCCTGATTTGTTTTCCAGATTCTGCCATTGATTCTTGTTTCCATATAGATTTAGGCTTTGGATTTGATAAATAAATCACATACTTAGGAAAAATCGAACTAAACCCCTTTAGTCTCTAAAAACCCTAGAAGTTGCTAGATTAGGTTTAGCCGAGGTTCTAAACCCACACCAAACATTTCTTCAAATTTTGTCGTAATCTTCATGGTGTGTTCAGTGAGAGTAGACACCCTAGAAAAATAAAGTATTTTCGCCGAGAGTTCTCCATCCCAGCTGATGTTCACCTCAGTTGGTCAGAGGAGGACCCATCATGCCTCACGGGATTCCATGTCCTTTCCAAGAGTAACCTTTATAGAGTGTGGATTTCGCCTTCTAGACATTCTCTTTAGAAGGTCCTTACTACTATAAGCTCAACTCTATGTAGCTAGCTATCAACTCATATCAAGTTATCAATGGCATAATTGAGCTAGCACACCGAGAAAAATCTAAGATCACTTTAGCCGACATTCAATTTTGCTATATCATGTGGCCTCAAGTTCAAAAAGGCTACATATACTACCTAAAGCCTATATCCACCGCTTAAACTAATAGGACCTCCTGCACTCAAACAAGGGTGCCGGAGATGATTACTTCATCGTGTCGAGCAACCGAGTTCTCACTTGACGCGACCTAATTTCTATCTCTATCCTTTGAGCTTCTAATCTGTTTAAAGAGTGTGATGGTAAGGATTGAGTCATTCTTCTAATTACATTTCGTGAGGACTTGCCAACTTGATATATCTTCGCTCAATACTTTTGCCTTCTTACTCTTTTGCGCCTTTTTCTCAAATGCAAGAAGGGATTTGTGAATCATTTGTTCCCAATCGAGATTTAAAGAGGTTGTTAGATTCTCCTGTTGTTTAAGGCGCCTCTTCATCAACTACATTCCAACATACAAGTCGGCCGCTCGACGCTCTCGAAAGAGCAAATCTCCACATTCTCGTAATATCTCTCCTCACATTTTATTGCTAAGACTCGAAAGCAAGCCTCAACTTTAATCCAAATAAGTAACCCATCAACATCCGCCCATAATCGATTCTCCATTTTAGCGCTAACGCCGACATCGAAGCTCCATTTCGCCTCGCAGTGTAACTCAGAGTCAGAATGCCAAAACACCGAGGTGTCACCATTTATCCAACAAACCCACTCCATGACTTCCAAAGAATACACTTTGGCACTAAAGTAACAAATGCTTCCACAACGACAAGATGGGCGTAAAAACTAGCCATTGTTAAGGATCTCCTTGCCGAGTCCCCGGTTGTGACTGCAATCCTCGTGATTCTCCATCCCAAACAAAGCCAAAGCCAAAGCCAAAAGATTAAAGAAGGCTAAAGCCAAGGCCACAAAGGACTTATATTGACTCGAGGACACCGAAGGGCCAAATTGGCCGAGGTAGAGAAAAGTCAAACGACACGAGAAAAAGGCCAACCGAGGTTGATGCACCTAACTTCCAACCGCCTAAAAGGCCGAGGTCCGACTAACTTGAGGGTAGCCAAAGCTTTCTCGCAATATAACCCGGCCCCGAGGTCATAGTGGATAATGTATTAATCGAAACCAAGGACAACGCAATGAATCTTGAAGTTACGCGCCTTTGTCAACTAGCTATTCTTTACCGTAAGACATGAACAAAGATGGTCAACTATATGAATATGAAAACTTCGCTTTATGACGCAAAGACTCGGCCTTGGTAAGTCTTTTTCTTACTCTTTTGTAATCTTTCTATAATGAGTCAAATTTCACTAACTGCTTTTACTTCTTGCATGTCATCCAAAGATACCATTCATACGCAATAAGACCGAGATGACAAGGAAGGAGTTGGTAAAGAAGACAAAAGAAGCTCGCCAAGCTCCTCTCCTTACTTAATCAAGCCGAGGCCAACAATCGAGCCTTATTGATCAAGCCAAGGCTTTAAAGCTACTCAAGATTTGGCCGAGGAAAAGTAAAAAGGTCGATGTCGGGCCGAGGCCGCCAGAGTCGATCTTGAGGTCGCCAAAGCCAAAGCGATTTAGAGGCTAAGCTTCAAAAGGCCCTTGACTTAAAGGAAGCTAAGGTCAAGGCGGCCATGAGAAAGCTTTTGAAGAAGCGGCAAACCCGCCGTCAGTCCGAGATCAATACAAAGGCAAGTCAACCTAGCTTGCAACCGAGGTTATTACCTGGGTTAGACGGTGGTGCTTAATAAGTTATCTGTCCCAATGGACTCCGACCTCCGAGACATCAATCAACTTCAAGTGCCTTTTCCTCCTGAGTCCAAAGACTCTAGCGAAGAAG
This sequence comes from Camellia lanceoleosa, assembly GCA_025200525.1. NCBI lineage: Eukaryota > Viridiplantae > Streptophyta > Magnoliopsida > Ericales > Theaceae > Camellia > Camellia lanceoleosa. The sequence continues at coordinate 7,606,196 of CM045760.1, forward strand.
CCGACGATGATGTTGCCGAGGTTGGTTATGCCAAGGAAAAGGAAAAGGAAGCCGTCTCTGATGCCAAGTCTCCTTCCCTAAATGAGCAAGTCCTAGACTTGACTCAAGATGAGGAGGATGACTTGATTTCAAGATGCTCTCCCAAACCAACCACCACTAATACTGAAGTTTGGACCAGACATCAAATAGATGCCAAAGTAGCGGCGGAGAAAATGCACATCGCCAACCGAGGCTAACAAGACTCCTCAAAGAAGTCGAAAGCAATCCCACCAATCCAAACGCTTTTAGGATATTTTTATTTGTTTTGTACTTTTCTTTCTTATTTTTTTAACAATGTTAGCTTTAGTTTGGCCGATGTGCCCTCTTTTGTACATCGAACAACTTGTCTTTTGCCAGGCCGAAGTGTCTTTTTTTGAATACAAGTCTTTTATTTTCTACTAAGTGTTGAATGTTAGTTTCATGTATGTTTTTCACGCTTCCATACTTAGAATATTTTTGCACTCCTTCAAAGTATACCTTTAACTGTATAATAACTCTAGGGTACAATACCTCGATACAAACTTGATCTGCTTGCCTCGCCAACCATTGGCACACACTTTGCTTAACACTCAAAAATATCAAAATATTTTTGCAAGTGTTATTCAATATTTCTTTTTGTATCTTTCTATATGCTATCTTTATCAAGACTTCTTCCTTCTACCCTTTCCAAGTCTGCAACCTAGTTGGCCATCCCGGCCAATATGTATCTCTTGATACTTCTTTCAATGTGACCCCGCTAACTTTAACTTGTAAATTTTTTTGAAATTCCAACAAGTGTTAAGTCTATTCTAACTTGTAAATTTTGTTTACAAAATTTCAACAAGTCCCAAACTCTTTAAGTTTATTTATCATTCTCCATCTTTGTCCTCTAATGTGAACTTAAGTTTCACTTATGTTCACATTAAGCTGTATAGTCTTTCATCGAAATCATATTCAAACAAAGACTAGTCGAGGTTCTCAAACTTAGTTTCTCTCGTTAATTTAACTCAAATACACTTAATTCCATTCTAAGTTTAATTACGACATGGTAAGTCTAGTTTCAATTCAACTTAGTTCAACTCTATTATATGCAAGTATAATTCAACTTTGCCATATAATAAGTCTAAGTTATTCATCATGTTTCAATCAAACATCGCTAATTTAGTTCAACTCTATTATATGCAAATATAATTCAACTCGCTATATAATAAGTCTAAGTTATTCATCATGTTTCAATTACAAATATCGCTATAGTTCAACTCTATTATATGCAAATATAATTCAACTCTCATATAATAAGTCTGTTATTAGTAATGTTTCAATCAGAACATCGCTAAAAAGACTAGTCACCCTATTACACAAATTTCAAAATTAAGCTAAAATTTTATTATTACTTTAGCTAACGACATAAACTTCAAAAATAAAATCTAATGATAGAAAAACTTCAAGTTGCAAGTGTTTCAGGGCTTGATAACTCTTTACCCTCACTATCTTCAAGTCGATATGCCCTATTGCCGTGGATCGAGATAATTCTATAAGGCCCTCCCGCTTGGCCTTAGCTTGTTCTTCCTAGGATCCTTCTTGTTGTCGACCACTTTCCTCAAAGACAAGGTCCTCAACTTTGAACTCTTGGTTAACCTTTTTGTTGTAAGTTCTGGCAAGTTGTTGCTGGTATACCCCAATCGAATTGCTACTCTTTTCTTTTTTTTCCTCCGTAAGGTCTAGATCTCGGCCAGAAATGCTTCGTTAGTACCATTTTCCACTCCATGGATTCTCGATCCCTAGAATGCCGACTTTTAGTGGATAATCGCTTCAAAGGCTATAAGCTATGGCAAATGGATATTCCCTAGTTGATCTCCTTGGCGTAGTCCGATATGCCCAGAGTACATTGGGCAACTCTTCCACCCATTTTCCTTTTATTGCTGCCAGCCTCTTTTTGATCCCAGCTAAGATAGTCTTATCAGATGCTTCTGCCTAACCATTACTCTGAGAGAAACTTGGAGTAGAGTAATAATTCTTGATTTTGTACTTTGCATGAAGCTTTGATTAGCTTATTGTCCAACTGTACCATTGTTTGCTATTATTGCCCTTGGGATCCCAACTGTGAAAATGTTCTTCCATATGAAGTTATTCACATCAATATCTCAAATCTTCGCAAGGGGTTCAACTTCACCCACTTTGTGAAATAATCAATCATACCTGCCAGAACTTCCTTTGCCCAATTACTTGGGGTAGTTGTCCAACAAGATCCATGCCCCATCGGGTAAATTGCCAAGGGTTGATATCGAGTTCAAATCATTGTTGATATATCAAAGGTGCGAACTTTTGACACTTCACACACTTTCGACGAGGCTTCAAAGATCCTTCTACATGTAAGGCCACCAAGACTTTGAGTAATGGCTCTATGAGCAAGTGATCTCCTCAAAGATGGCTTCCACATACCTCTTTTATGTATTTCATACAAGAAGTCTTCAACTTGGGAGAGATGCACACATCTCAAAAGAGGACTAGTCAAAGACCTTCAGAGATGTCTTTCTTGTTAGCTAAACCTAGCTAACCTCTCACCGTCTTGTGCGCTTCTTTGCATCATCCGCAACTTTCCATCTCTAAGGAACATTACTATTGTGTACATCCAACTTGGGTCCATCGCCACACACATTGTTTCGCACCAAGGATCGCTGGTTCCACACTTGAGCTCGATAAATAATCAACCATTATTGTCCTTGCCTCCCCGATTTCATTGCACTAGCCCAAAGAAGCTAAGGCATCGGCATGGTTGTCATCTCGGCTAACTTGTCAGAGTCGGTAATCTTAAACAAAGCTAACAATTTAACAACCTCTTTGACATAGGCTATCGCCCTTTCATCTTGAGTCGATACTCATTGCTGCCTAGTTCACAATGTCGAGTCATAGAAGATTACCACATCGCTTCCATCAAGTATCGCCAACTTCAATCCTCGCGATCAAGGCTTCATATTCTCGCTTCATTGTTTGAGGCCTTAAACCCCAAACAAATAGATTATTCCAACATCTACCCATTTGGCGATACTAGCACTACTCCTACCCCCGCCTCCTCGGCTTGAACTCCCATCAACAAACAAGCTTAAGGAGTCACCGATGTAAATATTGTGGCTTGAGTTTTTCTTCTTTCTTCTCGCTTCCTGCTAGGTTTTTTATTCCTAGATGGGTCTCTTCTGTTCCCTAGGCACTCTAAGCCATGGCTCATCGGCCCGACGAGGATGGCTCTAAGTGTGAACTCTGACACAAAGTAGGCTAAAACTTGGCCCTTAATTATCGCCTGGGCCTAAATTTAGTCATATTAACTCAATACTACCGCCCATCCTGCTACCCTAATTGCTGTGTCTCCTTGTTGTAGTAGGGACTTCAATGGATACTCACCAATACCACAATCTTGTGGGCTTGGAAATAATAATTCAACTTTTGGAAGCCATCATTAAGGCCAAGAATGTCACACCTTAACCCGCCTTAAAAGGTTCGCATGACCTAATCGTAAACAATGTAATGACTTGTTATGCATGACATTAGGAGCTGGATGAAGCATTAAAATTGAAAACAACATGCAGACATATCCATCGAAAGCAACTACCAAAAGCCAGGACCATTATGGAATTCAAAGATAAAGTGATCATACGCATGTAATTAGGTTACGACGATTTACAAATCCAAATTTCAGTTTGGGCATACAAAATGTTAAGTACAATAGCTTTCAACCAAAGAAACATGGTACAAAAATTATAAGGACAAAACTGGTCTAGCATGTAGGGGTTCCTTCAAGTGCCTGGTTGCTCCTAGGCTGACAAAAATGCATGAGCGATGCTAGGGTGGTGCTCCAAGCCGGCTTCCTACAGAATCAGACAAAATTACAGAGCGAGATGCTCAAGGAATAATAGTACTTGAACAATTAATTCACAATGCTGCACAGGACATATCCAAATTGAAGTACGAAGTAAGTCTAATAGATTTTTCCTCGTAACGGCTCTTGGCCTTTATATCACTTTAACAATGGCCTATTGGCCAGATCATCGATTGGCCTTACGGCCCGATAGCCTTCCTACCAGATAGTCTTTTCCGCCAGATAGCCTTTTCAAATTTCGTATCATACGATGTGTATGTATAACTTTCCAACATTCCAACACATAGGTTTCTACCATAACTTACGGAAAACGGATAGTTATTAACGGATATTCCTGATACATAAATGTATATTTAATGCACTATTACTCACAGTGTTGTGGTAGCGTACTAGGTCCTTCTGGAGTGTGCCCTGTACACAAACTGATAAATTAGTATTCTCCTTTTTTAAACCTTGAAGAAGTCATTCTATGTACCATCACATTTCTTATGAATTTAAAACCATCTTACACTCATCAGAAAAATATTCTAAAAACACCGATGAGTCAAGCACACAAAACTGAACAAACATTTTTTTTTTTCCCATAAATACCCTCCGCCGAAGTGCTAACTTTCCGCCGAGCGACAAGATAATGTGATCAAAATGTCATGAGGTCGATTTTTCCGAGCTGAAATTCCTCCGCCGAGCCGACAGAGTAATTTTCAAAAGAACTGAGAGGGTGATTTCCGCCGAGCGCCATGACCTCCGCCGAGCGCATATACGACCCAGATTCAGGCAACCGATTTCAACTCAAAATTTAGCAATCAAACCTCATTTTTCATGCAATCAAAGGTTAAACTCATGCAATACTTCAACCTAACAACACCATAATATGGATTCTACCTCAATTATGATAATTTAAACTAATTTGGTGGCTTCAACAAGCCACCACTTCCTTGAATTCCATGCTATACTAAGTTCTTCAAACATGGCACATGATACCAACATATTTCCATGGAAAGATGATATAAAATCAAGGATTGAAGTATAAATTCATACATCACTCAATTAAAGTGCCAAAGGAGACAATTATTGACAAAACCCATAGATCAAACATGTATTATCCATGAACTAAACACAAAAACATAACTTCAACTCGTAGTTATGAATTACCTTGAATTTAATCACACAAATCTAATAATTTTGCCAAGCTTTCTTGGTGATTCACATTTTTCCCCAATTCCTCTTCTTCACTCTCTTTTCTTCCCTTGAGTCCCACGCTTTTTATCATAGGCTCAAAGAGGTCTTAGAGATAAATATAAACATAAAAAGCATATAAGACGAAATTCAATCGCTTACTATGCCGAAATGAAAATTTCATGTAAAATCCCATTAGCGCCTAAATATCATGTAGATTCCATATATCGAATCCATTTCTAAACATTAAGTCTCTAAGGTGTCCAATTTCAGATTTATATAAGTCAAGTGTAACAGATAATGTCCTAATTCAACAAATAGAGATCCATATTTCTAAGTTCCATACAATTTACCATACATTCACATAGCATTTCACAATAGACATTCTAAGACTCAAAATAGAGGATCGAAAATACTGTAATCATGTACGAGGGTCGGGTATTACAGCTTAATTTTCTAGGGTAAGTACTTGGTCTCTACACGCTAGTGGTTTTACCACATAGTATAACGCCTTTGTTCTCCCTTCTCTTCTCGACACCACTACACTCACCGTGATGTTCTAAAACCACCAAGTATAAGAATAGCTCCTTTCCGTGTATTGATTTGACATAACCGAGTTGTTGCTATACTTCTTCAAGCTCTGGCTGCATTTTGCACTCCTCTATTCACAAAAATCTGTGGCCTTCTTCAATAAGTCAAAAAATGATTTGCACTTATCTGAACTTCTGCTTATAAGCCTATTGAGGGCTACGGCCCTTCCTGTTAATGTCTGCATTTGTTTTGTCGACGTTGGGCTTTTCAAGTCTAAGATAGCCTTGATTTGATTTGGGCTTGCCTTAATGCCCCTTCTAGTAACCAAGTATCCCAGGAACTTACCAGACCCAACTCCAAATGCACATTTCGAAGCATTGAGTCGGAGCCAATATGTTCTAAGGATGTCAAAACCGCCTTCAAGCTTCCGCTTAGGTGATTCTCGTGTTCTTTGATCTTCACGACCATGTCATCAATGTATACTTTCACTATTTTGCCAATCGATGTCTCAATATCTTGGTTACCAACCTTGTAGGTTGCTCTATATTTTTCAACCCGAACGGCATCACTCAGAGCAATACACTTTTTGAGTGATGAATGTAGTTTTCCTCATCGTGGGTACATTGCTATCGATGGTACTTCGTAAGCGCCGTGAAGCTCATCCTTCTATGCCTTGAAGTGGCATCCATTAATTGATCAATCTTGGAGAGTGGAAACTCTTTAAGACAAGCCTTATTTAGGCTAGTAAAGTCTACGTAGACCCTCATTTCCCATTCTTCTTTTCACCACAACCGTGTTTGATAACCAAGTTGGGTAGTTTACCTCCCAAATGGCTTTGGCCTCTAATAATTTGTCCACTTCCTCCCATCGCTTCCACATAAACCAACGCCAATCTCATTGCTCAATAATAGGTTTAGCGACTGCTCACGTTACCAGTGGCATGTGACCTTAGGTCAATGCCAAGCATCTCGTAGAGTGTCCAGCAAACACCTCTATGTTTGCTCGAAGAATGCTTCTAACTCTTTTTCCTCCTTCTCGCCAAGCCCGAGCCAAAAGAAAAAGCGCTTTCCTCCCTTGCTAGACCGTAATTTTGTTTAAGGCTTCCTCGCTTTTGTTGGTTGGCTCTTTGCCAACATCATCCAGACCTTCATGTCCTCGCCCTCAATCTCAACTTTTTCGCTTCTTGCACGCTGTAAGTGGATTTTATTGCTTCCATGGAGCAATTCTTTGCACCGATCCCCTCCGATCTCTTCAATTTTGTGCTCATGGGAACCGCAAAGGTGTAGTGTTGAGGAACAATCCTTATTGCATGCAACCATGGCCTCCCTAAGATAACATTGTAAGGAGGGTGTCAATCGTGAACTCTATACTTACCTACTTGGTGTCCGTCAGACCTTTAAATTTATTGCTCCTAGGGGCCATGTCGGCTCCATTGAACCCACCATTGATTGTTGGATCGCCCGAATCATCTTGGTAAAGTCGAGCTCCTTGTAACATCTAACATACATGATGTCACAAAGTCGCTTGGTCAATCGTAATGCACCTTACCCGCATTCTCTAATCTTGAGGATACCACCAGAGCATCGCTAGGTGGATGCCGCACCATGTCTAGGCTCGGCCAAGAAAGGACATTATTGGGCCTGTACTGCTCATCCTAGGCCTCTTCTCGATGGACTCCGCACACATGTCGTAAGTGCTTCACCCTTTGAGTCTCCTCACGCACTTCGCTCTCATTAACCTTTGAATGAATCACATTGATCACCGAGGTCCGCTCACTTACTTACTACAGTAATGTCAGGTGGAGGTGGTGCTTCCGGTGCTTGGGACAGGCTTGCTTGTTCTTCCCTTGTTCTGGCCTCATCTACTAGGTCCCTTAGGTGGCCTTGTCTAACCAGGTCTTCCAAATGTGTCTTCGTGGCTCGCACCCTTGGGTTAGATGCCCATCCTCATTGTGGTAGGCACAAGGCTTCCCAAGACTTCTTCCCATGAATTTGCCAAGAATCTTTCCTGCTCTATAATACGGCCGATTCTTGATTCTTTCGTAACCTTATAAACCGAATCTGAATACGGTGGTGACCTGCAACCCTCCCTATTTCTTGTCTATTAAAATTTGCATTACATCGGCCTCGCTTTGGCAAGTTCTTCTTCTTACTTTGACACTTTTATTCGGGCGTGTCTTTTTCAAATTTTGCATATTTCTCAATCCTAGCCATGAGTTCCTCCATAATTTTTGGCAAGATCTTTGCCTGACTTTCGATACAACCGCCAACTCTTGGTTACACTTGGTATTCTGTTAAACACCTCATAATATCTTTTAGCATAAGCCCCGAGGCTTTCATCCTCACCAATTCTTAGAGCCATCGTGAGTTTACCATCAATGATTATAGTTTGTTTGTAACAAACCCGCCACAAACATCTCGACTGCCTTCCTAACTATTCAAGCCTTTCAAGAACTTGTGAAATCAATCTGATGCAATTTCGAAGGATGAGGGAACACCTTGCAAAGCAACGGTTCGTTCTCAGCAGTACAATGCCATTGAGTTCAAATATAAGTCGACGAAAGTTAGATCGAACTTACCGTCAGATATTTGGAATCTCTAAGATATGGAACCTTTTCGAGGCTTCAAACTTATCCAAATCTACTAAGAACAAGATTCTCGGCTTGACTATAGATGTGACCTCGCATTTTGTCGCTTCCTCTAGGGTAGTCCTCAAATCCTCCTTAGTTCGTCCAGAGCTTGGTCACAACCGATTTAGCCTTTTTGGTGCGCCGCCCCTGCCATTATGAGTCTTCTTAGACCTTCCTTCATTCATCGTGGTCAAACAAAGCTCATTCTCTTGATGTCATGACCCAAACCCCCTAAGGGTTTAGCATCAGAATCGCCAAGAATCCGAGATTACCAAGGCCTGGCAAAGAGTACAAGAAAACAGAAGTTCAAGGCTGGCGGAAGCCAATACAAGAAATAAATAATGTCCATTGAGTCGTGATCAGATGCCAAAAGATTTTTTCATGCATTCACACGCAGAACAAGACAATCTATACAAAATTTAAATACACAAGGCTGGACTTAATCCCTTGATAACAGTACAGTTAGTAGCTGACGGTCTATACAGTAATCTAAAACAGTATGGAGACAGACGGGGGAAAAACAAAACACCCCAAAACCATAACATGGAAACTCGGAACCTCGCAGTGAGGCACATAAGCTGGCTTGACAAAGCCGGAGTCTAACCCACGCTCCTAGCTCGGTGGTCCGAAAGCACCTACATATATATATAAACAAAGGAACTAAAACCCAAAGGAATAACATAATGCGTAAAGAGGTTAAGAATGAAGTGTCCTTACAGTAATGAAAACAGTTCATTAAACAGTATTTCAGTCTTTCAATCAGAACAATTATTCAGTCATATGTGGTACATCCATTAGCATAGCAGTAAGACCATCTCCAACGGTGAACCAAACCCAGTACCAAATTTAAATTTTGATGAAAAAGCTCCTTTTTCATGCTCCAACCGTTTTATCAGATTGATATCAAAATGAGATTTCAGCAAAAAAATCATCAAACTGATACCAAGCTATAGCTTTCACCAAATCATCAAGTATCGACCGTTGAAATTAGTACACCGGTCAACCAACCGGTTGCCCGGCCGGTTGACCAACCGGTCGCCCGGTTCCCTTCAAAATGGAAGGTTCAAACCGGTCATAAAAAGGTTCAAACCGATCCAAAAAAAAAATATTTGTCTTACCGGTTGACCGGCCGGTCGACCGGCCGGTCAACCAACCGGTCACCCACCTGCAATCAAAACAAACAAAACAGGGTATGTATTCAGAGTCTTTGGATGAATTGGTGAATGGCCACCTGCAAACAAAATAAAACAATTGATGAATTCCCACCTGAAGAGTCACCACCTGCAAACAAAACAATTGATGAATTTCCATAATCCCACAAATTTGTAAATTATGTCCGTAAGAGTCACTCACCGCAAGCAAAAAAATATATATATATTTATAGCTATCGGTCGACCAACCGACCTACGAATTTGATGAATCGTTGAGCGTGAAGTATCAAATTGAGAAAATGACCATTTTTTACTCAAATTTGATGAAGCATTTGGTTAACCGGAGATGTTTCTAAACAAGAGGTCTTAAAGACCTAACAAGAATGATGGCCATCAATCAAGAACAAGAATGGTTCCACGAGGAACCGACAGAGATCTCTCGTAATAAAGAAATGAGGGTGCTAAGGATGCCACAAGATAGTTCGTAATATAGGACATACATTCATTCAAGAATAATAACATTTCAAGAACGCTTAGTTCAAGAATTCAAGATAATCTTTTTGAACATATCTTTATACAATTGTTACTCACAGGGTTTGGGCTACAGTATGCTAGAGCGTGTCTCCCCAGTCGCCAACCCTACACAGCCACAGTTGAACACACACTAAGCTACACAGTTGGGAAATATCAAAACTTAATCCTTAATTTGCCTTGGTGTGTTCTACATCTATATCCTCATTATGTTGCCTTAAACTAGGCCTTATAATGCCTAGAATGAGATGAGGATGCAAAAATATACTTAGAAAACATTTTGCAAAATTTGTCGTAATAGAGCCTCGCCGAAAGCGAAGCTTCCAAAATCAAAGGTTTCGCCGAGCGAGAAATCCTTCGCTCGAGCGGTCTGTCGAAACAGTAAAAATACTGGATGCTGAAATTTTACGCTCGAGCCACCAATCCTACGCTCGAGCATAGCTTCAAACAAAGGTTGGCCGCTCGAGCGAAGAAGCCAAATTCTAGAATTTCCAAATTTGTCTCCTAAGCTCAAACCAAGCATTCTTTCACTCAAAACTCGACTTCTTGGGCCCAAATTCTGAAAAACACATCTAAATTCAATGTATAACAAGTTTCAAAGCTCAATTTATGAATTCAAGCCCCAAAGGTGAGTCAATTAAAACCATTTTCAAACCCATTTTTCATGAACATGGAGAATATGCAACATGCATGGATTCAAACCAAATTCAGCCTTCAAAGCTTGTCCAAATGGACTCATTTCTTCAAGAACATGATGAATTCATGGACTCAAGTCTATTTATGAACATGCATGTACATTTTACCATGGATTCAACTCAAAACTCATCAATTCAAACATGCATGCATGAATTAAACTCCATATTAACACTATAGAACCAATTTAAGTCTTAACTCTACAATTTAACTTGACTCATGCAAGAAGAACCTTAAATGCAACAATGGGAGATTCAATTACCTTGCCTAAGTCTTCAATTACAAGTGTAGAGGCTCAAAGAAGCAAGAACTCTTCTAATCTTCTTAATCTCCAAGCAATATCATAAAAATGAACTCAATTCTCTCTCCATCTCTTGGTCGACTATGGTGAAGTAAGGGGCTGGGGAAATGTTTTGATTAAGCATATACAAGGCTCCAAACATGAATAAACAAAGGCCCCACTAGGTAGTAAAAGTGTAATTACAACAAACTCTTTAATTGGCTCAAATTAATCTAGTTTAATCATACCTAATCACATTTTAGTTAAATATACCATTAAATCACAAAAATTCCCCCGATCATGAAACACTAAACAATTCTCAGTTCGGCTGCCGATAAGGCCTTCAATTTGCAATTTAAACATAAACATACCAACAGATAATCAAATAATCGAACAGATAAATATGCAATACATTAGATATGCTTAGTCAATTCAGTTCCAGTTTTCAATCAAATCCGCTCAAGATTCGCTTAGTTCAATTATCACCATAAGCAAATTCAATTTAGCGTAAATCAAGAGTAATTCGCTGATTTATCAAGAAACAAGATGGTTGTTACACTTGAACACGCCGCTTTTCCTCGACATAAGTTTCTTAGCACAAGGTGCCTCGAGACTCTCCTCTCATCAATTCTTCGCCCGACCTCCCGTGAAAGCCGGCGTAATGCCGCCACCTTGTCATGCTGAGAAACTGCAAGGATTCTTTTATGCCCCCTCTTTCTGGGCATCATTCTTGGCCGCTGGAATCGGCGTGTCCTCCAATAGAAACGGTGGCTGCATCACATTGTTCTGTATCATGAAGTTGACAACTAATTGTAAGCCTGCCAATTTGTTTGTCATTCCCTTCATGTCGATGTCCCTCCTTAAGCATTTATCTTTCCATACTTGGAGGACACTTTGCTATATTCATCTACCGCTTCTTTGGTATCGCCCGCTTTTGGTCGACGCCCCTTTTCCCGAGATTCGCTCCGGGTTCTTCATTACGCTTCGCCCTCTACATTAGATCGCAGGTTTGCCACTCCTACTAGAGATGTTGTCCCCATTTTTTCTTCTCGCTTGTCGGCCATTTATTCTCCTCACTTTCCCACAGACGGCACCAAATTGTGGGTGTTGATTTTTTACCACACAACAAAACAGGGAAACTCAGCAGAAGAGCACCAGCAGAATAGATTAAACCCGAACAACCTGTTACAAAAATCCGACGATGGTTCGTCCACCCAGGGACACTCCGACAATCAAGTCAGTAATTATCTATCAAAAATAGCCAATAGTGCTTAACTCACTAAACATAGTATAAAAAGCATACCTTAGACCCATGATGGTGCCTTACCTTTATAGCTAGTACTAACCTGATCCCTGTACAAGCCTAGCTTCAATAGACTTTGGCTCAATGCTTATCTGGGACTCTCAACTAGATAGAGATAAACTCCCTAAGAGTTTTATCTTTATCCAAACTGAGATCCACCCCAATTCTAGGACTCCTATCCCTTATCCGCTCATTACGGGTTCCGATATCCTCGCAGATAACCTCGCCTAGCCGAGATCACCTTGGCATCATGACTAAGCCACAAGACTGGTCGACATGTCGCCTCGGCCACATGCTGTTATTCACAAAATATGCCCCCACATTAAGTATTTTCCTTAGTTGTGAACTAGGACATTATTATAATTCTTTGGTATGTCTTATTTTAAGATAAAAACTGGCAATCATAAAATTAAAAAAAAAAAAAAAAAAAACTCTCTAACAATAATATTTTTTTTAAAACTTATCTTTGCATCAAAGCCATAAGCAAAACAAGGTTGCACAAAATATTCTAATACATATTTTTAATTAAGGTTGTGCAAAATATTGTCAAATCCGCTAAAACCGCACTGCTCTAACCGCTAACCACGATTTAAATTTTAAAATTTATAATCCGCCAATCGAACCACTCCACTCTGCTATAGTTAATACATATATATTTTTTAACCTCCAGTAAAATATTAATGTAAAAATGAGTGTAAGAGAGATTTAAGGTATGAAATTTATTACAAATTAGTAATTATATATATGAAACATATTATGTAAAATTACTTTGTGTTATATATCTAAAAAATATTATACAAATTAGTGTCATATATTATGCAAAAGTATCATAATTAATTAGAATATTCTTCAATCCGCCAAAACCCGCCCAAACCGCAATTTGTCAATCTACTAATCCGCCAATCCACCATTCGATTTGTAATTTTACTGTCAAACCACCCGAACCGCATTGTATTGTGCACACCCTATTTCTAATATTAGAAACGTTCTACACCAAACAACCCAAAGTGCTGAGAAGTAAGAGAGGTTACTATCTATGAATTACTTGCAATCAAGGACGGACCTGTGGGAAGACCATGAGGGGCCGCCCCCTGCCTGTCTGGAGAGTGTCACTGCTGTGATTAGTTGTTTGAAAGTTGTATACAATTTTTATTAAATGTGGCCGCTTTGTTTTGAATGGATATGGTCTCATCCCTTTTTGATTGCCCACGTCATTCTATTAGCAAGAAACAATTATGTATTTGAAATTTTTATTTATTTGTTTCTTACAAGATTCATAATACAATTTTTACTGAGCACATTTTAAGGTTGTATTTAGTTTATAAATTTGAAAAGAAAAAGAGAAAATGTGTGTACAATGTAAGTGAAATATAATTATATTTTATCTACTTTTTTTCTTTTAATTTCTCTTTCCAAATTTATTTCAAAATCTATGAACCAAACATAAGGATATAAGAAGAGAAACGTTATTCCACACTATGTGGATGCATGGGTAAATTATTATGTGAAAAATTAGATAATTCACATTACACATATGAAAAGAGAAATTCTCAAACAAGTGCATATTGTGCATTATGATTTAGAATAACCAAAAGGAAGATTACTAGCCTCATTTAAATGACAAATTTTTCAATGGACTGACATCTCACAAATAAATTTGAGTCATTCTTTCCATGCCAATGCGTATTATGATAGTGAATATTATTGTTATACGAAAAATGTTGAGCAAATTTTATTAGAATAAAAAAAAGACTAAATAAAAAATTTAAACTAACAAAGGGAGTTGATTGCAGGCAAGTTTTATCTTTAAAACTTCACGGATCATAAGAAAATACAATTGAGAACTAAAGAGATTACAAAAATTTTGCGTCAATAAGGACTAAAAAATGAAACAATCTATCCACTTATTTGCAAAGTATTGCATTTGTGTTTACTCTTTCAGTTACTACTATATTTATGAAGAAAATTGTTAAAATTATGTGTTGTAACAAAATGGATGATGATTTTTTAACAAATTGTATTCTTTTGTTCAAATAGAAACTTATTTTATTTTTTACGTATTAATTTAGTATTAAATATTAATTTATTTTTCATTCTTTAATTGAAATAGAATTGTTTATATCAATTGATACAAAATTTAAATAAAAAAAATTATCCCCCCCCCCCCCCCCGCGGAAAAAGAAATCTTGGTTCCGTTCTTGCTTGCAATGAATAGTGTTTGTTATTTATGTCAATTAATTGGTAATTAGTATTGCAATATAACTCATTTATAATGTAATTCTTTAGGATGTTGTCACTATAGATGTCTAGTGTGTGTTTAGAGAGAGAGAAAGAGCTGTCATAGATAAATTTCATATAAGCATGAATTGATGATGTTATTGCCTTGCTCAGGTACATCAATGTCATTTTATTTTATTTTATTTTGTAAATCTTCTAAAATCTAGACATTGCAGGGAGAGCTAGAGTTTACAGTCCATTAATAAGTGAAAAGCATTAATAACTTAAAAGATTATTCATAATACAACTGCAAACGAAAGAGATCTCCATTAAGGAATCTTGCATGACAAAGCCAGATTAGTGTTCTTCATGTGAGTACGTATACGCACAGAAACCAGTCACAAAATCATGTTTTGTGTCCGATTTGTGATCAATTTCTGAGTAAGCATGTATTAATCATGTGCACGTGCATGATCAAGAGAGAGACAATTACTTAGAACCATAAAATTTTTGGTCTTTTAGAGGCAGATTAATGGGCACCCCACATTCTTCGGGAATAAGAGAGATGCGAGAGGGTTTGTAAGTTCCTAGTGCACCCAATATTTTTTTTGATCAGTAAAGAAAAATTTCATTTAATAGCATGAAATTAAAGGTACAGGAAGATGACATATATCGAGAGAGATTCAAGTAAAAATACCCCTACCATCGCTACTCGCATCCATACAACCAACTCCTAAGTTTCTCGATTTTTTTTTTAAAAAAAAAAAAAGTTAAGAAGAACTTAACTATAAAATTAAAATACATGAATCTCCATATAATCAACCCACCAAAACACCCAAACCAAACTATATTAACTAACCCAACTCCCAAAGCAGCTCGAACTAAAAACCCATCTAATCAACAACCCACTCCTCTGTCCAGGCCCACGCCTCTGTTGCTACACCTCCCAAAGCCCTCATGCCTCTGTTGCATCAACACCCTACGCCTCTCTCTAAAAACTCTCCTTCCCCGGCCTCTTTTTGGGCTGGCCGGCCGCCGCCTTTGGCTATGGCGGTCGGCTGGCTTAGCTCGTTTCGGCGGCTGTCTTGTTAGTTTTCCTTTCAATAAACTTGAGTATCCCATTTTCGCCACCATGGTGTGTTTTTTGTTGTCATGAGAGAGTTTTGTTGAGTCGGGGCGCTCGTATTTCTTCAGGGGCTGTCCAGGTTTCTCTTCGGATGTCTTCTTGTGTTTCAACCTTGCCGTTACAGCTGATTCATCAGGGGAGTCCAGGAATTTCATTCGAGCGCTCTTGGCGAGTAGGAGCTTGAGGGGTGCACTCTGGTTCGTAGGCGATTCAGTTCTTTCTGGTTTTCACTCGAGTGCTCCTCCTCGAGTGAGAGTTTGAGGGGTGAACTTCTACCATTTGTATGGAGGTGTCCCAGCGGATGGTCGGTGTTCGGTGGGTGTGTGGATCCGCGGTGTGAGATAGATGACCTGTGAGGTAGGAGTCTTGTTGGATATGGAGTTTGGCAGCAGTTTTTTCGTGGGCTACAGCAAAGGCTTTGGCGTGGGTACGGGGTGTAAGTTAAGAAGAAAACCTGGTGGGAGTTGATCTGTGGGTGTGTTTATGGTGTTGTGATCTGTGGATCTGTGGGTGTTGTGGAGGGGAGTTGCAACAGCTTGGTGTTTGCAGCAGGGGTGTTGCTGGGTTTCCCGGTGGTGGCTTTGGGGTCTTCTCGGCCGGTGTGGGTAGTGGGAGTTAGGAGTAGTGCACCCAATACTTGCACACATAAACCGGTCACAAAACCATGTTGTCTCCAATTCAGTGACCTTTTTCTTCATTCCAAACAAGCATGTATTGATTTTATGCACATGTTTGTGCATGAGAGAGGGAGAGCTGCTTGGAATTAATTGTCAAAATTTTGATCACATCATTAGGTCTAAAAAGTGAGTTTGTACACATTTTCTATTTTAGTTTATTGGAGGCAAATTAATTTGCACCCCATATTTTTTGGGAATAAGATGGATGTGAAAGGGATCATAAAATCCAATTGCATCCAATGCTTGGACATAGAAATCAATCATAAGAATGTGTTTGACTTCATTTTTGTGACCTTTTTCTACGTTTCTAACAGGCATACATTGATTGTGTGCATGTGTTTGTGCATGACCGACAAAGATAGATAGATACATACATGGTTAGATAGAGATTTACTTTTAAAAGTCAAATTATTGTCTATCAAAGGCAGACTAATGGGCACCCCACACCCAATACTTTGCACACAGAAACAAGTCATAGAACTGTGTTCTATGTCCGATTCTATGACATGCTTTTGTGTTCCTTGTAAGCATGTATGTATTGACTGTTTGCATGTGTTTGTGTATGATTGAGAGAGAGATAGAGAGAAATTATTTGGAATAGTCATATTTTTGGTCTATTAATTGGAGGCAGATTGGGCACCCCACCACGCGAGAGGGATCGTAAGGTCCAAATCCAACTGCACACAATGCTTTCTTTATGCAATTGCAAATAGAAACCCTATCTGGTTTTGTTTTTGCCAAGTTATTTATGGCCTTAACACCTGAACAACAAGCCTTTGATGGTCCTGCCTCCAGATCTGAGACTAAAAGGCTTCCATTTAATGAATGAAAGGCATGGGACCAGTTTAACAACTTTTCGGCACAAAGGTGCAGTCGTATTCGTAGTTGTACTCATAGCGGACCTGAGACAACTAGTAATAGAATGACCGAAAGCACAACCAGATGATGCATGTTTGCACTTGAGAACAGAGATATTCATAACAATTTAATGAGTTTATTAGTTGCGATGATTGTAGTTGATACTTGTAAAAGAGGTTGCATATATATATAGAGAGAGAGAGAGAGAGAGAGAGTGGCTCTCTGGGCAAAGTCTAAGTTAAAGAACTTTCCTTATTCTGTGCATGATATTATATTCAATTTATGGCTGATTTGTTAACAAATGCAATATATTGGCTCTGTTTTGCTGATTGGATGCTGCAGAAGAAGGGTTAAGTGCTTATAAGAGTTCGTTGGCTGGAGTTTCTGCTGTATTAAGGGATTATTCTCTGCTCTGTAATGCTGATCTGTTATGATAGGATTAGCAGTGGGCTATTAGTTTTGGACTGATTTGTTGGAGAAGGATGTTGCTGTCGGGAGGTTTGCAATGATGTTGCTAAGATCTTGGTTGAGAAGGCTGTTGCAGTAGGGAGGCTCCTGGTGCTGCTGCTGTGTGAGTATAGCAGTGAAGGAGTTTTTTGTTCTGTTTTTGCTAAGATCCTGGTTGAGCTAGCAATGAAGGAGATGGTGATTAGGAGGGTTTTGTGACTGGTCTGCAGTTGGTGGTTTGCTGCTGTATTGGAGGAGTATTTGGCTCTGGTTTGAAGTGAGATGTCCTACTGATTTGCTCTAACTGGTATGGTGGTCTCCCTTCCTCTTTGGCAGCTGCTGTGAGATTGGGGGTTATAGGAGTAGGATTAGGCTGCTGTGTTTTTTTTTTTTTTTTTTTTTTTTTGGTTGGTTTCTCATCAACCTTTTGGCTCGAGCTAGCAGATGATTGTGCATTCTCCTTAGTGCCAACCTAGTTGGGATTATGGAGGTTTGCTTTGATGCTTTATGCTCTTGCCTCCCCCCTTTGTTGATGTATACCATGATGTTTTGTTATGTTATCATCAATGAAGTGTTTTTTTCGATCAAAAAATATATATATAGAGAGAGAGAGAGAGAGTTTGTTTAGTCCAAATTCTCTTATTGTTACCATGCAACCATCATGATTTAGTTTGCATGTGGAATTATCTCCCAAGACTTCTCTTGCAGAAGCTGATCATGTGTCAAGTTGTCTAAGGAACACAGGATCTGATATGAGCCCTTGATTTTAGAGTGATAAATATGCCAAATATGTTTCAGTAGTGTCGAAAATTCGTTGAGCTGCACTAAAATGATATCAAAGGTTCTGCTATAGGAATTGTGCTCATGGGATTTTTGGATTGTTTACTGCTAGAGAATGTTCAAATGAACTGAGCTTGAAGTTTTAAGCCACACAACGCAAGTGCTTTGTCCAAAACAATTGTGCTTGAAGGTAAGGACATGGATGACTTTAAAACAAGCACGAGAATAGCTAAAAGACCACAATAGTCATGTCATTTATGCTCTTTGTAGGATTTTAGATTTTATGTCACATTTAATGCTTGTAAAGATGGAGTAAATATTGAGTATAACAATAATATTATATGATGGTATTATTAATTAATAAAATGGTTTACCTTGCACTAATAGAACTATGGAAAAAGGTTGGGACTTCCTTTTTGGGAACCCCCCACCACCTTCAATGCATTGTAATTGGCCAACTTTTTGTTTTTTTTTTTCCTCCTATCTCTGACTGACATGTGTCTGTGGAGGTCAAAAAAAATCGAGTCTGCATCATTTCTGATAGAATTGTATAGCTGAGTTAGTATTTGTTGTTGTTGTTGTTGTTGTTTTTGTTCTGTTAGGTATACCAAGTGGAAATGTATCATTGTTGTACCCATTATTTACTTGTGAAAGAAGGGGTATATAGGGGGTCTTGCATTTCTCCTTTTTCATTCATTTTATTTTTTTCTCTACAAATTATATCCAAATATGGTCTATGTTTGAATCTTGATTTGTGGAGGAAATTGTCGAGGGAAGAAGAAAGTGAGTGAAATGGAGAAGGTAATTTTTGTTTTTCATCAATCTAAAATGGAAATCTTTTTGTTTAGGAAAAGAATACACCATCATGCATTTTATGTGCTTACTTAGAAAAGCAGGTGGAACACTTGCACTAAAAGCAGGCATAAGCATTTTGATTTTTGATTTTTATTAAATGAATAAAATATTTAAAATTATTACAAAATATTAAAATTCAAATATAAAAGTGAAAATACTTTTCTGCTTAAGTCGTCGGACATTTCATTGCAATTTTTATTAAATGAATAAAATATTTTAAATTATTACAGAATATTAAAATTTAAATATAAACGTGTAAATACTTTTCTGCTTAAGTCGTCGGACATTTCATTGCAATTTTTATTAAATGAATAAAATATTTTAAATTATTACAAAATATTAAAATTTAAATATAAAGATGTAAATACTTTTCTGCTTAAGTCGTCGGACATTTCATTGCAATTTTTATTAAATGAATAAAATATTTTAAATTATTACAAAATATTAAAATTTAAATATAAAGGTATAAATACTTTTCTGCTTAAGTCATCAGAGATTTCATTGCAATGAAAAAAGTTTACTCTCATCAAAATTGAAATTGACGTTCTAAGTTTCAATTATCAAGGTTCTCACTTGAGTTTGAGTTTGAGTTTTGTATTTTTTTATATTTAAACCATGTTTTAGACTAGGTGTTTGACATGCACTAAAAAAGTACATTTTTTTTTTTGCATACATACAATTATTTGGATTACATCAATCAACATCTATTAATATGTCCTCTTTATTTTTCTATCCACTTTCTCTAATCTTCTACACATTTTTTTTTATAAAAAATCAAAAAATACACTTATTTAAAACATTCCAAACCATCCCTAAGTTTAACAATAGTTCAAGATGAGTTCTCCATATGCACAATGCACAAGCCTTTGAAGAGTGTCACCTAAAAATCAAAATCTTGATGTGTTTTGTCTTAGCCTCAACTCGAGGCGAACCTCGATGCAGTCTCAATAAAACTTTTTAAAATCTTAGTTCAATCCTGTTTTAAAACCCAAACACTACCTAAACTATATTTTGAAGCCAATGAAACTAAAAAAAATAACCAGTCGATTATACAAATCAGCTTAATTGATTATCATTTTATCCAATAAAAAGATTGTTCTTCACTAATAATTGCCTTTAAAAGTTCAATACACATCCATGAGAGATTACTTGAGGCCAACTAGACATCAAGATAGTTAATTTCTTAGACCATCTCCAACGCTTACCAAACTTGTCATCAAATTTGAAATTTGGTAAAAAACACTGCTTTGAGCTCCAATGGTTTCACCAAATTGATATCAAATCGAGAATTCACCAAATGTTTTACCAAAGTGAGGACAGTTCGATTTCACCAAAAACATGCATGACCATTAGGGAAACGAATCGTTGATCGCCGGTTGACCAACCGGTCGACCACCAAAAGGTTCAAACAGCCCAAAAAAGTTCAAACAGCTTAAAAAAAAAAAAATTCTTATCGATCGACCGCCGTTGACCAACCGTCGACCACCACAAAGTTCAAATAGTTCAAAAAATTGGTTCAAACAAATAAAAAAAAATTCTCTTCATCGGTCGACCAACCAGCTTGTCCCCGTGAGCAAATTTGATAAAAGTAAAGCGTTGGAGCCAGTTCTATCAAATTGAGGAAACCATCCTTTTTTTCATCAGATTTGATGACAAAAGAAGTTCAGGGTTAGAGATGCTCTTAGTCATCAAGAAGATGAGAAGAACTTATAATAATTACAATTTACACAAATAGAATTCATGACACATATATAACTGGTGGAAAATACTACGTACTCAGAAAAATATATACATAATCTGTCTAAAATTTAAATTTATGATGTTGATTTATACTTGGAATGGTTTGGGTCACACCTAGAATGAATTTGATCAACACATTTAAATTCTGTGCATGTGGTGTTTGAGTTATTTATTTATTTGTCTTAGTATTAATAGATTTTGTTTTATTCAAAGTAATATTAAGTATTTTCCTTAGTCACAAAACTAGGACATCATTTTAAATTTGTAGTATTTTCTCAGATATTTTACGTGTGATACGTGTTCCTTCTGTTTTTCCGACCTGGGGTTATTGCTTCTTTCATTTTTAATATGCGAGGCAAGTAGCTATAAGTTATGTTTATTTTTTATTTTTTATTTTCAGCAAGTTTTTTCCTTTGTAGCAAACTAGGACATCATTGGTATTTTTTTCAATTTTTGCGTGTGTGATACATGTTCCTTCTGTTTTTGTGACTTGGGATTATGCCGCTTATTGCTTCTTCAATTTTTAATAAGAGAGGAAAGTAGTTATGATTTATTTTTTATTTTTTGCAAAAAAGGTAGGGAAATATTTTTAGAGAATTAATGACCAAACACTATGCATACGAATCTATTGTTGTTAGATGTTTTATATTTACTGTATACTCAAAAGTACTATAAAATACCCTACCGAACCACATACTGTTGGAAAAATGGTTTTAATATAAGCAT
Organism: Camellia lanceoleosa; assembly: GCA_025200525.1. Taxonomy (NCBI): domain Eukaryota; kingdom Viridiplantae; phylum Streptophyta; class Magnoliopsida; order Ericales; family Theaceae; genus Camellia; species Camellia lanceoleosa. The sequence goes on from CM045760.1 coordinate 7,627,808, forward strand.
ATTTTTTACCCCAAACGTCTTTTGGGGTGGGTCTGATGAAGTGAAGTATTTGGGGATGGGTCCGAAGAAGTGAAGTGTTCTTTGCCGCGTGGCAAGTCACACAGTGAAGACGGAACGTCAAAACCATTTTTGAGTGAATGTGAAGTTGACGTCATTTTCGAGTCTAACATTAATTTTCTTTAGATAAAATTCATTTGAATTTTTTCAATAAAAATTATTGTGAAATTTTAATTTAAATCTAAATTCAAATTTTGGATTCCTTAGTGATTTCTTAAAATTTATACTTCTTCCTTTATTAATTAAACTATTCAAATAGTTTAATATATATATTTTCCAAACAGTGTTATAAAACTTTTTCACATTTAGTATTTTTTGATTAAACTATTCAAATAGTTTAATAATAAAATATATTCTAACAGTTTAGAACTTAGTCTACTTTTTCAAATTGTTTGGAAGAAAAAAACTGTTCCATGCACAACGAGCAGAATCTAGTTGAAACAGTTTGCACCTGTTCATTTGAATTCACATCTGTTCATTCAAATTATGATACCTGTTCAGACAGCAGTTTTGCCTATATATACCAACTTTCAAGCAGTGGTTAAGTATTGAAAATCAGTCTGCATAATTCCTTTTGCTGTCCAATTATCAACTTTGGTGCATTATTCTCCATATTAATTTTAGAATAAATATTCAGAGAGTTAGAACACATGTTTGGTTCGCCGAACAATTTGTTTTGGAGTGCTATTACAAATTGATTAAGATCATTGTATCTTGGGAGATAGACGCCACTCAACCGTAAACACCGTACCGTGAATTGCTTTTAAAGACAGAGTGTCACACTGACTTAGTCTTTATTTATTTATTTACTCGGTTCAACAAAATAAATTCTGTAAGTTTTATTTTATTTTGTTTGAGTTAGTATCTATTTATTTTATTTATACAGAAGATTATTCCAACACACACATCTTGTGTTGGTTGAGAGTTTTCTATAATCCATATTGAGTATACTAGATTTGTTCTTTCTCGCCGACATGGACATAGGTACACCTGCCGAACCACATACATATTGTATTTTTATTTTTGTATGTGTCGTTTTATTATTCACTGTTTTATTGTGTGATTCGAACCATGATTCTGCACATCTATGATAGCCAAGATCTATTAGGAATGTGCCCAAAAAAATATATAATTGGATTGGGTTATTTCCTCTTTCCATGTATTTACTTCCCATTCACAGTTACAACCTTAATTTCCTTCTCATTGTTGAATAGCATGCTCTGATCAAGAGAGGGAAAGGCTCTGTTTGGTGGTTTAGCTTGTTACAAGTTAAAAAATGATCATCAAAAAGTAAAAATTAAAAGCATTTCTTACTCAATTTTTAAATAATCACCTTTGTAAACTCTTTAAATTATTTTTATATCATAAATTGTAAACAATAACTGTATAAACAATTCTGACATATTATTAAAATAATAATTAAAAAAAAAATTTATTCTGCACTAAACAAACCACAAACTGATGAGAAGCTGGAGAGTTTACTATCCATGAATTACTTGCAATGATCGTGTTTGTTATTTACTTCAATAATTGCCAATTAATACTGCAATATAACTCATTTTATAATGTAATGCTTTAGGATGTTGTCAATGTAGGTGTCTATTGTGTGCTTTGAGAGAGAGAAAGAGAGAGATATAAGTATTTATATAAGCATGAATTGATGTTATTTCCTGACTCAGGTACATCAATGTCATTCTAATTTATTTTGTAAATCTTCTAAAATTTAAATATTGCAAGAGAGCTAGAGTTTACAGTTGATAAATAACTTAAAAAGCATAAATAATAATGCAAGTACGAATTTATGCTATCCCTCTTGAAGGTGTAAGTAATATATGACTGGAAAGTTGTTTCGTAATCTTTCTGGACTTCATGGTGAAAATCTAGTACGGACTGAGATCTCCTAAAGACATCCTGCACGAGAGAACTAGGTTAGTGTTCTTCATGTGTGTGCACGCAGTTGAACTACGCACACAAAAATCAGTCACAAAATCATGCACCGGGTCCTATGACCTATTTCTGTATTCCCAAAAAGCATGTGCATCATGTGTTTGAGCATAATTGAGAGAGAAGCAGAGAGAGTTACTTGAAATAGTTAATTTTTTGCTCGATTGGAGTCGGATTAAAGCACACCCCATTTTGGGGGATAAAAGTTTTGTGTCCAATTCTGTGACTTGTTTCTATATTCCTAACAAGCATGCTTTCTTTGTGTGCATGTATTTGTGAGAGTTACTTGAAACCTCAAATTTGTTGTCTATTGGAAGTATATTAATGAGCACCCACATTTATTGGAGATAAGATGGATGCTAGACGGATCATAAGCACCCAATGCTTGCACATAGAAATAGGTTACAAAACAATGTTTTGTATCTGATTCTGTGACTTGTTTCTGTGTTCCTAATAAGCATGAATTGATCATGTGCTCGTGTTTGTGCATGAGAGACAGCAAGAGTTGTTAGGAACCGTCATTATTGGGCACCCAACATTTTTTGGGAATAAGAGGGATCATAAGATCCAACTGCACCCAATGTTTGCACACAGAAACTAGTCTATGTTCTTTGTTCCTAGCAAGAATGCATTAATCGTGTGCATGTGTTTATGCATGAGAGAGGGAAATATATACTTGTCACAGTCAAAGTTTTTGTCGATTGGTGGTATATTAACGCAGACCCCACATATTTTGGGAAGCTCAGTGATGCGTTTGGGATCAACAAATCCAACTAAAAGCATTGCTATCTTTATGCATCTGCAAATAGATTTCCTGTCTCTACTTTCTTTGGCCAACCTAGCTATGTCCTTAACACCTGCACAACAAGCCATGTTTGGCCCTTTCCCTTTGTCTGAGACCGAGTGGTTGCCGATTCCTATTATGTAATGAAGGCATGGTGACAGCTCAGTAGCAACTCTAGTGCATAAAAAGCAGTGTGTAGACACAGTCGTACTCGTGACCGGCCCTGACATGGCTGGTAACAAAATCACCAGAAACATAAGCAGGCGATGCATGTTTGCACCGGAGAGGAAAGATTTCCGTAACAATTTAGTGAGTTTATCTGTTGTGAAAATTGTAGTTGATGGTTGTGATGGAGAGGTTGTATGTATATATATATATATGGAGAGAGAGAGAGAGAGAGAGAGAGAGAGAGAGAGAGATTTGTTCCATACCATGCAACTATTATGATTTAAGTTGCACATGGAATTGTAGTTGCACAATCCTATTCCTATGCGTCTTTATGGAATTTTTTAAGTTACTTGCACGTTGCTTCTTGACCTTCATTAGCTTTATGATGTATGCAAAGAATTGTGCATGGCATGAATGCGTGAAACGTGAGTTCTTAATGATGGACTTTTAGAGCATGACATCAAAACATGGCACGAATATGTGCTGAAATGCAAATATGCTCAATGCCCTGGGTTGTCTTTTTTCTTTGGTAAGCAAAAAATGGGCTGATTCAAGCAAAAAAATGTTTTCAAATTTAATGAGACAAACTAAACACCATCAGATCTAATGAGCCCTTTTTAGATGCGGTTTAAAAGGGGCAAACTATGACGGTGGTGTAGAATGGTGTAAGGGAAGAGAGAGTAGACACTCATAATGTTATTAATGAAACTGTGAATAATTTTAATACAAAGTCTATGGACCAAGAAGCCTTTGGTCCACACAATGGATTCAAGGGATTCACCCTAGGTTTCCAAAGTGGATAACAGGCCTCCAACCAATTAAGGGTTGCACCACGACAAAGGTCTTTGTCTTTGGCATCCCAGTTTTGGCCCCTGGCATGGTATTACCAAGGTCAAGGCTCATTCCAGTTAACAGAGCCTCATGGTTTACGTTAAATATAAATAAATAAATAAAATGGGGAACATAGTTGCTAAAGAGCAAAACATTTCTGCCAAAAAGACTATCTTTAATCCAATGAATCATCATCTTCCTATTTTCTATTCAATTGCCAAAGCACACCTCCAACCTAGGAAAGTATCATTTCAAAACTACAAATCCCGCCAAAGACACAGGCACGATAAAATTCAAGCAAGAGGGAATGGTAACTTTTCCTGATCATCAAGCATGCAACATTTATGCAGCCAAGGCAAGTATATAATAAAACACAAAACATGTTGATGAAGGTCTGAAAAGTGCTTTAAATATACAGTGTAGGCCATTATATTAATACTGGAATAATTAATGTTTACACAGAACTTACTTTTGTACTTTCATACAAAGCTAACTGTGGTGTGGTACTAAGAACCTAACCCACAAGTAACATGATACACAACTAGAAATGATTGGCTATGAATTGAACCAGATTCATTGTATCAGTAGATTTACTTACAAATGGTAAGTTGCTTAGGAGGTAATTTTGTACTATTGGTTTGACAAGTTTCGAGATTCAGACTTGGAGTCACCAGTGCGTTTCGAGTACAAAGATCTTGCAGCAGGAACGTCATGTGAAGAAACCGTTGTCGAAAGAGGCTGGAAATTTGAGTTCCCAACAAACCAGTACAGAGCCCATTTCAGATTGCAGAGTGTGTACTTAAGAGCTTTAGTCCAATTCTCCTGCTTGTTGAAGCTTTGCGTTATAGAGTAGTTTTCCACTATCATTCTCAATCCTGCAAAAAACAGAGTGAGAAAAATATATATATATATTTAGAGTTCTGACTTTTCCTACAAGTCCACAAATGTATGTGTGATTCTTCCATTAAGCATGCGAAAGATACAGGAACTGATTCACAAATTTAGCCAAATATACATGCAAAGCTCTAAATTGCTTTTTCAAGTACCCAGAATGACTTACTTATAAGGCAGCTTGAAACATTTCTCGGCTGGTATGTTGTTTTCTTTATCCTTGGAATTTGCAAACTCTGCAAACTCCTTAAGACAAGTCAAGAACAATGTCATGGCTTTGTCATAGCGAGTGCTCCAAAACAAGTTCACCGGACCAAACCTGAGAAAACTTGTATCAGGTTGAAAATTCAATAGGGAAAAACAAAGATAAGAGAAGTGAAGAGGATAAATTAACCAAATATCAAATTTGGGTGTGAAACATACATAAAATGCTTGAATGGTTAGTTTCCAACTAGGATGCACGGATGTGGGTACGGATGCGGGTATGGATATGTTACAATACGTCAATAAGGCGAAACCTAAAAAACAAAAAGGATACGGGCACGACCAAGGTACACCCATAAAAAATATATATATTTTTATAATTTGTAGTAGTGCATATTTTACATAAAAATTCAATAGGGAAAAAGAAAATCAAGAGAAGTGAAGAGGATAAATTGGCCAAATATCAAATTCGGGTGCCAAACATACATAAAAAGTATGCTTGAATGGTTAGTTTCCAACTAGGAAGCACAGGTGCAAGTATGAATGTCAGTATGGATATGTTACAGGTATGGTATATTTATAATTTGTAGTAGTGCATGATATATAATAATTACAGAAGGAGCAATGACAAATAATTTTATTAAAAAATTTGGCCCCAGATAGGAGTAAATAGTGAAGCACAATCCATGCCTCAGTGTTGGGCCTATAGGCTTTATGAAGTTGCGATACAAATTACAATTATCTAGGCAGGCCACTTGAGCAAATTCTTAGCAAGTCCATCAAACAGTGGATCAAAACAACCCTTCATATGCGCCATGTACTGCTAGGTACTAGTACTTTATTCAAATCTAAGCTGCATCTACTTTGAAATTCTGCATCAATTCAAATAGGCCAATGAAGAATCAGTACTCTGTACTTACAGTTCATATGTATTGTTGCCGCTGTCCATTATTCGAGGATAGCTCCCCATGGGAAGGATTTTTATCCTATATCTGAATACCAATAAATTAAGTATACAACATGTGCCAATGAATACAGATGACTTTTGTTAGAATGATGTGGCTAACTTTGGCTTCACATCAGTAAGCATTTCATGAGTACCATTTTCTTCAGAATAAAATTTTCCCAAAACATCAATCTATGAGAGCAAAACAAAATTTTCAACATTACCTTGAATGAAATTTTCTATATCAAAACCCTTTTCAGTTATAAAACAAGAAGAAAGGTGAAAGGTTTATCTGCCTAATTGTTATTGAGTTGAAGTTTCCACAGTTTCTCAGTGTTGAGAAGCAGATTCCATGTAAATTTCTATAAACAAGATGACTTGACAATGCCACAAATGTGTAACTCAAAAACCTTCCTGTCAACAGAATTCAGCAGTGATCAAGCCCAAGTTAAGGTCTCACTCTATTTAAATAACTACTAAACTTAACCTAATTCTAGCAATCTAACGAGAGAAGTACAAAATATAACAATAATAAACACATCATAATGATACACATCCTTTGCCACTAGTTATCTAGGTCAATGGTGGCATACTCATGCATCTAGGCCTATGTTACTCAACAACATACAAGTATGCATACCTTGCAACAAAATTGAGCAGATACATAGTATTCCATTCAGTTGGCTGATGGAACTACTTACAGAAGGTTCATTTCAACAAGAGAAATGTAATTACGTAAAAAAGATGCTCAGTTCCAATAAAAAGGATACGGGAATTTTGGTCGAAAATATTGAGCCATTGTGTGGAGAAGAAGACAAGCTTGGCCCCAAGCAGCATTTATCTCATCCCACTCAACCTAACCATTTCCCAAACATAATCAATATATTGCCACAAGAAAAAGAGAGGTATCAAAAATGCATTCCAAGATTACGAATTGACTAAGTAGTATAAGAAACAATCCTCTCTACCATGTCAAGACTTAAGGAACATCAACTTCCATATGTTTGAAAAATAAAGGTGAATTACACTAACGGTCGTTATAGTTTGGGTCTTGTGTCACTTCGGTCCTTAACTTTTCAATTGTGACACATGTGACTTTGAATTTTGAATCTTATTCTAAATAAAGACAACTGAAGATATCATTATTCAATTTCAAGGGCAAAATTGTCAATTTGATAAAATACAAACTAATTTGACAAAAATAAATGTCAAAAAAATATTTTTGAACTTTAAAAATTATTTCTACCTAGTAAAAATAAAATTATGTAAAATTAATAATTTTTTTAGACATTTATTTATTTATTTATTTTACCAAAATCATTTTTATTATGTATTTGGATGATGATCATGTAATTTAATACATGAAATGTTTTTAGTTTTGGATTTTTTGATTGAATAGATTGATTTAATAATAATATCAAAGTTGTCGCCATATTTGACTTTTGAAAAAATAAAAACTAATTTAATGAAAATAAAAACAATCACCCATTACATGATCATCATCCAAACACATCATAAAAATTAATTTGGTAAAATAAATAAATAAGTAAGTGTCTAAAAAATTTATCAATTTTACATAATTTTATCTTTGGTGGGTAGAAATTATTTTTAAAAATTCAAAAATATTTTTTTGATATTTATTTTTGTCAAATTAGTTTATATTTTATTAAATTGACGACTTTGCCCTTGAAATTGAGCAATGATATCTTCAATTGTTCTTATTTGGAACAAGATTCAAAATTCAGAATCAAATGTATCACAATTGAAAATTTAGGGACCAAAGTGACACGAGTCCCAAATTATAGATAGATACTGTTAGTATAATTCACCAAAAAATAAATTCACAGAACTATATGTTGGTAAAATATCACCCAATAAGGGCTTGCAATATCAACCCAAAATTAACAGATTAGGAACTTGATTTTATATACTAAAACACAGGGTATCTCGCCATCGAATCAGCAAATCAACTGCTCCAATAATGGTGTACTAAATGAGACACAATGTATGTTTCTTGCATAAGCTCATAGCACAGAGAACTAGACAGCTCTCAAATTTATTTTTAAATCGAGAGTATCTCACGGATTAAAGCTAAAAAACAAAATGATCAGACCAACTACTGTGACCCAACATACATTTTGCTGACGGCCTAACACTTTTGTTTATTTTGTGCAGATGATACTAGCAGAGACATTAAGTTGACCCATCCAAAGACAATATCTGAGTATGTTCCCGCAGTTTTCTTACCGGAATTTTAGGAAGTCTTCCCAATCGGAAGTTGTTAATGGTTCCAAATTCTCCATCATACCAGATAGGGAAGGCATCATTGAGCACATTAGTTCGCTTCAATGACTCTAAATGTGCTTGTGAAACTTCAATTTTGGCCAAAATTGCATCTCTCTCTTCCTGTTGACCAAAACCAAGTTAACATTTCAAAGACATGTTTTGACAACACAGCAAGACATTTGCAAATAAAAAACAGAGCAATCAAGGAAAAAATACAAAACTCCAATGAAGACAGTCAGAATAGCGGATGGATGAGAATGAGAGATCTGGCTAGGACTACGACATCAAGGTAAAATGGGGGTGGCAGTAACATGTACTTCATGCACAACATAAAAAAGAAAAAGATTCTGCTCAATCGACAATTTTATGGAAACATTAATATATATATCCACATTTCAGGAGTATCCAAAAAATAAATAAATAAGAAGAAGAAAAGAAAATCACAGTTCCCTTCAACATTAACAGGTTCACTACAACACTGTAGTTGCCACACCACGAGATGTGCATAAGAGCAATTTAAGTAACTTCAATGGCACTCAACAAGCAGAAATTATCACCAGTTGACAACTCCAAACTCCAGAATAATGTAAACTCATGTAATAACTGGAGGAAACGAAGACCTAAAGAAGAAGGTTAACAGCAGCACACCTGATGTGAAATTAACTGAAACTGAAAATTATTGAACTCATGCCAATACCTGATACACATAAGTTTGAAAACAAAGGAAGAATTAGCAAGCAAATATTTTGATAGACAAGTATAAATCATATAAAATATAAATAGCATGTTCTAAATAAACAAACTTTACAAATAAAATCATACCCTTAATAATCAGTCTAATAATTTAATACTTCATCAAAAGCCATTCAAATAGTGACGTCACTTTACCGAGCAATTTCATTTGAAGAAACTCACCGCTCCTCTAACTCGTTAAAGCGGCTAGATTTTAACTCCAATTCCTTCAGTTCAGCAGTCACTTGAGCACACTGCTTTTCTGTTTCTTCGATAGCTGCTTCGAGTTTTCGTTCTTCTTCTTCGATCTTAAATGTGAACATTGTGAACCCCAAAATAAAAATATTTTCCATAAAATACTAACTGGTAGGGCATTAAGAAGAAAATACATTAATTGCATGTGTGATCTGTTAAAAATATGCCATGAAGGATTTCTCACCTTGTAAGATTGTGCAAGAATAGCACATACATGTGCATCTAAGCCACCTTCACCTCAATTTCTTTAATGATATGAAAGTCGATTAATAAATTTATAAAGGCCTATCAGTTGCCTTGAAAAAATTGTTCACTTCTATCTAAAGTTGAGTAGCCACCATACAAATAATTAGCCAACAACAGTTTTCCTTTAATTGAGGGTAAAATGCTTCTGTACATATTTATTTTTAACATGTTTTCCGCAGTTTTGAATAAGATTTCCTTCTGTTCTAGACCTCGAATAAAAGGGAGGAAAGGGACATGAAAAAAAGAGAGAAAATAGAGTTAATTAACACTTAAAATAACAGAATGAAAAAATGATTACTTAAAACTTGGATTCTTTGTCACCAGAACAACACAGTGACATTAATATGAATATTCTTCCCTTGTATTAGTAGTGATCCAAAAAGATTGCCCCCATAGTCATGCAATTGCTAAACTTGATACTCCAAAAAAAAAAGTTTTTGTGCATGCATCTAACAAATTTTGTGAGAAATCATCTGTTATCAAATAAATTAAAGCCACAAAATCATTTGTTTATATATTTTACTCAATTATTTAATGAATAAAAAAACCCACAAAGTGATTTATAGAGGGAGCATGTTATTAAATAAATTAATGCACCTTTAGTTTCTCCTTAAGAAAATCAGCCTCACTAAGCACATTCCGTGATTCCCCATCCAAGCGCTGGAGGCAGGCTTCATATGCTTTGATGTCTCTGTGCACATCCTCAACCTCCTTATCAAGTTTATCAGATAACACCCTCATGCACTCTAGGCATAAAGGTTGCTCAACCTAAACAAATTAAAACAAATAAATGTCAATTTTTCCATATCAAATTCTGAATGAACCAAATTTTCAAACCAATTGGTTTGAGTTTTCTAAAAACACTTTTCAGAAAATTCTGTTTTTTTATTTTCCGTATTTTTTTGTTTTTACTGAAATTTTTAAATATTTTAAGCAATTTTTTTAATTTTAAGACACACTCAACATAAATACACTTAAAAAGTATAATTTTTGTGAAAAAAACCTTTAAAAAATTCACTAAATACCAAAAATAAAACCCAAAAAAAAAAAATTTGAAAATTTAGTACATTTTTCGCATTTTTGTGTATTTATTAATTTTTTAAAATATTTTTTCACAAATATTTTACTTTTTAGACACATTTAAGTAAGATGCATATAAAAAAATTAAAAAATGAAATGCTTAAAATTTTAAAAATATTCACTAAAAACAAAACAAAAAAAACACTACAAATAAAAAAATTAATTTTCAAAAAACTTAATTCAGAAAACTCAAACCAAACACACTGGTTGTTATTTAGAACCAAGTTCCTTTGTCATCAAGAACATAATACTACTTGGGTATACCTGTGTCTGGGTTGTGGCAATATCAAACGCACGCGTAAGAACAGTTATGGTTGAGTGAAACCCAGAATTGTTTGGCTGCATAGGAGCACCTGTGCCACCCTCAGGTGACGGCAAATGGGCCCCACCTCCATCAGCTGTGGAGTCACTCTTGTACACGGACGCAGCCGGCGGAGGCAACACCACGAAAGATTCCTCCATTGCCTTCCCAGACTGGCTTGTATCAGGCTGCACCCCTCCCCCACGAGGACGAGGAGGTACTCCCGACACTTGATTTCTTTGCTTCGGCAATACAACAAATGAATGGTCCATACGTGTTGACCCCAACACACTGCCTGCAGCACCATGGATTGAAGAACCCTGCATACCTGCACGGTTTATCCCAAATCACAATTGAAGTTGAACCCTAACGGCATGATCACATCTTAACAATGGGCCAAATTAGAACTTAACATACAAAAGTATGCTCTACACAAATGCAGTGAAGCAATCAATTTATAAACAGAAACCCAGCTCGTGCATAAACTTAAATCTGTCTGCAAGTAACTGAATAAAAAAAGAAAAAAACACTTAAAATCGTGCTATAACACAAATTTCTTCATACAAAATCAATGCCCATGCTAGTCCTAGAAAATTAAGACAAACTACTATACCATTATCTATCTTTATATATTCTACATATTTATTTATCATATGAAGTGTACAGCCTTAGGGGCTGTTTGGCAACATACATTTTCAGCCAAAAAGCTTGTCAAATCACTCGGTGTTTTTTATACGTCTTTTTATAAAAAATCAAAAAAATCACTAAAATAATCAATTTCCAAATGAGCTCTTATTGTGAAGGCTTTTTTTTTCTTCTTTATTTTTTCCAAATAATGCCCTTTATCGTAACTAATAACTGCTTAACAGTTTTCTCATTCATTAAACTGTCTAAAAATTTGGCAACATATGTTTTTAGCCAAAAAAAAACTTGTCAAATCACTCTCTTCTTTCTATACGTCCTTTTATAAAAAGCTAAAAAACTACTAAAATAATCAATTCCAAGCGACCACTGAGTGTGAAGGCTTTAACTTTTTTTCTTCAAATAATGCCCTTTAACAGTCCTATCTAATAACTGCTTAACGGTTTTCTCATTCATTAAACTGTCTAAAATTGTCATCAAATCGCCCCTCAATTAACAAACCATCCAAAAATTTAAATTAATTTAGCTCATGTGTAAACCCAAGTAGGGTTACATTATAATAAATTGCAGCATCTAAATTTGCAACACATACACACTCTGTTAGATGAATTTGTGCCAACAATAAACGAATTCGATTAGGTAATTCAAAAGGTCCAGATAAGATGTCAAAATTGTGATCATAAATTAACCAATTGAATCATAAATATATATATATATATATAGATAGAGAGAGAGAGAGAGAGAGAGAGAGAGAGAGACCTGAGCGAGAGGATGAATCGTTCAAGAACTTGTCGGCGTAAGAATCGACGCCGACGATGCAGAGGTTGTGGCGACAGTTCTGGCAAATCCATCTCGGGAGGTTCGGGTCCACCGGCAATGTCCGACCCTTGTCCGCCGAATTGTTGTTGTTCTTCATCGTTTTGATGTTTCCCTGGGTTTAGAGGGACAGAGAGTTGAAGATTTACATGAATGAGAGAGAGAGAGAGAGAGTTGTTCAGTGCTGCAAGGTAAAGGCAATCATAACAGTTTTCTGGGATTCGATTTTGTCAGCGAATCCGAAGACCGCTCCGATGTTGTAGTTTTCTTATCCAAACCCGGATCCGCATTTGCTAATTGTTGAAAGAAGCCATTATATATATTTTAGGGCGCGGGTTGACCTTTTGGATTTTTTTTTATTTTTTTATTTTTTTATAACTATTTTAATAAGTTTTTTAAAAAAATGAGATGATTATAATTTGAATGTAATATTTTATTTTATTAATTTTTTTACTTATTTTATATTTTTGTGATTATTTTAGTATTTTATCTCCTAAGACTAATATGCCAAACGAGGGCAATAAACCCCTTAAATAAGGGAAACACTAGGATATATGCATCTCATAACTAAATAAGAAAATTACATAATTTTATACTTTTTAATCATAATTAAAAAAATAAAAAAATATCATAACAAAATATAACATAAGGTATAACTAAAAATATCATGAGTTATAATTAAAATAATATAGTAACTAAAAAAAAATGACATAACTAAAAATGCACGTAATACACCCTTGTCATGGGGTGTATATTACAATTTTCCAACAATTACCCACCTTAAAAGCATAGTTAAGCTATTATGTTTGGATTTTCTTAGAAATTTATATAAAATCAAATAAATTACTCTTAGAGGTGACTCTAGTGACGAATTGATCTGTACGCTCAATCGCTTCTAAGGTCTTGCTATATTCTTCAAGTTGGCCTTGGTTATTCTTCTATAAAATATTGATTCTATCAATCATTCCATTTCATAACTGAATCTCCCCTGAATAAGTAAGGACCATGATTTCTCAAGACCACTTCATTTCTATGAAAATGAAGGGTAGAGAAGGATTTTTTGACTCTTTTAGTAGGGATATCGGCATATAGGTACGTAAAATAAATAATACATTTATTGAATTTTAAAGCAATAATACCCTTATCAAATGATCTCATTTGCACTTTGCCACTAAGATGAAGGAGATAGAGTGCAAATGGAATTACTAGATAAGAGCATCATTTTATAAAATTAATAATGAGTATTATTGTTCTAAAAAAATATTAAGTGTATCATATATTTCACACATAACTTAGGTCTCGTTTGGCAATTATATATTGTAGCTAAAAAGTTAAAAAGTCACTATAAGTTATCACACCACTCTCTTTATTTTTCTGTACGTCTTTTTGTAAAAAAATTAAAAAGTTATTAAAATAACTTGTGTCACGACCTATTCCGGTGACCATGGCTGAATTCGCAACTAGTTAATTTCTAAAATTTTCAAGATTAATTCCAAGACATTAAATTAAATAATGTAGCGAAATAAAATAAAAGATATAGATAAATATTTGAAGCATACGTGAAAATTATTATTTATGTGACAATGTAACGTCAGTCAGATAATGATTACAAGTAAACATAAAAAATAAAAAATGACGTTCGTATAAAATCTGAGACCTAATCAATGGGGTAAAATCATCATTCCTTAAGTTTATTCATCGGAAAGGGGTTTTAACAGCTATAAGTACATGGCAAATTGAGAAATATTATACTAAAAGTATAAGGGTATATAAATCACTATGGATAAATTTTTAGACTAAACAATGAATAGTTTTGTTTAAATAAATTATTTTAAATAATAGACATATAATACAAAAATCATATATGTAAAATAATCATAACCACGGCATAGAACAAAACAGATGATCAATGAATCCATAACAGATAGAGGCTCATAAAATTAATAAAAACATGTTTTGCATAACATAATTTATAAAAATAATAAAACAATTATAACTACTCATGACATAATATAACTCACCTTAATATCATTTTCTACTTTTTCTCAAAGTCTTCCTGATCTCCCAAAACTCTTCTTTTCCTACCAATTCCGTTGAGTCATATGCTATCTATTGCTTCCCTTTTATACTAAGGCTTGGAGGTGACTCAACACCCTAATCAAGTGTTTGATTCAATAGTCTATACCTTAGCTTTCACACGTGGCAGTAACAAAACTGTCCAGCCAGTTGCCTACGTTTCATTATAATTCTTTCTTGGCCAAACTATTTGTCTTAATTTCATAGTGTTATGATTTGTCCCCAACCAATACATTAATCACATTTTTGGTAAACCAATGTTGCTTAATTCAAATTAGATTACATTTTAACACATATAACTATGAATTAAATATATATTACTATTATTTTATTATTATTATTGTTATTGTTATTTTTATTTTTATTCTTCTTTTTCTTCTTCTTCTATTTATTATTATTATTTTATTTGGTATTAATGTGGTGTTAAAATGAATTAAGCACTTGGAGTGTCACAACTCGTTCTCAAACGAGACCTTAATTCTTTTTAAATTTTATGATACTCCTAACAAAAGGTATGTAGTGTAACAAGATAATAGTTTAAAGTTGTAAATTACTGCATTTGAAGTTTAAGAGGACAAAGTGCAATTAAATTATAATTTAATAGGTTTACTGTAATTTACTCAATAAATTATTAAATTTTGATTAATTTTGTTGTTTTTATGGAGAACAGCTTTAATTTTATAATTTTACACAAGGAAAGTTAACTATTCATTGATTTTCCATCTCCATAATGCAGTTACAATTACTACAAAAGTTATATATAAATACAAATCATGTTTTAAACGTAAATAGTTTTTTTTAAATATTTTTAAAAAATCAATAAAAATGAAGAATTTGTTAATAAGTGTTTTTATGAAACTTATTATTAAAAAATAAAAAATAATTGTACAGAGTTGTATGTGTAACAAATATCTACAATCAATTACAGTTTAATAATTTTGTAAAGAAATAGGAATGTGATTTATTTTACTGTTTTAATTTTGAATGCAATTTGAATGAGCAGGTGATTCTTACTAAGTGGAATTAATTTTCTAAACTAGTAAGGAATTTGATCCAATTTCCCTCAAGTAATAAGAGTGATCATTCTTGATTTTTAATTTATGCCATTCAAACGTAATTAGGGCACTTGTCAACCAAATCAATCAATCAAAATTTAAAAAAAAAAAAGATGCATAATTTTATCTTTTAAATTCGTAATTGTTATTTCATCATTCATTTGAAATTGTGATTCATGTACACACTCATTTATTGTTTTATGATTATTTTTAATAATTTTGTTTCTTTATAAAATTTTTTACTATATTTTTCTAAAAACTATGGATATGTTTGGTTTGGTTTTCTAGAGTGATTTTAGGAAAAAATTTATAAAAAACTTGTTTGGTTTGTAATTTTTTCAAAAAAATTTTAAAATCACTTTCTTTCTCTTACACATCAATCAATAACTTTTTCTATCTCTTCTATCCTGCTCAATAACTTTTTCTTTCACACATATCTACTCAATTATAAGAAAATATCAAATCATTCCAAACTCCCAAATTTCAAAAGAAAAATGAGTGAGAGTATTAATTTGTGTCATCATTAATGATGTTGTTGTATCTATTTTATATTTTTTTTTTTTGAAAAAGTGGATGCCAACACATTAGTGGTTGCTTTAGAGCACCACTTTTAGTGGTCTCTATTATTATTAAACTCCAAAACTACTTTCAAAATACACAATCAAACAAACCAAAAAAATTTCTAAACTCTCTCTCTAAAATAATTTTTAAAAACTATTCTCTCAAAACCAAACTAAACATACCCTATACTTTTCAATGTCTCTAAATTAGAAGTCAATAAATTAATTTTTTTTAATAAAAAAATAGTTATGCAAAATTGTGTTATGAATTAATTCAATATTTTTGTTTTTCATTTATTTACAAGCCCGAATTGATTGGGTCATACCACCCTCAAAAATTAATTATTCTAGGGCATATATATAAATACATATATTCAAGGATAAATTATACTTTATCCCTTTATGTTTAGCTTATTTTTTTATTTTTTTATTTTTTTATTTTGACCTTTCAAGTTTATTTTTTTTTCATTTTAACCCTTCATGTTTCAAAATTTTTTTATGTTACATCTAAAGTTAACTTATATTTAAAATTAAACAGTTATAGCAATAATTGTCACATAATATAAAAAATATGTTATTATATTGAAACTTAAGTTTATATTAGAAATATGAGTCATATATAATAAAATATTTTTATATCATATAACTAATAATTTGTTATTTTTTATCTAATTTTTAACAAAAATTTGCTTTGAGACTAAAGTGAAAAAACTTGAACATGACTAAAATGAGAAAAAAAAAAAACTAAAGGGCCAAAATGAAAAAATGGCTAAACATAAAAGCGCAAATTGTAATTTACCTATATTGAAGGAAGATCTTCCCATTCGCCCTTTTCCCTCCCCTATGATCCAAATTTGTTAGACACAGAGAGAGAGAGAGAGAGAGAGAGAGAGCGCTTCACTCGATCATGGTGGAGGAGATCTACCAAGTCTTTGTTAAACTCTTCGATGGCAAAGTCAAAGCCCTAAATTTCACATCACAATCAATACCAGTCCTCTCCATCAAGAACCACATTCGTGAAATCACCAGCATTCCAATCGACGATCAGAGACTCGTAACTGGCACAAAACAAGTCGAACACTCATCATCTCTCCTCAAACTCTACTCCTCCAATGGGACTCACTGTTACCCTACGCTTCACCTCCTCCTCCGCCTCCGCGGTGCCGCCACAAAAGCCGGCCAGAAGAAGACAAACAACTTCGACGGGTGTCGTGATCGCCGATAAGAAGCTGGAGGAGTGGCGGAGGAGGCTGGAGAAGAAGATTGCGGAGGATCGGATGCGAATAGAGTAAAGATATGGTAATGCATTAATTGACTTCATTGTTGTTGATGTTATTACTGGCTTAATTTCTTATATGCTTGATGTACGGGGCGAAATATCCGCTTTCCGTACTCCTTGGACGTCAAGCTTCTTGTAACGGTGTCTATCACTGCAACACAAAAACGGTGAGCTGTCCGGCGGTGGTGTGCCGGAAAGACCCTCCGACGATCAAGTCAGATCACTTGGAGAAGAAGAAGAAGGCTGTCAGAGAGAATGTTTATGGAAGAGTGAATTCGCATACCTGTAACATCTCTCTTCTCCCATATTTCTAGGCTGGCCATGCAGCCCCAAGATTGTGCGTGCACTACCTTTGTCGCCTTTCCCGGACAGTGGCGGTTTCGCCTCACCACCTTACGCGTGTAAAGGCTCAGTCCTTCCACCAGTACACTCAGAACTGTCCAACGGTATTGAGGCGTGCGTGGAGCAGATATCCTCTCCCTCACACCATTGGCACAGGTGGCGCACCTAACCGGAATACCACCACCGGCCTATCCCTCATGAAGAACTGCTATTACATGCACATGACCGAGCTTTGTGTCGCCGACCTATAACTTATAACCAAGCGAAAGCCCGACCACCTTGGCCGAACTATCCTTGATCGGTTCATCACGACCAACCGGTTGCGAGGCATGTCGGCCTCCAACTGTTCTACCTTCAATCTCGGTCACGCGAGCCACTCTATATCGACTGATCGGTCCAAGGCGTACCGGCCCTGATCGAGCCCACGGTCTAGCTCGGGTTACCTTTTAGCCCGGTCAGCATTCGCTAACCCGCGCTCCGTCCAATATGTGCAAGACGCAGCTACGCCGCCGGTGCTCGACGGTCAACATTTCGATCAGG
The DNA here is from genome assembly GCA_025200525.1 of Camellia lanceoleosa. Taxonomy (NCBI): domain Eukaryota; kingdom Viridiplantae; phylum Streptophyta; class Magnoliopsida; order Ericales; family Theaceae; genus Camellia; species Camellia lanceoleosa. The sequence continues at coordinate 7,645,843 of CM045760.1, forward strand.
TAAATCAAAGCCGGCCATATCAACAGGAGATTAGCTCAAGTCAAGCGGTCCGCTACATCTGACGTTATGTTAGCTCGGCCGTACAGTCAGGTGCAAATCTCCCCTCTCACTTGAGTAGATATTTCAATAATTTGATGGAACATGATGAAATTTGTTCCCCATTGATTCTGTTTATCTGGAGCTGTGAATGAAATATGCTGTTTTTCGTATCTTGATTGTGTGAAACAACTACAAACTTTGACTATTAGTATATATAAATAGCTCAAATGATTCCGAAAGTTCCATTGATATGCCTAATCCAACTATTTGGCTTAGTTCAGTTGATTTTTTTTTTTTATTACTAGAAACAGTTGTTTTGTTAGGAAGGGGAAGAGAAAAGTGGGTGACACTGATAATGCCGATATGGATGAGGTATCGATGATGACGAAAGGGAGGACAATCATAAACATTTGTTGAGGTTGAGAAGTCTGTGAGGGAAGGGATTGGGAATTGTGTGAGGTTGAAGAGGAAGATTGGAGCTGGTGGGGTGAATGGATCAGATGCGAAGAGAGTGAAGATATGGTAAGGGATTTGATTTCATTGTTGTTGATATTTTGATAATTTGATGTGATATGATAAGATTTCTTCAACATTGATTCTGGTTACCCTGTTTTTCTTGATTGTGTGAAACAAACTACTACAAAATTAAATGATTCTGAAAGCTCCATTGATATGATTCAACTCTTTGGCTTAGTTAAGTTGAGAAACAGATTGAAGCAAGAACAACTTATCAAAAAAGAATTGAACTGAAACTTTTTGCGTATGATTTGCAACCTTTTGATTAGTTGATTTGTTAGGATGGGGAAGAGTCAAGTGGGTGACAGTGATAATGACAATATGGATGAGGATGATGTTGATTATGAAGAGGAGGAAAATGATAAATGTTGATTGGGGCCCTATATCGAGCTTTGAGTGAAATATGATTTTTTTTCTTATGTTGATTGCGTGAAAAAACCTACAAACATTTAACTATTAGTGTAAAGAATTAGCTCTAACAAACTCAATAGCTCCATTGATATGCCTAATTCAACTATTGGCTTAGTTCAGTTGAATATTCTTTACTAGAAACAGAATAGAAGCACCAATAACTTATCAAAGAAAGAATTGAATTGATTTTTTTTGCATATGATTTGGTCATTTTGAGATAATGTGATTGGTTGTTTTGTTAGGAAGGGGAAGAGAAAAGTGGGTGAATTGATAATGATGATATGGATGAGGTATCAATGATGATGAAAAGGAGGAAAATCATAAACATTATTTGAGGCCATATGATTATCTGGTTATCAGTAGCTTTGAGTGAAATTGGTTGTTTTTCTATATAGATTGCTTAAAACAATTACAAAAGTATTAGTATAAAGAAATAGCTCAAACAATCTAGAAAGCTTCATTGATATGCATATGATTTTGTCATATTGATATTTTGATTGATTGTTTTGTTAGGATGGGGAAGAGAAAAGTGGGTGACAGTGATAACGACGATGTGGATGAGGATGATAGTGATGATGACGAAGAGGAGGAAAATGATAAATCTGTTATTTTAGACAGTGGGAACGGGTTGGACTCAAATAAGGAAGCAGAGGGTAGTTTGGGTTCTATTACCGGTTGGAATCGTGATGGAGAATCTTCTGGTGGAGTTTGTGCTGAGATTGGTACTGAGGGAGAGGAGACTGCCATAAGAGGGAGTTCATTTGCGGTTGAAAGTTCTGATGCAGGCATGGTTGGCAGTGAAAGCAATGATGCTGGTGAACCAGCATTAGGGACTCTTGGAGAAAGGATGGTCGGAATGGAGGTGTATCTTTATCGGAGGAGAAGTTGTTTCTGAAACTGAAGCTTTTAAAGCTGAGAAGCAAGAATCTAGTGGACCTGAGTCTGGTACTCTGGAGGGAACAATTAATCAACCTAATATCTCTAGCATCGGAGATGATGGAGCTTTGGAATGTGGAATGACTGATGCAGATGTTGGCCTTAATTTGGAATCCGAACTAGTTGTTCATGAAGAACTGTGGTGATGAGCACAGATGTCTCACATGTGGTGAAGCCACTGAATTTTGATGAATTTAATTCAGCAGCAGAATTGGAGGTATGCTCATGTTGACCATTTTTTTTTTTTTTTTGTCCATGCTACGTGTTTTTTATATATCATGCCAAGCAAATTTCTTTTATATGCTTTGCTTTTATCTATTCTATATTTTCTAAAACCTCTGTCCTTCAGTATAATTTTTTTGTTTCTCAAACTGTGTTTTGTAATCTCACATTGGAACCACAAGATGCCACTAATGGTTACCTTTCAAATATATAAACCTTGACAGCTTCAGAGAATACTTCATTATTAACTTTTTCATTTTTTTCTGGGAGAGAGGGGGGTTGGCCCCTTTTTAGGCACTTTTCAACTTATCTCCAAACATTTGTAGTTTTTTCAAAGCATGTTTCATGGATGCATTTGCGTGTCCAAGTTTTTGCTTGGTCTTTCCATGCCTTTATGGCTTTTTTTTCAACTTTTCTTTGAATGATTGTTCAGGAAACACCATTTTACATTGAAAGAATACTCATGTAATGTGACTGCCATTTGGTAATTGACTTTTCTAGTTTTGTTTTGAAGGCATGTTTGGAAAACACTCGGTTGAACATTACATGACATTGGATGGATGAAAGCATGCAATGCATAGCAAATACACATTTATTATGCTTTTCTATGCCTGCTTTTGCCTCTCCTTTTATTCAAAGTTTCTGTTGCAAATTTTTCCTTCCCTCAAAAGGTGAAGTATATGGTGGGCAGGATCTATAGATTTCTGCAGTCAATAATTTGAGCGGCACGATTGCTTCGAGTCACTTTACCCCTTCCCCCTTTGCTAAAAGATTGTGACTGATGTTTTTCATGAAGGTGTCAATTGCAATGGATTCTGTGAAAGAATAAGTTTAAACTGGAGTCTCCTCTTGAATCATGTTGTGTTTTTTTAATAATGTTCTTCTCTTTGGCTTCATAATGGCTTATGGAGAAAAAGAGACATTATAAAATTATGAATTTGCAACCAGGGGGAAAAAATCAGATTGCATGAACCTTGTCAACATTATACTTATGATGTCTTACTGCAGTTCTGTCATAATGCTCTGATATAGACCCCATACTTTTGCAGCATTAACAACTAAGATTTTGAATTTTTGTGTTACAATAATCAATCTAGGTTTTTGGCATGGAAAGGTTAAAATCTGAGCTGCAATCTCGTGGGTTGAAATGTGGGGGTACATTGCATAGCGAGCTGCCAGGCTTGTTCTGCTCAAAACCATACCTTTGGAGATGCTTGCGAAGAAATGACAATGGCTTACTATGCTTCCATTTGATTGTCTCTTATTGTTGTTGAATTTGTACCATATTGATGTCTCTTTATTGCTTTTTTGGCCTCCCTTGGTCCACATTGTTTTTCTATAACAAATTAAGACTGCTTCTGTTAATCGTTGCTTAAGAAGCGTAAAATTTTATTTGGCATGATGAATGTATCATTACACTTACATAGCACAGCATCTTGATCTTTGCTTCAACATTTGTTAGTGTACTATACTCTACTATAGACATCTATTGACTTTCCTTTGCTTGATTCAGGAATAATTTGCAATGCCACAGTTTTCCAAGTATGAGCTATATGTGTGTGTGTCAATGGTACCATTCATTTTATGTTACTGTCATTAGATTTGAAGAACTTAAGCATTGTTTGAAAAAGTAGTAGCATTTGTCTTAGATGAGCTGCTGGTGATGCTTACTATATCATGCAAGTGGCACCCTTCAATCTATTGGACCATTTCCAAGTTAAAGATGTGGTGGTTGTTACTGAGGTTCTTGCAGCGGTTACTACTAGCTCATGTTGTGGAATTATAGTGTTCTATAAATTGGTCAATGGAAATAATGGTGTATTAGTACTTTAGGTTATGTTTGATTGTCGGACTATGTTGACTGGCATTATGAGCACAGTGGGATTGAATCATGGGATTGCTATGATGGTTATTAGGTTGGAAATGTCAAATTAATTAGGGTTGTTTGTGTATTGTATTAGGTTGGAAATGTCAAATTAATTATGGTTGTTTGTGTATTGTATCGGTGTGGTTGCATTAGTTGTTAAGATTAAATTTATGAAATTACGCAAAAAACTCTCATTATGTACAAAAAAGCAGCTTTGTTATTTTTGTAAGGTGAGGATATAATAATCTTGAGCCATCTAATTATGTGGGATTAGATTGTGAATCCCACTTCTCTATGGGCTCTTAGTCCCATATCATTTTGTCACAACCAAACATGATTTTGACCGGGCTTATGGATTAATTAACAATCCAACCTCCTTTCCCAAACCTGCAATCAAACATGGCCTTCCAGTAGAGGGGAGAATGGTTTAAGAACTCACTAATAAATTTGTGGGAGCTAATTCTGCAGTCACACTGTTTGGTTGAGTTAGTTAAACTGCTTCCAAGCAAGACACATGGCTTGAAGTCTGATTAGTGTGTCCAGTCAAATGTCAGATCATGTACATAGCCCCCCAAGTGAAGGATGGGATTATACTAATCGCTTTTGGGAAAATCGCTAGATAGGGGACACGATCTTCTTATTGCAGGGCAACATGTGCAGGTGGTTGTTAGAAACTTTCAATGGCATACTAAGGTAGTATAAGGCATTCAGCCTAAGAGAAAAGGTGCGCAATATCAAGCATTCTTAGTATTTTATTGAGAGTTTGCACTTGCAGTTTACTAACTAAAGCAAATGAGCGCCCCCGGCTGAACACCTCTATCGGTAAGGACTCGTTATCTTTGGTTGTAGGTTCACGGGAGTTCACAGTGTTGATTCCATTCATTTTCCACACAAAAACACATGCAGTTACAACTTGAGAGATGTCATATATCACTGAGAATTTCATCAGTATTTTTTCATGTTTTACATGGATTTATACAGTAGATGATATGTGCAGATGAATTTCATCAGTATTTTTCACATTTTACATGGATTTATACACCAGATGCTACGGGTAATTACTTCTCTGAATCTAGTATGTTTGCATATATAGTCGTGTTTGTTGTTTGTATATTATATGGGGAAAAAACTAATGAATTTCATGTTGTGACAAATATGATTTTTCTTCCAACTTACAATCACTATCATGCCTAAATAACAATTGTTCAAAACGTTAAACATTTTCCAAATTACCATGAGCAGGGGAGGGTGAATTCCGACAAACCGGGCACGTACCGTTCAAGCGAAGCCACTCATCAATGCAATAGGCATGAAAGCAGTGCTTACACTCCGGTATGCATCGGACCATCTCTTTGGCGTGATACTCTGACAAGCAGATCGGACAAGTGTCGTTGTTGGGCCCTGGGAGTCGCCGGCTTTCGCCAAGGATTACTTTGGTGTAGGATTCAATGGTTGATTCATCTAGGCCTGCTATGATGGTGGTGGGTTGTGGTGTGATGGCAGCGGGGTCGGAGTTTTGTTGTGCGGTGGTGGTGCCGTTATGACGGCGTTGGGTTCCGCCGCTGACGAAGCATATGAAGAATGCAGTGGCAAATGCACATGTGATGGTTGGAACGACGATGGAGAAGCAAATGATTTGGAACACTCGGAGTCTGTTGGCTTTGCCTGGTAATGGAATAGGTTAGTTAATTATGTCCCGTTTGGAAACTTGGCTTTTTTATTAGTTTTTTAGTTTTCTGACTTTTATATGAGGTGAATTTGAAAAATTAAATTAAATTAAATGCTTGCGTCAATGATTGCTATTCTTTTTGGTGATAAAAATTTGATGAAAGGAAGTCGGTGTCATTTCAAAAACTCAAAAGAATTTTTTCCTGTAATTTAGCTGAACTTGAAGGGAAATTTTTTGTAATTTACCTAAAAACATGTAATGCATATTCCTTCTTGTACCTTTTTTTTAAAAATTTATTTATTATAATATTTTTTTTAAGGAAGTCAACTTTTTGCCCAAAGTAGTTAAATCAGGTGAATGGCATCATCATATGACTTCGATTCAGTTGACATTTAAACTGTTTTGTTTATATTATAGTTGAGCCTGTTTTATTATTCTAATAACTGTTACAAGAATATATAAACATTATCTCTTAGTATAGTCAATTACACTAAACACAGCTTTAAAATTGTTGTCATGTGTCATCTGTTCTGTCACTTTAAACTGACCTTGGCTGCTCAACCAACCATTCACCAATATCTAAAGTCAATCTAAACAAAACAACACTATGCCCCCCAAATCTTTAGCCAACCACACAATGGCCTTCAATGCTTCAACAATTATTCAAAATAATGTTACTATATATATCAGTATAGTGTTTGATATATCGTGTGAGCTATTACCATTTCATTAGTTAAATAGGTTTGATTATGTTTCTAATGTAGTGGTAACAACTCATATGATAAACCAAATGTGACATAAAAATGTGCTCATTGTAACACTATTGTTCTTCAAATGTTATGAACAGACCTAAGCATCTTAAAATCTTTATTTCCTTGTACTAATGCATTCTCAGTTATCGAGAGGTGGCCAACAGTCAGCTTTGAGCAGATCAAGACGAGTTATGCATCAAAACAACTCAATCCAAACCCGTTTATTTAGTAAACATTTTTAAGTGGGTTGAGTTGAATTTGAGTATGTGTCAAACAAATCAACCTGACCAATCTATTTTTATTTTTTATTTTTTATGAGGAGGTGGCGGTATGGTAGTTCATGAGTTTCTTGTTTTGTTGCTTATTTCTTATTTAAACCCAATTTTAAATGAGTTCGTAAGATGCAAAACATTTAAGCCTTTTTATAAATTTAGAAGGGTTTAATCGGGTTTCAAATTGATGAAATTGGTTGAGTTGTGGATTTTGTATTGAGTTTGCTACCTCTGCTCTGAATATATGTGGTATCTCAATACAGTTGTGTTGGTTAGAATTTCAAAACACAAAAATCTCAATCGTATAACTAAAATTGAATTGAATTTTGGATACAGATAATCCCGAGCCTTATGAAGTTGCAAGCAAGCTAAAGGAATGAATGAACATAATCAAATGAAGGTTAAGAGAGGTAAGTACCTGTTCCGGGATTATTGATACATACAACTTGTTGGCTTGCATTGTCTTGAAGCCCACACATAGCTCCTTGTGATTCACATTCTTCACAGTTTGGAACATCCCATGTTAACACAAGATCATCACTAAGATCAGATGAAAAATCATCCTCATCCTGAAGTGGACGCGAAACTGGAATCGGCAAAGTCACAAGAATCTCACACACGTTCATTCCCATTGCGAGATTCATTGAAGAAGTTGCCAATGTCGTATTTGTCGAATTACTCAAACAATCAATGACGGTGAACTTAGACCTGGTGAACTTGGATGGACATGTCAAAAACGTGTAGTTTAAATAATAAAGGGCCCTGAAAGGCGAGCCTGCAAGATTGAATTCCAAGAGCCGTGTTGGTAGACAGTTGTTTGGGTCGTAGAGTTGAATTTCTTGAGCCAAGTAATTGATATAGCGCACGAAGAATTTTCCAGAGTTAGGAAGGTTTAAAACTGTTGTTCCTTGATCGTTGCAGGTAAGATCAAACCCGGGATAGCCACAAGTTTGTGATTGTTGTTGGTTTGTTTGGAAAGGGAATCGGATAGTGAAGCTGCTGTTAAAGCAAATGGAAGTCACACAACTGTTTGTTGCATGAATGAGAGGAGAGAGGAAGAGGAAGAGAAAGAGGAAGAGGAATTTTAAGGTACCCATTTGTTTTTCAAAACAAGTGAGTCTGAGTCTGAGAAAGAGGAAGAAGAATTTTAAGGTATCCATTTGTTTTTCAAAACAAGTGAATCTGAGGATGGTTAGGAGTAGTTTTGTTTGAAGACTATCGAACAATAGTATTTTTTTTAAAGTCAGAAGCTCTCATAGTGATTCTGTGGGCTTTTTTTCATAATATGATGTGGAAATCCCTAAAAAAATATTGATGGAAGACCATTAATTAATTAATATAGAAAAGATATATGTATGTAACTTAGCACGGAGAAATATCTAGAAAGTTATTGCGTGGTCTAGATTTAACTCATATGGGGGTCTTACATGTAAAATGAATCAAACTCTCACAATGATTTTCTCGATATATTTATATCAATGAGTTTTGTGCACTGAACATTGTGGTAATTAATAATTTCAAATTGTTTAAGTCCTTTAGAATTATTGCATATTAATATAAGAGGTTTGGTAAAAAATTTGATTGTTTGAGACACATAACTTAAAAAAAGTGCATTACATTGGCTTATGACCATTAAAGATAATTTGTGTGTTTGAATTTGAACAATCTGAGCCAAGTATAAATTTTTGGAAAATGCATTGAGGGTTCTAGGGGTCCCTTTTGATTGGTCCAAAACAGTTTTTTTTTTTTTTTTTTCATCCATTGGCAAACCCCACGTGGGTGTGTCTTCTCCTGCTCGGGAAGCAGGACTCTAAATTTTTTGAGTTGGCTTGGATTTAAGCAATGGGTCTGGTTCGGGCATATTGCACTTTAAATTAAGCCTAGACAAACTCTTAACCCGCCAGAGTTGGAGTACTAATCAATCATCACCACCTTCACCTCCTCGTGTGTTTTTATAGGGAGAATTACACATTAGTAGGGGATTAGAAAAATATTTACCAAATGATAAGAAAGTTTATAATTTTAATGATTTCTTAATTTTTTGTAAATATTTTTAGGGCTTATGTGTAGGTTTTAATAGGTGAACTTATTATTCAATAGGTCCTATGATAATTAGTGGCGAATTTTTTATCAAATGTTATTAAAAAACGTCACTAATTGTTAATTTTTAGTAAAAAACGTCACTAATTGTTAATTTGCAGTGACATTTCAAAAATTGTCATAAAAAATATCACTAATTATAAGTTTTAACAATAGTTTAAAAAAATCGTCTCAAGAAAATTACTAATTTTTAACTTTCAATGAAAATTTGAAAAAATTGTCACAGAAAAATGTTACTAATTATAAATTTTAAGAACAATTTATCCAATATTTTTTTGATCCCCCACTGATTTGCTATTTCTTATTTTTTATACTAGCATATCACCCGTGCTATGCACGGGATAAAATAATATATTATTTATTAAAAATACGATAATTATACTTAATTTTTTTATATTTTGTCTCTCGTAAATAAAATTTTATATATAAGTTTAAAGGTTTTGTTTTAAATATTCCTTTACTATAATATATAATATAGATAGATTAAAATTAGGGTGATTTACAAGTAAGTCCCGTTTTAGCAAATAATGATCCATTAAGTCCTAGTTCAAAAACTTTTCACCAGTAAGTCCCATAATCCATTAATATGACGAAACTACCCTTACCAAATCAAAACACAAAACAAAAATCGCTGATTCACGATTTCATTAACAGTTCATCCTGCCATTTCTCACTCTCACAGATTTCATTCTCACCTTCATCAATTTCGCCTCACATTTCGTCTACCTTCATCAATCTCGTCTTCTTTATCAATCTCGTCTCAGATTTTCCAAAAACAAATTAGATCATCAAACATTCAAACAACCGAACAACCAAAAATGGTGAAAACAAGTAAGATTCAAGTATCTTAAACCCTAATTTTTGCAAAATCTTTCATTTTCGAAACTTTTGTTTTTCATTTCCATTTCAGCTTGAATGTTGAGTTTGAAACTTTCATTTTCGAAACTTTTGTTTTTCATTTCCATTTCAGCTTGAATGTTGAGTTCGAAACTTTCATTTTCGAACCTTTTGTTTTTTATAATGTTGAGTTCGAAATTTTTGTTTTTGTTTTTGTTTGTGAATCTGAGAACATTCATTGTAATGCCACAAAAATCATGTTATCTTGCTTTCTATTTAGGTTTCAATGTTGATTTTAGTGCGATTGCTGTCAATATTCTCAAATTCTTAGTGCATTTGAGTGAAAAAACCCTAGTTAATCATGTTGCCTTGCTTTCTGTTTACGTTTCATTGTTGATTTTGGTGCGATTGCTGTGAATATTCTCAGATTCTTAGTGAATTTGAGTGAAAAACCCTAGTTAATCATGTTGCCTTGCTTTCTGTTTAGGTTTCATTGTTGATTTTGACGCGATTGCTATGAATATTCTCAGATTCTTAGTGCATTTGAGTGAAAAACCCTAGTTAATCATCTTGCCTTGCTTTCTCTTTAGGTTTCAATGTTGATTTTGGCGCAATTGCTGTGAATATTCTCAGATTCTTAGTGCATTTGAGTGAAAAACCCTAGTTAATCATCTTGCCTTGCTTTCTCTTTAGGTTTCAATGTTGATTTTGATGCGATTGCTGTGAATATTCTCAGATTCTTAGTGAATTTGAGAGAAAAACCCTACTTAATCATGTTGCCTTGCTTTCTGTTTAGGTTTCAATGTTGATTATAGTACCATTGCTGTTAATGTTTTCAGATTCATATTGAATATGAGTGAAAAACCTTAAATAATCAACTTCTGTTACTTCCAATTTAGGATTCAATGTTGATTTGGGTACCATTGCTGTTAATGTTCTCAGATTCTTACTAAAATTATGTGAAAAACCCTACTTAATCATATCCTATTCCTTTTAATTTAGGTTTCAATGTTGAGTGTGGTACCATTACTGTCAATGTTCTCACATTTCCAATCAATTTTACTCAAAAACCTTAATCATATTATATTGGCTTCAATTTAGCTTTCATTGTTGATTTTGGCATGATTCCTGTGAATGTTCTCAAATTCTTAGACAATTTGAGTAAAAAACCTTACTGAATCTTTCAATGTTTATTTTGGCACGATTCCTGTGAATGTTCTCAGATTCTTAGACAATTTGAGTAAAAAACCTTAGTGAATCTTATTCTATGGTTTAAATTTAGCTTTCAATGTTGATTTTGGTATGATTCCTGTGAATGTTCTCAGATTCTTAGACGATTTGAGTAAAAAACCTTAGTCAAACTTATTCTCTGGTTTAAATTTAGCTTTCAATGTTCATTTTGGCACAATTCCTGTGAATGTCCTCAAATTCTTAGACAATTTGAGTAAAAAACCTTAGTGAATCTTATTCTATGGTTTAAATTTAGCTTTCAATGTTGATTTTGGTATGATTCCTATGAATGTTCTCAGATTCTTAGATGATTTGAGTAAAAAACCTTAGTGAATCTTATTCTATGGTTTAAATTTAGCTTTCAATGTTGATTTTGGTATCATTCCTGTGAATATTCTCAGATTCTTAGACGATTTGAGTAAAAAACCTTAGTGAATCATGTTCTCTTGCTCCCCAATCTAAGTTTAAATATGGATTTTGCTGCTATTGCTGTCAATGTTCTCATATTCTGAATGAATTTGAGTGAAAAACCCTACTTAATCATATCTCATTCCTTTCAATTTAGGTTTCAATGTTGAGTGTGGTACCATTGCTGTAAATGTTCTCACATTTCCAATCAATTTTACTCAAAAACCTTAATCATATTATATTGGCTTCAATTTAGCTTTCATTCTTCATTTTAGCATGATTCCTGTAAAATGTTCTCAAATTCTTAGACAGTTTGAGTAAAAAATCTTGGTTTCAATTTAGCTTTCAATGTTGATTTTGGTATGATTCCTGTGAATGTTCTCAAATTCTTACACAATTTGAGTAAAAAACCTTAGTCAAACTTATTCTCTGGTTTCAATTTACCTTTCAATGTTCATTTTGGCACAATTCCTGTGAATGTCCTCAGATTCTTAGACAATTTGAGTAAAAAACCTTAGTGAATCTTGTTCTTTGGTTTAAATTTAGCTTTCAATGTTGATTTTGGTATGATTCCTATGAATGTTCTCAGATTCTTAGACGATTTGAGTAAAAAAACCTTAGTGAATCATGTTCTCTTGGTTTCAATTTAGCTTTCAATGTTGATTTTGCTATGATTCCTGTGAATGTTCTCAGATTCTTAGACGATTTGAGTAAAAAACCTTAGTCAAACTTATTCTCTGGTTTAAATTTAGCTTTCAATGTTCATTTTGGCACGATTCCTGTGAATGTCCTCAAATTCTTAGACAATTTGAGTAAAAAACCTTAGTGAATCTTATTCTATGGTTTAAATTTAGCTTTCAATGTTGATTTTGGTATGATTCCTATGAATGTTCTCAGATTCTTAGACGATTTGAGTAAAAAACCTTAGTGAATCTTATTCTATGGTTTAAATTTAGCTTTCAATGTTGATTTTGGTATCATTCCTGTGAATATTCTCAGATTCTTAGACGATTTGAGTAAAAAACCTTAGTGAATCATGTTCTCTTGCTCCCCAATCTAAGTTTGAATATTGATTTTGCTGCTATTGCTGTCAATGTTCTCATATTCTGAATGAATTTGAGTGAAAAACCCTACTTAATCATATCCCATTCCTTTAAATTTAAGTTTCAATGTTGAGTGTGGTGCCATTGCTGTCAATGTTCTCATATTTTCAATTAATTTAAGTGAAAAACCTTAGTTAATCATATTCTCTTGGTTTCAATTTAGCTTTCATTGTTGATTTTGCTGTGATTGCTCTCATATTCTTAGAAAAATTGAGTAAAAAAACCTTAGTGAATCATATTCTCTTGGTTTCAATTTGTGTTAATGTTCTCAGATTCTTAGTCAATTTGAGTGAAAACCTGGACTTAATCATATTCTCTCTATTTCAATTTAGGTTTCAATATTGAGTTTGACATGATTGTTGTCAATTTTCTCAAGTTTTCAATCAATTAGACTGAAAACCCTGGTTAATCATGTTCTCTTGCTTCCAATTTAAGTTTCAATGTTGATTTTTGCTGCGATTGTTGTGAATGTTCTCATATTCTGAATCAATTTGAGTGAAAAACCCTAGTTAATAATCTTCTCTTGCTTTCAATTTAACTTTCAATGTTGATTTTGTTTTTATAGCCATGAATGTCATCAAACTTAGACTTCATGAGAATGACATTGGATTGATTCTTTTAGGGAACATTCTCAGCATTTATATCTTGTTTATGTTGATTTTCCGTACATGAAAGCAACTCATGAAAACCCCAAGACTAAAAAGTAATGCAAAGAAAATGACAAGAAAGCATACAAAATCAACTTCAACGGATAAAAAGCAAAAGGGAAAGTGTAGAGAATGGAGATTAACTTTCAGATCAAACATGGGGACAATAGTGAAGCTATTACAGCACATCAAACTCAAGAATGAGCATATTAATGGCTTGAAGAAAACCCCATTTTGGGCATTGTTTGATGCAATATTGCAAAACAAGCTGAATTATAAACAATGCAGAAAATATGATGACATTGCATTGAAAATAATTCAAACATACCAGCCAAGCAACTGTGGTTCTTTCCAGTTAGGACCAGAAACTGTAAAGCTAACAACAGAAGACATCAAGTCCATCTTCGGTATATCTTGTGGAGATGAACCAATACATCTTGGTTATGGAAATAAAAGCAGATCATCATTTCTCACAAGAAGATCCATACAAACTGAAAGGCTATCGAGCACAACCATCATAGACTTGTTGCAAAAAGCATTGAAAGGCAAGAAGAAAGAAGACACTGAAGATGTGATAAGGATGCTGTGTATGTATACTTGTTTGAAGCTTTTTTTCTCTACATCAGGAACAACAGTTGGATGGGTATTTCTTAATTACATGGAAGACATAAACTCAATGAGAAAATACAATTGGGCTGAAGCAATAAGGAACACACTGATGTCTTCAATTGAAAAATACCACAAAAATCCAGCAAAAGTCACAGGATGTGTTATGGCTCTTTTAGTAAGTCACATCTTTACTCTATTCTATTAGTTTGTTGTTAATAACACATAGTATTATTTCTTAGTCAAATGACAAAAATTATTTACATTTGCTTTGTAGTATTGGTTGTGTGAGCACACACTGATCATCTACCCTGAAGTTAGCGAAGCATGCCCAAGGGTGATCAAGTGGAATCTTATCAAATTACATAAACGTATGAAAGTCATATCACTACATCAGCTGACAACAAGACAGGTCACATCCTCATCTCATTTGAATTTCAATTCAAGTTGGGAAAAATCCCTATTTTTATACACTGAATTATTACTGAGAAAGTTTTTAGTTTCCTAAACTTCAATTATTTCAAAAACTAATATCTATTGTATGTTGACCTACAGGTAACTACTGCTCAATTCAGTGAGGAAAGTGATGAAGAAATTGATGACACTAAAGAAGAACAAAAAGAAGATGCTGAAAATACTGAAGACGAAGAAGAAGAAGATGCTGAAGAAGAAGAACAAAAAGTACAAGAACAAACTTTCAGATCAAACATGGTGGCAATAGTGAAGCTATTACAGCGCATCAAACTCAGGAATGAGCATATTAATGGCTTGAAGAAAACCCCATTTTGGGCATTGTTTGATGCAATATTGAAAAACAAGATGAATTGTAAAGAATGCAGCAAATATGATGACATTTCACTGAAAATAATTCAAACATACCAGCCAGGCAGCAGTGGTTCTTTCCAGTTAGGACCAGAAACTGTAAAGCTAACAACAGAAGACATCAAGTCCATCTTTGGTATATCTTGTGGAGATGAGCCAATACATCTTGGCTATGGAAATAAAAGCAGGTCATCATTTCTCACAAGAAAATACATACAAACTGAAACGCTATCGAGCACAACCATCACCAACTTGTTGCGAAAAGCATTGAAAGGCAAGAAGAAAGAAGACACTGAAGATGTGATAAAGATGATGTGTATGTATACTTGTTTGAAGCTTTTTTTCTCTACATCAGGAACAACAGTTGGTTGGGTATTTCTTAATTACATGGAAGACATAAACTCAATGAGAAAATACAATTGGGCTGAAGCAATAAGGAACACACTGATGTCTTCAATTGAAAAATACCACAAAAATCCAGCTAAAGTCACAGGATGTGTTATGGCTCTCTTAGTAAGTCACATCTTTACTCTATTCTATTAGTTTGTTGTTAATAATAGATAGTATTACTTCTTATTCAAATGACAAAAATTCTTTACATTTGCTTTGTAGTATTGGTTGTGTGAGCACACTGTGATCATCCAATACGAACTTAGCAAAGCATGCCCAAGGGTGATCAAGTGGAATCTTGCCAAATTACATAAACGTATGAAAGTCATATCACTACACCAGCTGACAACAAGACAGGTCACATCCTCATCTCATTTGAATTACAATTCAAGTTGGGAAAAATTCCTATTTTTATACACTGAATTATTACTGAGAAAGTTTTTAGTTTCCTAAACTTCAATTATTTCAAAAACTAATATCTATTGTATGTTGACCTACAGGTAACTACTGCTCAATTGAATGAGGAAAGTGATGAAGAACTTGATGACACTGAAGAAGAAGAAAAAGAAGATGCTGAAAATGCTGAATATGCTGAAGAAGAAGATGCTGAAGAAGAAGAACAAGAAGTACAAGAACAAGAACAACAAAAACAAGATGCTGAAAATACTGAAGAAGAAGAAGAAGAAGAAGATTCTGAAGAAGATTCTGAAGAAGAAGAAGATGGTCAATATGATGAAGACTGCCACCAAGAACAAAAGCCAGCAAATGAAGACTTTAATAACTTCTGCAACATTATACTCAATGATGCACCTGAGGGAAAAGAACAAATTCATCAACAAACACTTGAGAAACTTCAAACTGAGAACAACAATTTGCAACTAGACAACACAGTGAAGACCATCTACATAAATAAACTTGAAGAGGATAACAGGCTACTCACAGCACAAATAAAACAATTGAAAGATGAAAATTCTCGATTGCATAACCAATTGGTTGAAAAAGAGGTCCACGAGATAACCCAAGAAGTTTGTGCAGTAAAACATTCTGGGACAGATGGAAAGAATGAAGGTCATACAATAAATGATGAAAATTCTCAAGTGCTGGAGAAAGAGGTCCATGAAAATTCTAAAGTAGTGGACAAAGAGCTCCATCAGAAAGAGGTCCATGAAAATTCTGAAATTGTGGACAAAGAGCTCCATCACAAAGAGGTCCATGAGATAACGCAACAGCCTATTGCAACAAAACATTGTGAGACAAATACAAATGTGAAAGATTGCCAAAATTCTCAGTTCCACAATCAGTTACTGGAGGAAGAAGTCCATGACTTAACCTAACAAGTTTGGGCAATAAAAGCCGATGATCTGACAGAATCAAGACAAACAAATCTGCAGAATTCCATGATTAAAAATATCAAAGTTAAAGCAAGGAAGACTACTGAGGTGTCAAATTATGAGTATAGAGGCAAGAAAGTTAAAGTTGAGACAGAGAATGAACACAAAGATGAGACAATTTCAAACAAGTATGCTGTGGCTTAATTCCTACCTCCTGAAGATAAATATAAACTACAAATTCTTTGGAAAGAAAAGCAAACAGAATCAAGGTATAATCTTACATAAATCTTTCAATTTTTCATGTAGTACAAATATATGAAATGAAACTGAGAAATAGCTCTATTTTCTAAAAATATTCTGACTTACTTATTAACACATTTTTTATTGTTTTGTAGTGCTTGTATATGGTTTGGCTTAAGATATGAAAATTGTGTGTTTATTAATGATATCAAGAACTTGGTAAAAGGGACAGACATATCCAGCTGTGTACGTATAATATTTATAATATTTGAACACTGAAAAACTTCTTATTAATTTGTTAACATCAATTTTGTGTTTCAATTTGATAGACAATTGATGCATATGCTGAGATTCTTCAAAGAGAACCACAAGCACAGAATTCTGGTGATGGAGCAGAGCACAATGGCAATTGTTTCATACTGTCAAGTCTATATTGGGTAAGCAATCAATGTGCATGTGTCAATTCTATACTTTATCTTCCATTCAATTTTGGTTTCAAAGTAGATTTTTTGTGTTTGATATCATTCTTGTAAATGTTTTCAAATTTTGATTTTGGTGCCATTGCTGGGAATATACTCACATTTCAAAACAATTTGAGTGACAAATCGTAGTTAATCATGTTTTGTTGTTTTTCACATATTGAGTTCGAACCATTACTGTGAATATTCACATATGTCAATACATCCATATGTTAATCATAGTTAATCGACATGAATATTGAGTTCGTACCATTACTGTGAATATTTACATATGTTTTGTAAAAAACAGCCAATGTTGAAGAAGAAAACTTCAGAACAAAGGAAAAAGATTTTGAAAAATACTTTGCAAGAATCCCTCCCATGTCGATACATCCATATCCCCATCCACAATTTCAATCATTGGACATTACTTATTATCGACAAACACTTGGGGACTTGGAAACATTTCAACTCTTTGAGACCAAGAAAAGGAAAGGACAAGCACTACAATGTTGCAAATCAACTGGTAAGAACAATTTCAGATTAGCATTACAATAATCAGATATAAATCATTACATACTTTGTGTTGATGTTTTTTACAGCAAAAAATCATCCATCAATACATGAAGGATACACCTTGTCAAGCAGAAAAAGCCCGAATCGATGTCAAGATTGAATCAGTCAAAGACAGCCCTCAACAAGAAGCAATGACGTATGTTAATTTATTCTAACTAACAAATTTTAGTATCTTTTTCAAAAAAATTTCTTTTTTCCCTTAACTGTGTCAAAAATGGAATCTTGCAGGAATGACTGTGGAATTATTGTTTGCTACATCATAAGACAATACATCAGGCATCAACCAATTCCAAACACATTACCACCAGGCACATCCACAAGACTCAGAGCAGACATGGTACATGAGTTCCTCAGTGATCCACAAAGATCAATCAAAGTCAAGTAGAGTCAAGATTGCAACCTTCAATGAAATCTTTTTTGATGTGTAACTCAATGAACTCTTTTTTGTAACACTCTGATACAATGACTAATGTTTTTGTTAATAGTTCCAAGCATATTACGTAACAAACATATTACAATTTCTATTATGTGTAATGGAATATTTTGTCATACTCTCAAAGATATATGCACCCGAGCTTTGTTGATGTTTTTGTCCATATTCTCAATTTCTATTATCCTGTTCCTCACACTACTATATGGCAAAAGCGAAAATAGTATTACACGTGAAAATAGTGGACCCAAAACTTTACTGTTGTTTCAATCACTTATTTTCAAATTTAGAAACTTTAAAACTGAGAATATTTTCAGTTTTATACAGATCACTCAATTTTCAAACAACAATATTACCACAACAATTTTTTTGCTGCTTCACAATATTATGACAATTTGAAAAACTAAAATTCCAAACAAAGAATATTTTCACTTACAGTCCACTGTTACTTTAATCAAAACATAAAGCATTGACCACATCTATTTAGAATATTAATTCACATTCATTTAATTCATCACATTTATAACTAGTTCCAATTTATAACAAAAGCCTCACATTATTATCACAAAAACAGCTATTTTGAACTAAAAACTTAAACTGAGAATATGTTCACTTTTTATACAGTATTCACATAACCTGCAAAACAAACATTCAACAGTCAAGTTTATTTTCGAAAGCCAACCAAACAACATTATCACAACAATTTATTTGCTGCCTCACAATAATTTCACAATATGAAAAAATAAAATTCGAAACAAAGAATATTTTCACTTACAGTACACTCTTACTTTAATCAAAACATAAAGCATTGACCACATCTATTTAGAATATTAATTCACACTCACTCAATTCATCACATTTATAACTAGTTCCAATTCATAACAAGAGCCTCACACTATTATCACAAAATCAGTTGTTTTGAACTAAAAACTTAAACTGAGAATATGTTCACTTTTATACAGTATTAACACAATTTGCAAAACAAACATTCAACAGTCTACTTTATTTCCAAAAGCGAACCAAACAATATTATCACAAACAATTTCAAAATTAAATCTGAAACTAAGAATATTTTCACTTTCAATTCAATGTCACTTTATTCAAAAACATAGAAGATTATTACTCAGAGCTCAACAGCACAAACTGCTACTTCAAAAAATTTATGAATACGAAATTTTTACAATCACATAGCAATTACAAAAAATCACAAAGCCTCCTTACACGATTTCTTATTGTGATTGCCAACCTTCCCACATCTACTACAAGTAATTTGCCTCACTTTCTCACTATTTGAACGAATCCTCTTCTTATTTGGCATTCCTGGTTACTTCTTAGACAAAGGAGGAAGAACAACTTCACTATCACCAACAACATTACAATTTGGTTTCCAAATTGAAGGAACAGGATATATGGGAAAAGAATAGGAATCTCGATAACTTTGAACATAGAAGTATTGATCAACAAATAAACTCAAATCATGTCCACTCTTTTGTATAGCACCAACTGCATGTGCATAGGGAAACCCTTTCAACTGCCACTCGCCACAAGAACATATTCGTCTACTAATGTCAACTGAAACAGATGGATGTGAATGCACCTCATAGACATCATTTCCAGATGAACTAACAATCCATGGCCTCAAAGTATTAAAACCATCATGCAACTTGGACTCCATTTTAGGACAAATCAAACCATTCCATTTATTAACAAGTTCCCTCCTCTTAGCAATTTTCCTCATCAACTTAATTCTTACACTATCAATCAACTTTGTGATAGGCAAGTGGCGTTCCTCTCGTATCCACGAATTGAAAGATTCAGCTACATTTGACCACATCTCTCCAAAGCGTTGCCCTCGAAAGTATGCATTACTCCAATGATCATATGGTATGTCATCTAAAAACTTCTTAACTCTTAACCCACCTTCAGTCTTTAACTCAACCAAACATTGATGAAATGTTTCTTCAGTTGGAGCATATGCACATTTTCCAAACAAAGTGATCAACTTTTCTTTCAATCCATGAAACATACCACGCAAATGATGCCTCAAGTTCATCTTCAAATGATATAAACAATAAGCATGGAAAGCCATTGGAAAAACCTTTGGCAACACTTCAACTAATCCAAGGTTACGATCTAACACAAATGTAACATTTCGTTCTGGTGAAACAATTCTACTCAAATGCTCCAAAAACCAGCGCCAATTATCTTGATTCTCTGAGCCAACAACTGCAAAACAAACAGGAAAGAACCCTGCATGTACAAAACAGAAAAAATGAAAATATTATATTATTCTTAGAAAATGGTAACACTCTAACATTCAAAATATCAAACACTAAAATGAATAACTGAAAAAATAAAAAAATGCATATACAACAACAATATTATATAAAATTTAAAACATTCAATCATATTAGTAAACTGAGAACTTTCTCAATTTCAGAACAGAGAAAACAAATTTCTAATGTACCTTGATTTTCATCTTTTCCTATAGCAGCAAGTAAATTTCCTCTAAATTTTCCCTTCAAAAATGTGCCATCAAGGAATAAGAGAGGCCGACAATAATCAAATCCACTAATGGAACCATGAAAAGAAACAAATAATCTCTTAAACCGTTTAGTATCATCATCACACTCAAACTCAATGTAACTCCCTGGATTGCAACTCTTTGCAACATCCACATACCATCTTAACTGGTCAAATGACATTAAGTAGTCTCCAAAAATCTCACCTTTTGCTTTTTCTACCCCCAACCAAGCTTGACGATAACTAACTCTTAGCCCATACCCCAACTTAAAATCCCGAACAACATGAACTGGACGTGTCAATGGATTATCACGAACACTTTCAACAATCAAATCAGCAACTAAATCAGAACTCATACGAGAATGAGTCATCGTGCGTACTTCAGCACCACATGTGTGGACATTGTTCAACTTCCTTATATAAAAGAACCCATTAGCATTCTCCACTCTACCATGAACATTCCACATACAACCTTTTGTCTCTCTAAACAAACATTGTGCAGTAACACGAACTTTATCATTCTTAACAAATATGAACTCAAATCCACACTCAATAGAAAACTTCGACAATGCATTACGAAATTCAACAATTCCACCTTCAAATTTCTGTCCTACATGTGTAATACTAACTGCCCAACCAGCAGACAACAGTACTTTTCCCTTGTGTCGACAAAATGATGATAACATATCAACCTCTTCTTCAACCTCCAACCTCGAATTCCTTTTGGAAGATGTAGATGCTCTGTTTGACAAGTTCACAGACTTACTGCTGTCATGAGACAATGCAATATCACAAACTTCAAGATCCAACATTGACTCTCTTTCTCCAAAATCCAATCTGTTGTTCAGATAACCACAGTCAATGGTTGAGTCTTTTACTCGCACAACAACATCAATACACTTTGAATCAAAATGAACAACTAATGCCAACAACAAATCTAACTCCTCATTGTTGTCCAACGTACAATTAGGATGTCCAGGCAATGAGTAAGATAGACAAATATTATCAGATTGCAAATTATCCTATTTCAAACATAGCTTCTCAACCAACTGACCAAACGTAACATTCGAATCAATCTTAATTGCAAATGTACAACCATTATACTTGCACAACAAAAAAATAGGCGCACTTGTACAACCTTCACTCATCTTTCAATCTAAACAAGAAAAAAAGATCGCATCAATCAAACCATAACAAAACTAAGAACTTTCTCAGTTTTCACAAATACTTCATAACAATAAACACCAGAACAAAAAACTTCATAACAATACAAATACTTCACAAATCACGTTTCCAATTCATAAAAATAAATAATCAAAACCGAGAAATCATCCAGCAAAACACGTCTTCAATTTACAAAACATAACGTGAATGGAAGATCAAATATCCAGCAAAAACATAATATACAAAATCGAAACAATACATACCTATCAACAGATCGAAGATCAAATATCCAGCAAATCAATTCTTCAATTTACAAATCGAAATCGCACATAACAAACTCCCACAGATTTCAACTCAAAATGCGAACCAAACTAACAAATCCTTCAAAATCCTTTCCTATTCGAATCAAAATCGAGAAATCAATTACGTATAATAGCGAACCAAAACAATAAATCCTTCAAGATCGTTCACGATTCAAATCTTCAGCTACTTCCATGTTAACAGATTCCTTTTTTTTTCTAGTAAATAACGTGAATGGAATTTTATATACAGTTGTTTATGTTAAAGGGCAAAAACGTCTTTTTACCTCTAAATGGGACTTATTGGTTCAAAAACTTTTTGATAGGACCTAAGCTACTACCAAACATATAGATAAGACTTTTAGGTAATTAACTCTTAAAATTATTGTATTTACAATTAATAATTTAAATTATGCTTTGCTATAAAAAAAATGACATAGTTTTAATACTTTACTATTTTAGAATAAAAATATATGAATTTTAGAAAATTATCATATTAGTTTTTGAAAGGGGAATAATTAACAAATATTTAAAAACTTAATGAATAAAAAAGAATCATCGTAACATGTAAAATCGCTAAAATCACGGTTAAACCAGTAAACCATTCAAACTAAAAACGATTTAACTTAATCAGTTAGGTCAAAAGACCAACCAGCTTATATATAAAATTTAAAATTGTCACTAAATATGGAAAGTAATCTATTAATTTAAATTTAAAATCGATACAATATAAATTTAAAATTATAATAATCTATCTCATAATTTATAAGTTTTAAATACAAATTTAAAATTATCATAATTATCTCATAATTTTTGTATTAAGAAGCAATTTATCGATATATCTATATATTTTATAAAAGAATACTTTTAAGGGGAGATATTATGAAAGTTTCAAAATCTTATACAAAATTATTTTTAAAATCAAAACCTCTATATGGGATTGTAAAATAAAAGTTAAATAAAAACTAGCCAATCAAAATTTTCTTAATTGTTTAAAATTAAAAAAATCAAAAAAATTAGTATGAGATATTGATCATAAAATTTAGGGTGGTGATTTATCCCACTAATTTTTGGACCACTAATAGCACTAATGAACTAAAAAAAAAAACAAACAAACTCAAGCCAAAACATCACATCACTTTGGTGGGGCCCCCTGTGCCACATCATTAGTGATGCTCTAGTGCTCCCAATTTAGAGCTCTAAAACATTATTGTAAAATTTATCACTAAAAAGCTCATTTTATTTATATAAATGGGAACATAAGATTCACTTTATGTAAGTGAAACAATTCACTTTTTCTTTCTTTTCTCGATGTGAAGTTATAAAATAAAAGTTAAATGGAAGCTAGTCAATAAATTTTTTTTTAATTGTTTAAAATTTTAAAAATTCAATAATTTTAGAATAAAGGTTTGAAGCTTCTAGAAGGCTTATCTCAAAACCTTCTTTACAAGATTCACTTTATATAAGTGAAATAATTTACTTCTTTTTTCTTTTCTTTTTTTTTCGATGGGGGATTGTAACACTTTATATAAGTGAAACAATTCATTTTTTTTTTTTTTTCTAGATGTGGGATTATAATTATTTTAAAATTAAATATTATGAGAGTTTCGAAATCTCATAAAAAATTATTTTTAAAATCAAAACATCTATGTAGGATTGTAAAATAAAAATTAAGTAAAAGCTAACCAATGAGGATTTTCTAAATTAAAAATCTCCTCTTAATTAAGAAAATAAAAAAAAAATGAGTATGAAATATTGATCATAGGATTTCTCATTAAAAATCTCCTTTTACTTATATAAATGAGAGCATAAGATTCACTTTATGTTAGTGAAACAATTCACTTTTTCTTTCTTTTTCTAATGTGGGATTGTAAAATAAAAGGTAAATGGAAGCTATCCAATGAAAATTTTCTTAATTGTTTAAAATTAAGAAAATTCAATAATTTTAGAATAAGAGTTTAGAACTCCTAGAATGTTTCTCCCTAAAAACCACATTTTCCTTATATAATATATAGATAAATAGTGAAACAAATTTTATTTTTTCTTCTTCTCTCGATATGGGATTATAAAATAAATCATAAACTAATCAAAGTTTTTTTTTTTTATATGGTTAAATGGAAGTTATCTAACGATTTTTTTTAATTATTTAAAATTAATAAAATCAGTATGAGAAATAGCGATTAACTGGTGAATTAGTCAAACTCAAAATGGTTCAGCGTAATCGATTATGTCAAATAATCAACCAACTTATACAAAAAATAACTAATTAAAACTTTTAAATGTTATTTTAATTTTAAAATTCAAACTGTCTTGAATTGAAGTATATACACAATACTACACTATTAAGATTAACTTTATATAAGTGAAACAAATCATCTTTTTTTTTTTTTTCTTTCTCTAATGTGGGATTATAAAATAAAAGTTAATAATTATTTGGACGAAAAATTTATTTCTAATCAAGCAATCTCAGTCTTTCAATCTTTGATCAGATCAATCTTTAATTTATTTCGAATCAAACAAATCTAATCAATATATTTTGATAAAACTGTTAAAATTACGTTTAAACTAACGAATCAATCAAATCAAAATAATTTAGCCTTCATAATTAATTAATTAATTATTTTTAAATTTAAACTATATTGAATTGAAACATGCACAGCATTACAATATTAAATGGTATGAGAGTATAAGATTAATTTTATATGAGTAAAATAATTCATTTTTTTCTTCTTTTCTCGATGTGAAATTATTAAATAAAAACTAGCCAATGGAGATTTTCTTAATTATTTAAAAATAAAAAAAATCAAGAAAATTAGTATGAGATATTGAAACTCTCATAAAACTCCTAACTAAATAGGATGGAAATATAAGATTCACTTTATATGAGTAAAACAACTCATTTTTTTCCTTATTTTTTCGATGTGAAATTATCAAATAAAAACTAACCAATAAAAATTCTCTTAATTATTTAAAATTAAAAAAATAAAAAAAAATTAATATAAAATATTAAAACTCCTCACTAAAAACTCCATTTTAATATATAGATAAGATTGTAACATAGGAGTGTTTTAAAAAGTTGGTAAAAAGTTGATTTTTTAACTTTTTTAACTTATTTTATCTTTTTATAGATAAATTATGTAATAAGTAATGTGATTCAAAATAAATAAAAAGTTAAAAATTAACTTTTTATCAACTTCCCACAAAACTTCATACGTGTTGCAGTGCCAGATATCACTATATAATATTTGGCCATTCAACACAAACCAATGGTGTGAATTTGTATACAGTCGATTATTTATTTATTTATTAATTAAGCAAAATTGAGCCTCTTATGAAACAGGATATTGAATTCTACGAAATTATCAGGAAATTATAAGTAGATTGTTGTCATTTTTTTATATTAAAATTTATATTTTATCTTTAATTATCCGTGTTTACGTATCACTTATACTAAGGGGTTATTTAGGATATCCTAAATAAGTGTATTTTTTATCTTTTTAGACTAAAAAGTTGAGAGAAAAAATATGAATGTTTAGGTTAACTTTTTTACTTTTTATGAAAAAAATGTATATTAAAAAATTGTATAAATCTATATAACAAAACAACTCTGTTTTATTTTCTTGATGGGACTTATGTCTCTTTGTCAAAATATGAACCATTGGATTGAACTCAATCCAAAGGCTCACATTATCTCACTCTCTATTTTGTCCAAGATCATTTTCAACCCACAACCCGTCTCTCACACGCACACTCTCATCTCTTTGTTTCTGATTTCAAATTTTGAAATCTGACCCACCTTCTCTCCCTCTCTCTCTCTCTCCCCATCAACCCTTGCAGGAGACCGAACCCAAAACCCCTATCAGTCCCTTCATCTTCTCTCTTCCTCCCTTCTCTCTTCTTAATCGTCATCTTCTCTCTTCTGATCGAATGGAGCAACTGATTCAGAGATGGGAGATTCAGAGATGGGACCGAATGTATGTATATATATGCATTTGTGTGTATTATGTATGATTCTGTGATTTTATATATGATTATGGATGATTATGGATGTATTATGGATGATTCTGTAGATTTTATATATGATTATGTATACATATGATTCCAATATGTATGTATATATATACATGGATGTATATAATATGATGGGTTTTGATATAATTGAAATGGGTTTCTATTTCTATTTCTCGGTTTCTATTTCTATTTCTGAAATGTGATGGGTTGAAAATTTGATGGATTTCATAAAATTCCATCAAATGAGTTGATGGGTTTATATATTTTTGTTTCATTGATGGGTTTTATCAATTGTATTTTGGTTTTGATTTCTATAAAATTGTATTTTGGTTTTGTATTTTGAAATGGGTTATATTTCGTTTTTGTGAAAGGGCATTTTATTTCACTTATATTTGTTTTGAAATGGGTTATATTTCGTTTTTGTGAAAGGGCATTTTATTTCACTTATATTTGTTTACAGGTTATGAGGATTTCAGAAATCCTCATGTTTACAGGTGAAATCCTCATGCCCATGAAATCCTCATGTGTACAAGTGACGTTCCTATTCTCCTTCACAGGTTATGTTTCACTTATATTTGTTTACAGAATTAAGTCCATTTTATTTTGCACCCTGTGATAATAATTTATGGTGAAACAAAAAAATAAAAATATGGCCCGTGCCTGAAACTTGATAATAATTTTGCACCCTCCATTTTATTTAAAAAGTTATTAATGTATTATAGTTTATTGAGCTTCACCACTTTTAAATCATTAGATTAAAAATTTGATATGAAAAACAATAATGTTGTATGAAACTTGAGCAATAAAGCTCACTTAAATTACAGACCTAGCTTTACGTAATTTGAATTTGTTAATGAAGTTAGAAAGTTAGAAATAATCCGGTATACATATGGTTCAGGTGAGCAAACTTGGGCTTTTTCTTTAGTATTTATATTTCTATCTTTGGGTAATCTTTGAGTAAGCTTTACTCTAATCTTTAATTTTTGTATAATCTTTATTCTAATCTTTAGTCTTTAAGTTAAAATACTATTAATCTTTACTCTAATCTTTAATATTTCTATCACAAGTTTAATTTGGGAATCCATTAGATAAACAAGTCTGTGTTTCATCAATGCTTTCTTTTTTTGATCAATGATTGTTTATTGGGGTTTAATAAGGTAAAAAAAACTAAAAAAGAGAACTCGCTCATAGTTGTTTTTGTTTCTGGTTTGTTCTTCGATTGGGTTTCTTTGATTTTGCATTAAAATGTGAAATTGGTCCAGTAAGGAGTGTTGAAGACGGGTTTCGAGGGTCATGGCACTGAACTGTGATTGCTCAAAAATCAGTCGAAGAGTCCAATACGACCATCTTTTGTGCGATTTACGGTTTGCAACCTCTCATTGATTGTATAAAAGTCCCTCTGTCATTGATGGAATTGTTCCCATCAGTCTTGTGAAACCATCGGGGTTTGATAAGGTAATTTGTAATTTGACTTTGTAATTTGAATTTGAATTTGTTAAAAGGTAATTTGAGTGAGTGAGCTGTAATGTATTGATGGATTGAACAGCATGAAACTTGATTGATGGATATTTCTGTTGGTCAATCTTCACTGTATTTAAATAAATTAAATTCTTGTTGTGTACTAAACAACAATCAGAATTTAAAGAAATAAAGAAAATGAGAGAAATTTGTTTGATTACAAAAATCAAACTCAAAATAAAAATAAAATAAAACAAATAAAAACAGATTTTATTTTGTTACAAAAACAAAATTAAAATCTGATTTTAATAAACAAATAAAGAAAACAGAAAAAATAATTTAATCAACTTACTTGGTTAAATACTTGGAATAACTTTCGATCAAGTCCGAGGTTGAACATCGTGTCCTTAAGACAGATTCGCCCTTCCAAGGTGCTTTCGAACTTGGACGTCTATCTCCCAAGATGAAATGATCTTATCAACAATTAAATGCAAGACTACAATTTAATTGTTCGTTAACACACTAAGTGTTTACTTTCTTTCGTAAATAAAATGCAGAATATGGCGTAGATATAAAGCGAGATGGAATACTGAAAATTGGTGTGTTAATCCAAATGGGAGGTCGGGTCTATTTATAGATGTTAAGGTGGTCAGAGGATTTGAATTGAACAGTATGAAACCTGTTGGTTTGAATTTCAACAGTTTGAATCATTGGTTAATTATTCAAACAGATAAAACCGGAAGGGCCCCTGTTTGGATGAACCAAAATACCAAACCAGTTTAATTGCATTTGAAAACGGAAGGGCCCTGTTTGGATGAGCGAAAATCCAAAATGCTTTATTTGAATTAAATTCAAATGTTTTTGGCCCAAAAAAAATTAGTATTGGGCCGAACAAGCCCAACACACCACACACCAAGCCAAGCCAGTTCAGCCACTGACCGATCGACGGACGGATGGCATACAAGGCAGCAGCGTGTGGTGGTTTTTGAGTTCAAAGGGGCTAGCCCATTTTTCCCATAACCCCTCCCCCTAAACCACTTGGGTACCCCTTTGGGCACACCCCAAGTATCAAACCCAAGCCTTATAAACCCTCTCAAAACCTCCCACCAAATCAATGGGACAAGCCTTATTCAATCAATAAGGAATTTTCACCAAAACTCCATTTCCATGGAGCACACTTTGACTTCAATTTCCTATTCACTCGGAATGGTTTTAAGCAACCAAATATACCACGTGAATCACGACGCCAAGATAGAACGCGTTACCACTTTGACCCGTAAAACGACGCACGGCCCACCTAAAAATTAGACCAAACTTAGGAAAAATTCGGTTTTACCCGGAATTTTATAACCATTTCCAACAATCCCCACATGAATGGAATTTGATGACAACGGAAATGCAACAATATGCAGACTTAACGAAAGAGCATAAGTCGAAAATATCTTGCATCAGGATAGGTAGTTCTCGGCCTTGAACCTTCCCTAGTGATAACCTATCGGACTTACTGGCTAACCAATGGACGCGATGCCTTGAATTGTTCAAATTGTTTGTGTAAGCCAAGACAATAGATTTCACACAAAATATTTTCTAACACATCGTGGTTCTCACTGTTGTGTTCATTTTGGCCTTGAACGCTCCTGGTTTTCATGAGTGTTTCTAGAGAATGTAGCCTCTTTCATTCTCATAGAACCGGCCCCAGTTCTACACTCATATAGGTGATTCTTATTGTGAGTATCTTCTTATACTCGTCTTGATTTTATGCCTTAATCAAGATATAAGTAATCATTAAAAGCAAAGCTTATCCTTATGCCCCTGCAGACAACATATGTTGCAGATATCACTCTCACCATAGGAATGAGTAGGGAATTTTAATCCCTTGGTGATTTCTGACGAGTCATACATAACTTAGTTGTCCCTTTGAACTTAGTTCTTGGGATCTCCAGTCATATAAGTAGGGTTACCATTATGACGACTCTTATGTAATAGGCTTTAATCCCATTCCCTTCGATGAACTATACACTAGCTCTTTTGTCAAACCTTTTGTAAATGGATCCGCAATATTCTCTTTAGATTTTATATAATCTATTGAGATTATTTCGTTTGACAACAACTGCCTAACGGTATTATGTCGACGTCGAATATGTCGGGACTAACCGTATTACATATGATTACGTCTCGCCTATTCTTGATTGACTATCACAATGAATGCAAATAGGCAGCATGTGTTTTGGCCACATTGGAATGTCTTCTAAGAAGTGGCCGAAGCCATTCGCTTCTTCACCGCTTTGTCTAAAGCAATGAACTCGGATTCCATTGTGGATCGTGCGATGCAAGTTTGTTTCGTGGATTTCCAAGAAACAAATGACGCCTCTAGAGTAAAAACATATCCACTAGTGGATTTTGAATCTTTAGTATCCGATATCCAATTGGCATCACAATAACCTTCGAGTACTGCTGGATATCGAGTAAAGTTCAAACTATGATCACGAGTAAATCTTAGATATCTAAGAACTCGAATGATCGCTTTCCAACGGTCTTCTCCGGTTACTAGTGTACCTACTCAATTTCTTGATAGCATAAGCTATATCGGAAGTACAATTCATTAGGTACATTAGGCTTCCAATGATTTGGGAGTATTTTAAGCGAGACAACTGCATCACCTTTATTTTTCGATAAATAAAGACTGATGTCTACAGGTGTCCTAGCTAAATTCAAATCATCCTTGATAAATTTATCAAGAATTTTCTCAATATAATGAGATTGAGATAATGCATATCCGTAAGATGTTTTAGTTATTTTCATTCCTAATATAATATCTGCGACCCCCATATCTTTCATATCAAATCTTTTGTTAAGCATTTGCTTAGTTGATTTGATCATGTTTTGACTGCTTCCAATGATAAGCATGTCATCTACATAAAGACAAACTATGACATATGCTTGGGTGTTTTTAACGTAGACACATTTGTCACATTCGTTTATCTTAAACCCATTAGTAAGCATTGCATGATCAAATTTTTCATGCCATTGCTTAGGTGCTTGTTTTAATCCATAAAGGGATTTTACAAGTCGACAAACTTTCTTTTCTTGCCTCGATACTACAAACCCTTGGGTTGTTCCATATAGATCTCTTCATTTAGATCACCGTTTAAGAAAGGTCTTAACATCCATTTGATGTATTTCTAAATTAAACAACGCCGCTATAGCAATAAGCATGCGAATGGATGTTATTCTTGTCACGAGGAATATGTGTCAAAATAATCCAGACCTTCCTTTTTATCGTAACCTTTAACTACAAGTCTTGCTTTATACTTGTCAATTGAACCATCTGCTTTCATTTTTCTCTTGAATATCCATTTATATCCAAGAGGTTTAGAACCAGTGGAAGATCCACCAATTCCCAGTATGATTTTGCATAATGGATTCAATTTCATTATTAACCTCTTTCCACAAAGGTGCTTGAGACTGTCATTCTTTGCCTTAAAGCTTTGAGGTTCATTTTCTAACAAGTATGTCGGAAAATCTGGACCAAAGGATTTTGATGTTCTTGCTCTCTTACTTCTTCTTGGTTCATCATCGGTTAAATCACATTGGTTGAGACCATTACTAGTCTCTTGTGTTTGATTGTCATTAGTCTCTTGACTTTGTGTACAATCATAAGTTCTTTTCTGTGAACTTAATTCTGTCCTTTCTTGTAAGGAAAGACATGTTCAAAAACACAAAGATTCCTTGACTCTATAATAGTGTTCACATTTATATCGGTATTTCGATTTATAAGTCGAAAACCGATATGCACTACTATTCGAGCATAACCAATAAACACACAATCTTGTTTTGGTCCAATCTTAGTCTTTTTAGGAACAGAACTTCAACTTTTGCCAAACACCCCACACTTTCAAGTATTTGTAGGAAGGTGGTCGACCTTTCCACAATTCATAAGGAATGCTTTTAGTTTTCTTGTGGGGTATTCTATTAAGAACATAATTAGTGACAATATTGCTTCCCCCACAAGTTACGTAGTAGCTGAACTTAGTAACATGGCATTCATCATTTCTTTTAGAGTTCTATTCTTCCTTTCGGCAATTCCATTTCTTTGTGGAGAATAAGAGTCATAGTTTGGTGAATAATGCCATGTTGTGCACAAAATTCATTTAATGGTGCATCATATTCACCCTATCACTTCTAACCATTTTAATGGTTTTACCAAGTTGATTTTCAACTTCTGTTTTGTAGAGTTTAAACATATCTAAGGCTTCATCTTTACTTCTAAGTAAATAAACATAACAATATCTTGTGCAATCATCGATAAATGTTATGAAATACTTTTTGCCTCCTCTAGTTTGAATAAATTTTAGATCACATACATCAGTATGAATTAATTCTAGAGGTTCAATTTTCCTTTCAACTGATTTAAATGGAGCCTTAGTTAGTTTTGCTTCTACACAAACTTCACATTTATGATTAGGATTAATTTCAAACTTTGGTATATAATCCAAACCAATTAATCTCATAAAGCATCATAATTTACATGTCCTAATCTACCATGCCATAAATTTGACTCAAGAATATAAGCAAAAGATGTGTTATTCTTATTCATAGCAACTTTTGGTACAACTGTCATTACATTAAGTTTAAAGAGACCATCACTCATGTATCCCTTACCAACATACATACCACTCTTTGTTAATACAAACTTATCAGACTCAAAAACAAGCCTAAAACCATTTTTACTTAACAAAGAACCAGAAACTAAATTCTTCCGGATGTCAGGTACATGCAGTACGTTGTTGAGGGCAGTTCTTTTCCTGATGTCATCTTCAAGATCACTTTTCCTTGTCCGACCACGGTAGAAGTAGAAGAATTTCCCATAAAAGTTTGCCCACCATTTGCAGCCCCATTGTAGGTAGTGAACATCTTCTTGTCCGCACATATGTGACGAGTTGCTCCAGTGTCAACCCACCATTCTTTGGGATTTCCAACCAAGTTAGCCTCAGACACCACAGCAGAGAGGTTGATGTCATTCACTCCATCAGAGATGTAATCCAATTCTGTTACATTGGCTTGATCGGTGGTCTTCTTACTTGTACTTCCATGAACCTTCTTAGGGCGGCGGCAGTCAGAAGCTCGATGTCCAGTCTTGCCACAGTTATAGCATTTTCCTTTGAACTTCTTGTTGCCATTGTTGTTGCCTTGTTTAGGACCATCTCCAGTAAACTTCCTCTTTTTGTTATGTGGTTTTTGAACTTGTTCAACCACATTAGCCTTGGACTCAATGGGATTTTTCCCATGCCTCTTGTCAGCCTTTCGGTTATCTTCCTCAATTCTTAATCTTACAATTAACTCATCCATGGTCATCTCTTTGCGTTTATGTTTTAAATAATTTTTAAAATCTTTCCAAGCCGGTGGTAACTTTTCCACCAAAGCAGCGACTTGGAAAGATTCGCTAAGAGACATACCTTCTGAATGAATATCATGCAAAATTATCTGAAAATTTTGAACTTGAGATATTACCGTTTGGGAGTCGACCATTACAAAATCTAGAAATTTACCGACAACAAATTTCTTCGTGCTGGGATCTTACATTTTGTATTTCTACTACAAAGAATCCCATATTTCTTTTCTTGACTTGAGGAATTCAGATACATTATACTGAGATGTTGTCAAGGCCATTGAGGATGTAGTTTCTGCACAGGAAATCTGAATGTTTCCAAGCATCTACAGACAACAACTTGCCGATCACTTTCACCCTCTTTCAGTGCTGGAGCC
Source organism: Camellia lanceoleosa (assembly GCA_025200525.1). Taxonomy (NCBI): domain Eukaryota; kingdom Viridiplantae; phylum Streptophyta; class Magnoliopsida; order Ericales; family Theaceae; genus Camellia; species Camellia lanceoleosa. Next base: position 7,678,926 of record CM045760.1, read on the forward strand.
TCTTCATGAAGAAACCGCCAAATTAAGAGTTGTAAGATAGAAACGGTATCTTCTGCCCATCCCTTAAACTTCGATGCCGTTAAATTTTCGGTTTTTCTCTATGTTTGATTGGTACATGAACATGGTTCAGAATAGGGACCGATGTTGGTGTAACAACAGGAGTACCACTGCCAGATGCAGTTTTAGTTGTAGTAGCCATAATTTCTGATTACAAAAATCAGGAAATATTAAAACACAAATTAATTTTCTAGTTACTAAAACTAGAAAATAAAATATAACACAAAATAATTCTATTTTCCTTGTTACTAAAACAGGAAAAATAAAATACCAAAATAATTTTCTGTAATACCAATTAATATTCTGAAATTGTTAATGACACCAGTATCGTACTACTAGTTGTCAAAGAAAAGAGACAGTATATTACTACTATCTGTCAAATAGCATAAATCACTATTTGTTTTTCCAACCAGAATATTACTTTGAAAAACAGAAAATTAAATACAATGAAGATACCAAAAAGGAGTCTGTCTTAAGCTTGTTGGTCAATCTTCACTGTATTTAAATAAATTAAATTCTTGTTGTGTACTAAACAACAATCAGAATTTAAAGAAATAAAGAAAATGAGAGAAATTTGTTTGATTACAAAAATCAAACTCAAAATAAAAATAAAATAAAACAAATAAAAACAGATTTTATTTTGTTACAAAAACAAAATTAAAATCTGATTTTAATAAACAAATAAAGAAAACAGAAAAAATAATTTAATCAACTTACTTGGTTAAATACTTGGAATAACTTTCTGATCAAGTCCAGTGTTGAACACTGTGTCCTTAAGACAGATTCGTCCTCTCCAAGGTGCTTTAACTTGGGCGTCTATCTCCAGATGAAATGATCTTATCAACAATTAAATGCAAAGACTACAATTTAATTGTTCGTCGAACACACTAAGTGTTTACACTCTTTCTTTCAGAAATAAAATGCAGCAATATGGCAGAGATATAAAGCAGAGATGGAATACGAAAATTGGTGTGTTAATCCAAATGGGAGGCTGGTCTATTTATAGATGTTAAGGTGGCTGTAGGATTTGAATTGAACAGGTATGAAACCTGTTGGGTTTGAATTTCAACAGGTTTGAATCTGTTGGTTAATTATTCAAACAGATAAAACCGGGAAGGGCCCTGTTTGGATGAACCAAAATACCAAACCAGTTTAATTCTGTTTGAAAACGGGAAGGGCCCTGTTTGGATGAGCAGAAAATCCAAAACAGTTTATTTGAATTAAATTCAAATGTTTTTGGCCCAAAAAAAATTAGTATTGGGCCGAACAAGTCCAACACACCAGCGCCCAAGCCCAGGCCCAGCCCAGCCCGCCCGACCGCGGCGGCGCGCGTGGTGATTTTTGAGTCCAATGGGTCTAGCCCATTTTGCCCATAACCTCTCCCTCTAAAACACTTGGGTACCCCTTGGGGCACACCCCAAGTATCAAACCCAAGCCTTATAAACCCTCTCAAAACCTCCCACCAAATCAATGTGGGACAAGCCTTATTCAATCAATAAGGAATTTTCACCAAAACTCCATTTCCATGGAGCACACTTTGGCTTCAATTTCCTATTCACTCGGTAATGGTTTTAAGCAACCAAATATACCACGTGAATCACGACGCGGCATAGAACGCGTTACCACTTTGACCCCGTGTAAAACGACGCACGGGGCCCACCTAAAAATTAGACCAAACTTAGGAAAAAATTCTGGTTTTACCCAGAATTTTATAACCATTTCCAACAATTTCATTATGAAACTTGAACAGCAAAGCTCACTCAAATGTATTGATGGATATTTCATTGTAATTTAATGTAATTTGAGTGAATTTGTTAAAAAGTAATTTTATATTGAAAAACAAAAAAAAACTATAATATGGATACTATAGAATTTATAATATTTATTATGTTATTAATGTATTATAGTTTATTGAGCTTCACCACTTTTAAATCATTAGATTAAAAATTTGATATGAAAAACAATAAAGTTGTATGAAACTTGAACAGCAAAACTCACTCAAATGTATTAATGGAGACATATATAATAGAATATAGAGTATAAGCTCATTTCACTTAAATTACAGATCCTAGCTTTTACGTAATTTGAATTTGTTAATGAAGTTAGAAAGTTAATGAAGTTAGAAAGTTAGAAGGTTGTTGCAGAAAGTTAGAAGAAACACCATATGTTGTTAAGCGCTAAATTACAGAGAGAAGGGAGAGAAGGTTGAGAAGCATTTGATTCCATGTGGGAAAAATATGAAACTTAGAGGAAATGAGTTATATTGGCATTCTGGAATTATTAGGAGTAATTTTAAACTTTATGACTTTAGAGATTTGAGTAAAAATTCAGGTAGTCCTTCAAAATTATAACTCATATACCCTTAGTTAGTTTCCTTTTATTTAATTTGTTCTTTATTACTTTCTAATTTTTCCTTTGATACATTAAATTCATTTATAGAGTTCCAAAATACATTTCTTTTTGAGTTAAAAGTAAGTATAATATCCTTCTCTTCCAAGTTTAAAGCTAAGTAATTAGATACGACTGATGCTTTGCTTAAAATACCTATAGAATGTAATCTAAATGTAGACCAAGACTAAGATTAGGTTAATTTCCAAACATGCTATTCCAAGTTTGGTCTTACAATGCTCAATTTGGGTCTAAAGTGCTTCTCTAATAGTTATATCTGATACTTGAGATTGTATAAAACTTTCTTCATAAGGTAACAACATAGATTTGAAATAAAAAGCCCCAATTTAGATTCAGTTTAAATGGGCTTCATTTTTTAAATGGGTGTTTATTTCAGTTTGAAATCTGACATGATTTTGATTTATGAAATATTTGATTCTTTTATGGGAAATGGGTGCCAATTCATGAAATGGGTCCTAAATACTTTTGAGTTTCCTAAATACTGATTCTTTTTGTATTTTTCTATTCTTTCTTCTTTTTTTTTTCTTTATTTGGGAGTGGGGATTGGTAAGTTGTGATAAAAAATAAATATAGTTTCAGCATTGCCTATTACTTTTTTAAGACCCTGTAAACGATTGTCCCCTTACTGTATGTTGTTCATTTGTTGTTTTATCCATTAAATTTTATTGCATCAGCTTAGTCTTATAGTTTATTTAGTTTAAATCAAAATTTTGTTTTTGTTGTGGCAGGGGGTTGGCTGCTGCCCATGAGCTAACCAAATGGATTCAAAAGGGGGTTGATTTGATATTTTGCTTATGGTCATATATTGCTTTGATTTGATGGAGTGTTACACACACAAAACTGATGGGACTAAATAGATATAATAAATGGGTTTAGAGTTCCAAGAAGAAAGAGTTGAAAAAAATAAAACCCAAGAAAAATATGGATTGATTTTTGTAAATTAATGATTTTATGAGTCATTACTTTGTATTTGTATTGACAATGTGTTGTGTTTGTTGATAGTGTTTCCATTGAGTAGCCTATTATTATTGTGCAACAATGTTTGTGTTTAGTTTGATTTGGATGGCCTATGAAAAACCTTTTATTAGTGTGACAATGCATATATTTGTTTTGAATTGGGTAGTCTCTTTCAATTTTCATATCTTTTCTGTATTTTACAGGTGGATGAAGACTAGAAGCAAATTGTAATATCGGCTCCCTTTTTACATGTTTACATTATTTTAAGTTTTTTTTCTTATCTCTCTGAAGATTTTGTATTTATTGTTGTGGGAGTTAAAATATTGCTAGAGATGTCTAAACTAAATGTGCACTTTGTGCATACTTTGTCTAAAATGTTGAAAGAGTGGCAATCTCGAGTGAGCAACAAATTGTGCATATTTTGTTCAATTTGTTTGAAAAGATATGATAATGTTTGGAAGTACATTTCTCTTTCATCTTTATCCTAAATAGCATTCTAAGTGGCATAGTTGTCTTAGTAGTTTAAATGAATTTTAATGTGTACTTTTTGGGTGTTGTTTTTATATATTTTTGAAGGGTGACACTTTTGCTAAGTAAATTTAAATTTTTTTACTTTTTTCCCAAGAAAATATGTGATGTTCCTAAATACTTCTATCTAGATTTTATATTCTTAAGTAATTTTTTGAAATATGTCATGTGATGTTTTTTTCTTTTTTTCTTTCTTTCTTTCTTCTTCTTCTTCTTCTCCTCTCATTTTTTATTTTACTTTCAGAGCGAGGATTGTAAGTTGTAATTAAAAAAAAAAGGGTAAATTACAAACACACCCTTTATAAATTACCCCCTGTGGTTCTAGAAATTACATTATATCCTCTAAGGTTTCTAATTTCATAACAAATAGGTCCTTTTATTGGTAAATCATCAAGTTAATTAACAGTTTGTAATAATGTTAAAATTTTATTTCAATTAATAATTTAAATAATTTTATTATTGTATAGGTGAACAGTTAGAAATTTCACTTTTTCAATTATTTTTGTTAAATAAAAAATTTTGACAGGGATGTATTTGTAATTTTCCAAACTACAGGAAACAATTTGTATTTTAAGCAAATCTCAGGAGTGTATTTGTAATTTATCCAAAAAATTATACTTTCAGTTTTGCCAGTTATTTTGTAAGACTCTATAAACAATGTTGAGATTGGCTCAATGAGGTCTAGAAAGAATTTGTAAAAGAAAAACAGTAAAGAGGTCTAGATTAACAAAATCCAATTTTAAGCCAATTGGTTGTTTCTTTTTTTTTCTTCAAATATTTGGTTTTGGAACTAAATTAATTTAGTAGACCATCTATATTATTAGTTAGTCATCCTGGAGTAATAAGTGATGGCATAAACTTACTTTATGCTTGAAGTAATTTAAACATACTTTATACTTTTAATTGGATAATTATGCATAATGATACCTCATAAGTGAAGAAGAATGTGGTTTCACTTTCAATCCTTAATGTTGGTGAAGTGCCCTCTTAAATGTTGTGGGCAAATTTTTGGTGATTGATTTGGAGTATACAACATGTTATCAATCACCTAGAAAGTGAAAAGTATGTAATCCCTTTTTTTTTTTTTTTAGTAAGTAGGTCAATTGATTGGTTTGAGGCAAATGTGGTGTTGGGTATAAGGTGAGAAAAAGCCATGAATTTCATGTAATGATTTTTTGAAATGGTTTAGATTTTAGAAACCCATTGTCATGTAATGATTTTTTTTAAATGGGTTAGATTTAAATGTGTTTATGAATGGTTTTGATTCCAAAAATATTGAAATGATAAATGAACCAGCACAATTATTAAAATGGGTTTCTGAATGGGTTTCTAAAATCAATTTTCATGTATTGATTTTCGGAAACTTATCTTTATTTTGTTTAATTTAGTTCCCCTATGTAACTATTTTGTTTATATCATTTGGAGTATTAATTATGTGTTTCTCATTCTCTTTTTAACTGTTCCGTTTCTCTACTTAATTATGTTTAATTCAGTTTCATTCTCTCTCTTTCGTTTTTCAGTTGTGGTAAGTATCTTTTATAAGTATTTGGTTGTAATCTTTGTTTAAAAAAATAGTACACTTAATTTTATTTAATGAACCTTGGGTTTAATTTTAGTTAGATTTGCCCATTAATATTGATTTCAAGTTTGATTCTTTTTTTGTTGCCTACTAATTGTTATACATAATGCTTCAACTAGAAAATGAGTTATGCATTATCACAGGGATGGAAACTCAAAGGAGCATGATCATCCAAAAATGGATACTTCACACAAGGTAAGCTTTAATTGTTTAAAATTTTAATTTTGTTTGGTTTTACAACCTTCAAAAATTCTTCTTCCTTATAACAAGACTCTCTTAGTCTTAATACAGAAAATTATTCGCTCCCCTTACAAAATTTGAGTTTAATTCTATTTGGAGGTTTGCATGATTTAACGGCATTCTCAATTGATCTATCTATACTATTATTTGCTTTTCTATTCATTTGTTTACTTTAGTAATGCATACGTAATTCAATTGAATGACATAATTCAATTGACCATAATAGTTATGTTCAATTCTTCTTAATTCATAGCTATTGATTTTCCTATTTCTCATATGTATTTTGATGCGATTTTTCATGTTACAGTTTCTTTTGATACAATTATTCTTCATTACAATTTCTTTCGATTTCTCATATGCATTTTGATGTGATTTTTCATAGCTATTGGTTTTTTGAAGCGAATTTAAGCGAGTGATTTTGTTGCGATTATTGATCCATATTAGAAACATTGGGTTACGTTGCTTCTACCGAATTTATTTATTTATTTTCGGGTTAGCTAGAGTGATTCTTTTGTATCAAAATGTTCAACGACCTACATTTGAAGGAATTTAAACTTTGATAAAGCAAAAAGTTTACGATTATGATACTAATTCAATAACATTCTTTTATTGAAAGTTATCCCATTCTAACTTGCTATAGTGTATAGATGTGTCATTTTGACGTGGATAAAAATCTAAAATTTGCTATTTGGACTTTAAATTTAGCAAATATTTCTAGATTCTTTGCATATGCTACATTCAAATGTATAATTCATTTTTTGGACTTTCATTTTGAAATTTATAAATGCTTTCGCTAATTCAATATGTAGAAGCAATTTCAGTTTCTTATATGTGAAGTTTTAAGTCGGAGTGATATTACCATATTGAATTGATTTATTACCATTGAGTTTCGTAGCACGTGATACCAAAAAAATTGTTGGCAGTGCCTTCAGGCACGGGTCATCCCTAGTTAGTGTATAAGGAAAAATTAAGATTGAAAGTTGTGCAGCCGTAATTTTTGAATTTTAGTGAATAGTGATAACTTTTTAACTTTTTAAATAATTTTTTGACTTTTTAACTTTTTTTACACTTTCCAAACTTGGCCTAATTTTTTTTTTTTTTTTTTTTTGTATTATTAAAACAGAAATCAGTATAAGTCAACTTTATAAAGCCCTCTCGTTTAGTTTAGTTTTTAATTTTATTTTTTTTTTTGTTAAATTTCATCTGTTTTCATCTTTATTGAAATTTATTTGGATTTTTTTACAAATATTTTATTTGTAAGTACATTTAGATTAGGTCCATCTAAAATATATATATATATATATCTCAAAAGTAGTTTTTGAATTTTGAAACTAAAGCCTCGTTTGGGAACCAATCCATTTAGCTAAAAAGTCAAAAATTTACTAAAAAAGTCAAAAAGCCAACAACCCATACTAAAAAGTCAAATATTCTCTTTTCTCTTTACTTTTTGTACATCTTTTCATAAAAAGTTAAAAAATCATCCAAAATATATTAATTTTTTTTAGCTCATATTTTAGCTAAATAACTAAAAAGTTACTAAATTAGCCTGTTCCCAAACGAGGCCTAAGAGCATCTTCAATGGTTATTGCTATAATACCATTGTTATTGCTATAATTTGGTAATGAATAGTGTTATTTTGTCAAATTATAGCAATGGTGCTTCAATAGTCACTTGCTATTTTAGCAATTCTCAACCAATTTTTCCTCAAAGTTTGTAAGTGTTGTTTGGATATAGATTTTTTTGTGATTTGATTTTTTTTTTTTATCTTTTATGACCTTTTTTTAACTATTTGTAAAAAAAAATTATATATTTATATTATTCCCGACTAGACAAATATAAAAAATGAAAAAATTAGAAAAATTAGAAAAAAAATTAAATATAATTCAATTTGAAAAATTAAATAGAAAAATTAAATTTGAAAATTTTCTTAGTTTTTTACTGTTTCAATTCTGTTTTTCAATTAAATTTGGAGCCACAAATATGTTCATATTTGCTGATATGATATGTTTGGCAATTGCTATTTTACTTGTCAAATTTGAGAACAGATATGGCATATGCCATCTTTGGCAAGTAAAATAGCAAGCCATTGGAGACCCACTTTTTATTACTATTGTTAAATTATAACTTTGGCAAGTGTTTTGAGAGCTCCATTGAAGATGCTCTAAGCAAGACTTAGAGTGCTAAAGGGGGATTCTATTTGCACAGAAAAATTCATTTAGTACGCCTAATTTCTCAGTACTCTTTATTAAATTATTTAAAGTTATAATTTACTGTTAATATACCCTATCTTTTTTTTTTCACAAATTACCTTTCAAGATACAATCAAATAATAAACAAATCAAAAATCCTAAATTACATTACTTTAAAATCGACAATGGAAGACTAGAACGAACTGTGGACAATACCACCTACGTGGGGGACTTTCATTTGAAAGTCTTCACAATATTCTTCCAATCCTTTGCAACTTGGAAAAAAAAGGGCATCATAATTGATATTAGATGCCCAAGATGTTTTACAGCAAGTGAATCTTTAGAAACTGTTATCTTTGAGTGTTTGAAATCGCGAAGAACACTATTGGGATTAGAAACTCTTTCGTTCTCTCTCACACTCTCTCTCTCTCTCTCTCTCTCTCTCTCTTGTGTTTTTATGTTTATTTCTGGAAGACTAAAACGAATTGTGAACCAACCTGAATGGGGTACTTTCATTTAAAAATGTCTTCACAATATTCTTCCAATCCTTTGTAACCTAGAAAAAAGGGACCTCATGATTGATATTAGATTCTCGAGATGTTTTGTAGCAAGTGAATCTTTAGGCATGTCATCTTTGAGTGTTTGAAATCACAGGGAATGTAATGGAGAACACCATTGGGGTTAGAAACTCTTCGGTTATTAATCACTCTCTCTCTCTCTCTCTTGTGTTTTTATTTTTTATTTATTTTTCTTCTTCTTCTTTGAATTGGTATAACGACTTTCAATTATTTACTAGTGGTTTTATTGATCTATTATTTAATTTTATTTAAGTTTTGTTCTATTTGCAAGTAATAACACAACAAGAAACAATGATATTGATGATAATTGTGAGTTTTAGTGGGGTGGATTAGAATTTTAGAGTAAGGAAGAAGGTGAAAAAATAATTGAAACTTGAGGAAGAATATGAAAAATACATACAAATAATTAGGGTGTAAGAGAAAAATAATAATATGTTATTTTAAGATTTAATATGTATTATTCTTATTAGTAAATTTATATTAAAATATAATAAGAATAAAATTTTAAAATTTTAATGGACATACTGGATTACTATTTAAATATAAATAGGTCACCTAATGCTAAAGTGGTTAGTTAATGAGTTGGGCTGACTTTAAGCCATTAATAATTATATTTCATAAAGGGGTTTAAAAAATAACAGTTGGCCCAGTCCAAAAAGGCGGTTTTGTATGATGACTTTTTCATGTTTGAAGAGCTAGCTAAAAGTGCGCTTTGAGCTGTTAATTTATTTTAAGTCATATTATTTTCTATATTTTTTATACATAAAAAGATAAAAAAGTTTAAAAAAATTAAAAAATCAATTTTTAATCAATTTTTTAAATATGTATGCCATTAGTACTCAATATTTATACTATTATTAAAAGTAAACACCTAATTTGGTATCTATAATTTTTTTATTTATTCTTGTGTTAAGTGTCAATTTCTCCACCTAAAAAGAAATAAATAAAAATATATATATTTTTAAGTAATATTTTCTTCTTACAATAAGTGTCAATTTCTCTATCTAAAAATAAATAAATAAATAAGTTTTCTTTTATCAAGTGGCATTATCTTCTTAGCTAAGTGTCAATTTCTATATAAAAAAATAAAAAATACTAAGGTAATAGAAAATAGTAAGGTAATTAAAAGAAGAGTACAAAAATTAAGTCTAAGAGCATTTCCTTAACTTATTAAATAATACTTTCATCACTTAAAAAATATAAAACATATATTATAAATTTATATTTATATTTATATTTATATTTTAACCTTGCTCACACCACTAACGTCTCCTTTGAGAACAAACTATTTTAGTAATTTTTTGATTTTTTAGTTAAAATATAAAGTAAAAAAAATTAGTATGTTTAGAATGACTTTTTATTTTTTACGAAAAGATATACGAAAAATAAAGAGAAAAGGAAAATTTTAATTTTTTTATATAGGTTGTTGGTTTTTTAATTTTTTTAGTGAATTTTTAACTTTTAAGCTAAAATATTGAGTTGCCAAACGAGACCTAAGTATATATATAAATAGAAAAATAATATACAAGTCAATTTTTTAGACCCATTGTTTAGATCCAATAATGTGTAAATGATATGATTGATTGATGATTGAAAAGATATGAAAAAGAGTATTACCTTAGATATTATTGCCACATTATTGTACTTGAAAATTGTGTGTAATTTTTGGACTATAAAAGTATCAAAACCAACCTCACTACAATGGTTTTGAAGCTATTGTAGAGAGCAAAAGCTGTAAATATGTGATTAATCAGACTCGCTATATCCTTCGTTCATTTTGCCAACGCTACAGTTCCTCCCTTGATGAAGCGAGCCACTATTCATAAGGTAATCAATTTTTTATTATATTTTCTTTCCTGCGCTTCTTTCTTCCGCTAACAAGAACACCATCTCTCATACCACCATTATTGTCAACACTTACCAGAGCCATCTCACAAATTTCATTCTCACCATGTTCATCAGGTTCTCTTTCTCTCTCTTTCTCTCTCCAAATCATGTATCAGTTGATGAACTAGATTCATTTTTGTTGTTATACACATATACGTTCTTGCATTGTAAAATCATGTATTAGTTGATGAACTAGATTCACTTTTGTTATTATACACATATGTTCTTGCATTGTAACTGTTTGATAAAATGCCTCACTAGTTTGTCCAAGATGCTATGTCAACTGATTGATTTTCAACATAGCTTTATAGAACACCAAAACCATTTTTGTTATCATTTTTTCAACTTGGAATTTCTATTGAAAAAAGAAAAAGAAAAAAGAATTAGCTCAAAAACAAAACAACAACCCATAGATGAACCTTCATGGGAGCAATAGTTTTGAATACATGGAAGGGGTTGCACCCATGTGTTTTCTAAATTGCACCATCTACCTTTTTGTAATTTTTTTCTCCCCCTACATTGAATTGTAATTTTCCCTTAATTGATTCCTATTGCACATTAGGATTGGAATAGTTAAGGATGATAATTTTGGAATTTTATATTTTTGTCATCTCTATAAATAAATAAACACATGTGGTTATTTTGTTAAACAATCAGTGCTCTCACAACTCTTGTAGGGATGGAGTCAAATGGAGACTCATTTTTTGCCAATCTTTTATTGGAGGGATCTAACATTGATAGTCAATTCATAGAGTCCCAGTATATGAGTCAAGTTGGTCAAGTGGTTGGTCAAGAGTCTCCATTCTCTACTCAGTTGGAATCTTCTACTAAAAAATCACGCGGAGGCAACTTTTCCATAGAAGAAGATAATATGGTTGTATCTGCTTGGCTCAACACTAGCTTGGATGCAGTGCATGGAAATGAGCAAAAAAGCAAGACCTTTTGGAGGAGAGTTAAGGAGTACTTTCACGAGCATAAGACATTTATTAGTGAACGTAACGATAATTCTTTGATGAATTGGTGGTCAACTATTCAACTTGGCACAAATAAGTTTTGTGGGTACTTTGCCTAGATTTAATCATTGCATCAAAGTGGTGTTAATGAGCAATACAAAGTATTAATTACATTGATCTTTATACTTCTCCTAGCATTTTCATTTTATGTTAAGAAGCTAATTATTGGTTTTTAATTTTTTATTTTAGATTGGCAAGGCAAAAATCATGTACCAAGAGGTTAATAAAACCTCATTTCAATTTAAACATCGTTAGAATGTGTTGAGGCATTAACCAAAATGGTTTGAGCAATGCCAAAAGAAAAAACCGAAAAGGATTAGAAATGACCCAACATCTTCACCTTCAACACCAGAGCCAATCAACTTAGCAAAAGATGACATCTCACCCTTGGAGAGACCAATGGGTAAAACGGCAGAAAATGAGCGGTTGAAAAAAGTAAAGAACCATGATAGTTGTTCTCTAATTGTGGATTTACTGAATGAGATGAAAGAAGAAAAAAAAAAAAAAAAAGAGAAACTGAGAAGAAACTTGAATTTCTTCAAAATCAATGTCTTCTGCTTGATTATCATCTCGTTTATCCTCAATGATCATATTGTGCAATATTATACAAGCCTTCATAACAACTTTAATTGACTCAAAATTCCAAGATCGTGCAGGTCCACGCACAATTACAAAACGTGCTCGAAGCAACCCAAATGCACGCTCCACATCCTTCTTACATGCCTCTTAGGCCATAATGAAATGTTTTTTCTTGTTTCCTTGTGGATAGGAAATTGTTTTCACAAATGTTGCCTATGGTGGATATATACCATCAGCAAGATAATATCCCACTGTATACTCATTACCATTGTAATAACCCTGACTTCCGATTAATGCTAATCCATGATTATTTATGCCAACAGTAATTTAGAAGGAATCCGGATTTAATTTGCATATGTATTGCATTATCTTTGCATTTCTATCTGTTTGCCATAAAATAATTTGTTCATGTTTAGACTTTGAACTGCGAATGGAAAGTCTTATCGGCGCTCGATTTCGAAATTGACTTGATATATGTATTAGTTAGGATTTATAAAATTTTATGGTAGGTTTAATTAAAATTCGGTTTGGAACGATTAAATTAGATTAAATAATGTTAATTTACACTTGTTTGAATTATTATAAGTTTTCCACTTAGTGGCTTGATTCTAGACAACCTTTAATTGCCTTATTACATATTGGATGCATCTTTGCTCATCATCTTGTGACCAAAACGTGAGAGAGGGAGAAAATTGAGAGATTTGGGCCTTGGTTCAAGAATTTCATTCACAAGGAGGAAGCTTGAAGATTTGTTCATCTAGTTCATAATTCCAGTACCTAAATTCCAATTTAGCATCTAAGGTATGAAACTAGGCCTTTAACATTGGGTTGAGCTAATTTATGCATAAATTCTAGTAGTTGGAGCTAGAAGATGTGAGAATCAAGCTTAAGGAGTAGAAAAGTAGATCAATCCATGCATGTATGCATGTTTCATGGCATTTTGGAGTTTGATTTTTAGGAATTCCTTCATGCATGTGTTGAATCCATTCTAATTTTGGAAACACAATGAGTTTCATGTGATTTTGTAGCATTTGATCATGTTTTGGAGGGCTTTAGCTAAAAAATGTATATGCATGTGAGGTTCATATATTGATTTTGAATTTAAGTTGAGTTTGTGTATAATTGAGATCCTTTTGGGCCATGATTTCTTGAATTGAAGCTTTAAACATGTTGTTTTATGAGTCTTCATGTGTTTCCTTAATTTTGGGCCTAGAAAAACGAGTTTTGGATGGTTGAATGTTGAATTTCATGCTTGGAGGTCAATCTGGATTTTCCAGAAATTTGACCCACACTCGAGCGGGGACTTTCACACTCGAGCGTGAAGCCTGAGTACATGCACTTCCGCTCGAGCGGCGAGAGTCACGCTCGAGCGTGAAATGCGTATACCCAGAAGTTTGTGTGTTTTGCAGTCCGCTCGAGTGGGGGAAGCCACGTTCGAGCGAGGGTTTGTGTCACACACTCGAGCGGGGGTCGAGCGCCCATCGAGCGTGAATTTCATACATCAGCACTTTTTCATAAGTTTGCAGTCCGCTCAAGCGGAGATTCATTGTCTGCATGTATGCTCGAGTGCGGAAAGCCACGCTCGAGCGTGGACTTTATTTTCAGCAAATTTTGAGAAATGTTTTTCAGTGCATTCTTGCATCCTCATTCCATCATAAGCATTCCTAGGCCATGTTTGAGACCCCATAATGAGGATAAGAGATTAGAAACACACTAAGAGCTAACGAAATAAGTTTTGTACAATTAAAACGTGTGTTTCAAGTGTGCATCTATTATGTGTTGTGTAGGTCACGTGCCACGTACCGTTTGACCAAGTTTACTCCGTCTGTCTGTCTCAAGGCCCACTGTGAGTAATAACTCTATAAAGTTATGTTTAACTTAAGTATTTTCTGACTGGTATGGTATGATCTGTTTTCTGAAATGCTATCTTACGAATTATGAATGAATGTCCAATTTTCTAAAAAGTATTTGTGGCACCTTTAGTTCACATGGCCCTTGCCCGGGGGTAACAATACCGTGGCCAATTTGCACGTGACCCTCGCTCGGGGGTAACAATACCGCGGCTAATCTGCACGTGGCCCTTGCTTGGGGATAACAATACCATGGCTACTTGTGCGCAAGATATGGACCTTTATGGTCGTTGGTACCAACTATGCATGTGGGTCTCTGGACCAAATTGATCTGATAGCTAATGGGTGTACCACGTATGATCTTATGCAAAATCTAAATATGAACATGAGTGCGTATCTAAATCTATTTATGTTCTGAAGTCTGAATATGTTCTGATTTAAATACTGGATTCTAACTTGAGCTGGACATCATTCATATAACCCCTTTACTCCGTTATTATTCACTGAGCTTTCGCTCACAGTTTATATTATGTATGTAGGTGAGCCGGCACATGACTAGGGCCAGAGTTGACGGCCTTCTATTCTATTTTGTCAGCCAACTGTTGCGCCTCCCGAGGAGGTTCCGGTCGAAGTCTAATGCTATGGTTGTTTTTGTATTCATGCTAGTCTCTGTGTGTGTTTTGTAAAGACAGGTCTTAGGATGTAAATACTTTGTAAATATTGGTGTCCTTTGACTGGCATGCTTATGTATATATGTAAGTTTTGAAATGTTCTGTCCCATGTACATTATCACAGCTCATTGGACCTTGTCTATTTTGTATTATTGCTTCCGCAGCCCCTTATTATTTGCTAATCTGTTCAAAGGCCTTTGGTAATCCACGGATTACTAGCTGGTTACGGTGCTAAACCTACAGGGGTGGGTTTGGGTCGTGACAGCCATTGATGGTGTAATTGACTGGAGAAGCATACCTTTGAGCAAGCTCAGTAAATACAGTAGACCTTTCTAGTACATTGATATCATTATGAGACCCGGGTAATCCAAAAAATGCATGCCATATCTGTAACGATCCAAAATTTTTCCATTCGCTCGAGCGGGAAAGTTGACACTCGAGTGGACTTGAGAGGTTCCCAGCATTTTTGTAGACGATCTGAAATTTTGAGAATTGTGAATTCATTTCGGCGTGGAATGAATGGTCGCTCGGACGACTTTGTTGATGCAATGCCGGCGTGGAAAGCGACGTTCGAGCGTGGAAAGTGAGATTGCCCTTGACATTTTTATTAGTGTATTTGGAATCTCCTTATTTTATTTTGGGTTATTGATCGAAGTGGTAGCATGATGGTAAAGTAAGAGTGAACCAAGAATTTAATTCGGATAATTTTTCTTAAGAGCAGTCGTCACTCTTTTACCCTTTTCTTTTTCCACACTTTGAATTTAGATGTGAGGCTAGAACCATTGGAAATCTTATTTCCGGGGCTTCGATTTGGACATAAGAACGACCTAAAACGGAGTCCGGATAAGAGAGTTACGCATGTTTAAAGTTTTAGAATCTGTGCTGGAAGCAGGTACGCTCGAGCGGGAAAATCGACGCTCAAGCGGACAGCGCGAATTTAGCCAGTTTAAAGACACATTTCTAGATCATTCTTCACATTTTTCATCTCCTCTCTTCATCCCTCTCACCTAGGTCCGAAAACCCTAGGTCTTTTTTCATGACCTAAACTCGCCGCTATGGGTTTAGTAATGTAGAACCCGATGTCCGAGATTAGAAGGCACATATGATAAGACAAGAATGCACAAGTCTGGCGGAAGCCAAAATAATAATTAAAAGATGTCCAATGAGCTGTGACAGTTTGTATGCAAAAAGATTTTTATAACATATTCACATTCAAAACAAAATAGTATGTACATATATCATACACAGATATTCAGGTTAGGGACTACATCCCTACCATATGATCTGATCTGGTCTGATCTATCTGATAATACAAACAGATACAAAAAGGGAGAAATCAAAAACACCCAAAAAAGCCTTAGCTTGAAGGACTTAGAACCTCGCAGTGAGGCACGGTGGTTGACTTTAACAAAACGGGAGCTTAGCTTGACGCTCCTAGCAACGGTCCGGTGCTTGTACACCTACATATATATATATATATATATGAGCAGTGAGCTAAAGCCTAGTGAATAACATATGCATAAAGAGGTTAAGAATGAATGTCCTTTCAAGATGTTAAGCATCATTTATCGAGATATCATCATTCAATTTGTGGCTCATATTTCATGCCATAACGATCATTCGAAACTATAATAGTCATATGTGGTACATCCAATAGCAGCAAGATGCGGTGGTCTTAATGGATCGAATAGTCGATTGATGGCCATCATATCGATGTGATGGTGGTTCCAAACATGGGAATCGACAGAGATCTCAGAATAAGATGGCGATGATCTGATAAAGATGAAATTGCTATAGATGCCACGAATACAGTTCACAAATAGGACAAACATTCATTCAGTAAGAAATATCATTTCAGAAAGCTGTACAGTTGTACATTCAGAAGATATTCATGATTGAACATATCTTTACAACATTGTTACTCACGAAAGCCTTTGGGCTATAAACAGCTAGAGCGTCATCGGATGCCAACCCTACACAGTCAGAACGAACACACACTAAGCTACACAGTTGGGAAAATAATAACTTAATCCCTAATTTGCCTCGGTGTGGTTCTACATCAATATCCTCCTTAAGATGCCTTAAACATGCCATAAGAATGCCTAGGATGGAAAGAGGATGCAAAGATGTACTTTAAAACACTTTTCAAAATTTTCAGAAAATAGGGGTCTCGCTCGAGCTTGGCTTTCTACGCTCGAGCGGATACGCAGACAAAGGATCTTCGCTCGAGTGTGACTTCCTTCGCTTGAGCGGACTATAAGCTACAGTAAAAATACTGGATGCACAAAAATCACGCTCGACGGGCACTCGATCCACGCTCAAGCATGAGACACAAGTCCTCACTCGAGCGTGAACTCTCTCGCTCAAGCGGACTGTAAACACATGCAAAGTACTGGATACACACATTTCCCGCTCAAGCGTCACTTTCCACGCTCGAACGGACTGCATGAACTCAAAGTGCTCGCTCGAGCGTGAAGTCGCGTGGGTCTAAATTCTGAAATTTCCATATTGAACCTTCAAGCTCAAAATCAACTTTTAAAACATCAAATCCGATCCTTTTGGGCTAATTTTCTGGAAAACACTTGTAAACTCATAGTATAACATGTTTTGAAGATCAATTTTGTAAAATCAAGCCCAAAGGTAAGTCAATTAACCACATTTTCCAACAATAATTTCAAGAACATGATGTATACGCAACATGCACGAATTTGATCAACTTCAAAGCTTCTAATACAAGAACAAATGAGTCAATCTTTTCAAAAAAACATGAGGAATTCATGAATTAGAACCATAATATGAACATGCATGTGAGAGTTTTCATGAAAACAACTTCAAAACTCTACAACATGTACATGCATGCAAGATACAAGCTTCAATTCAACACTTTTAAACCAATTCATGCCTTTAAACTCTAAATTACCAAGAACCATGCAACATATGACTTAATTTAACAATCAAAAAGATGATCCTCCTACCTTATGCCTTGAATTCAAAGTATGGGAGTCTAATATTGCAAATCTTCTACAATTCCTTCCAAATTCCAAGCCAAAATAAGATGAAATCAAGCTAACTCTTATCTCTCTCTCTCTAGTCAGTTTGCTCTCTAGAAGTGGCTGAAGAAATGTTATAATGCTAACATAAGAATCAACTAAAAGATCCTAGATTTGTCCACTAAGTGGCAAACATGTAAATACTACAAACTGATGTAATTTAACTGTATTTAATCCCATTAAATCATACCAAATCAAATTTCAATTAAATTTATCATAAAATCACATAAATTCCAACTAGCATAAAACATTAATCAATTTCAGATTCGGCCGCTGATAAGGTCTTCAATTTGCAGTTTAAACATAATACATGAACAGATAATTTGATAACAAACAGATAGAAATGCATTAAACTAATATACTCAATCAATCAGTTCAGGATTTCAGCCAATCAGCCATTTAACATGCTTAATCATAGATTAGTACTAATCAGTGGTGAGGGTTGTCGCATCTTTGACCTCAACTGCCTCCCATTTCCCTTTGGATTGATCAAGATCTTCTACCAAAAAGTGAAAACGGTTTGAAGAACTCACTTTTCAACCGATTGGATTTCGGATTGGCAAAGGATTCTTCTTGGAGCTTCGTTATTTTGCTTGATTCTTGAAGTGGGGGTCCTAGTTCCCTTTCAATACTTGCATTAATGGATAGATTTGTGGTATTTTGACTATGTAAATACAAAATCTATATTTTTGAGCATATAGGGTCCAATATGAGATTTGGGGGTTTAGGGTTTGAAATGTTAGGGGTGCAATTGTTGGGTTAAGATGATGGATTATGAACCTTAGGTGTGTAATCAATGGGAAAATTGGAACAAAAAGTAATGGTTTGGGAAGTTTGGATTTTTCTTGAAATCCTTGATTTTCTTAAAAACCCTAGGTTGATTCATGATGATAATTAATGATTTTGCCCAAATTGAAAGTAGAATCATGAAATTGAGGTATTGAATTATATATGTACAAGTTTAATTGAATTTTGAAGATGTTTGAAAGTTATGTTTAAAATTTGCGAATAAACCTCTATTATGGACATTGTGAATCATGCTATTATGTGAGATGAAAATTGGGGAACAAGATTATTAATGTTATGGATGATAAGAGCCTTGGGATGAAATGATGAAATGGGAATTTAAGACTTCACCTTGAAAGATATTGAATTATATTTAGTAGTGATGAGTTGAATCATGTTAAATAGTGTGGATTATGTTGGATTGTGTTGAGATATGTGTCGAGAAGTGTGTTGAGTAGATGATGTTATTTGTGACTTGTGATGAATTTGCGAAATTGCAAATTGATGTGTAATTTGGTATAAAGAAAATTAAACAAGTTAAGAACGGAATAAATTATATTGTGACTCGATTTCTATGTGTATTATGAATTGTGTAGGGTCAGCTACAAGGGCGGACCAAGCATCTGAACACTGTCAGTAATAACTAAATAAAGTTATGTTTAACTTTAAGTATTTTCTAACTGATATGATACGATCTGTTTTCTGAAATGCTATTTTATGAATTATGAATGAATGTCCAATTTTTTGAAATGTATCTGTGGCACCCTTAGTTCACGTGGCCCTTGCCCGGAGGTAACAATACCGTGGTCAATCTGCACGTGGCCCTCGCCCGGGGGTAACAATACCGTGGCCAATATGCACGTGGCCCTCGCTTAGGGGTAACAATACTGTGGCTTATATTCACGTGACCCTTGCCTGGGGGTAACAATACCATGGCTACTTGCGCGCAAGATATGGACTTTTATGGTCGTTGGTACCGACTACACATGCGGGTCTTAGGATCAAGTTGATTTGATAGCTAATGGGTGTATCACATATGATCTTATGCAAAATCTGAATATGAATATGAATATGAATATGAACATGTATTTGAATCTATTTCTGATTTGAAACCTGAATATTCATAAGACTCTGTTTCCGATAAGAATATGTTTCTGATATAAGCTCTGATTTTTGACCCTGTGATGGACATCATTCATTAAAAACCCTTTACTTTGTTATTATTCACTGGGCTCCAGCTCACTGTATTATTTTATGTATATAGGTGATCAGGCGTGTGACTAGTCCTAGAGCTGCTGCCTGGATTCTTCTTTCTGTCAGCCAACCTATGTGCCTCCCGTGGAGGTTCCAGACGTGTCTAGCGTTTATGGCTAAGTGCATAAAGTTTAAGTTTTGTCTTCCTGTTTGGTTAAACAAGTTTTCGTTTATTTTGTAAATAAGGCTAAGTCCCTTTTTATCTAGTTTGTATGTATATGATGTCGTAAGGATGATGTGTAGATATGTATATAAAAGTTTTAAATTTTTCTGTCTCATATAAGTTTGCAATGCTCAATAGATGTTGTATATTTGTTATTTGCTTCCACTAGCCCTTATTATTATATTAATCTGTCTCAGAGGGCTTCGGTAATCTCAGGATTACTTGCCGGTTACAATGCTGAATCCATAGGGGCGGGTTTGGGTCGTAACAATATCCAAAGATCATATGATGCAACTGCTTCCAAAATAATTGTTGGTTCATGGGTGTGACCAGTATACACACCTTTCCATGTAGCCGGGCAATTCTTCCATGTCCAGTGCATACAATCAATGCTTTCCAACATTCTAGAAAAGCCACGACTTTTGCCAACTACTAGTAGTCTAGCAATGTCATTGTTGTTTGGCGACCTCAAATACTGATCAGAATAAATTTCAATCACCGCTTTGACAAAATAATAAAGACTCTTCATTGTGGTACTTTCTCAAATTCTCAAATATTCATCCATAAAATCAGTTGCTATTCCATAAGCGAGCATTCTAAGTGTTGTAGTCATCTTTTGAAGGGAAGATAAACCGAGCACTCAAGCACTATTTATTTTCTGGACAAAATATGATTCATGAGCTTCTACCGCAGATTGAATACAGAGAAAAAGAGAACGTTTAATTTGAAACCTCCTCCGAAATATATTGGAAGGATATACTGGTGGATCAGCAAAATAATCTAGAAAGAGTCTTTAGTAACCTTGCAAAGAATTGCGCCAAATGAATTTGCGGCGTCGATTAGAATTACGACGTGATCTTGATGAACTATTGGCTACTAGTCGTTGCCCTTCCATAGCAGCTATTCCAATTGTCTCCAACTCATTGTCAATTTCAGAGTCATAAAGAATCATATTGTCTAGAGAATGAAGATCCACATAGAGAAAATAAATACAAAATGAAATAGTAAAATTAGGTTGATGTGGATGAAATTTAGGGCTGGTTTGGGGTAAACTATTTCAGTCAAAAAGTCAAAAAGTTACTCCAAAATCCAAAAAGTCATCACTATTCACAAAAAAAAAAAAAAATATATATATTTTTTTTCTGCCAAACGTACACACCGAATTGACCAAAGCAGCAGCGGCAGTGCACATATAACAAATGATTGGGTGTGATTGGCACACACTACTGTTTGGCATGTGGGGGCTATCACGGGTCCCGTTTTGATAATCTGAACCGTTAAATGTGTAGAACTCGTCGAGTACTATATGTCTGCAAAAAATCACATTGATCGGATATCGATAACTATATGATCAAATCAATTATGTACGGCAAATGGATGGTGTTATAATTAATGATTGAAAAATAAATATATCTGATCAGATAGCTATCGGTATCCGATTAACGTGATTTTTTATAGGCACATAGTGTTCGACGAGTTATAGACATTCAACGGTTCAGATTATTAAAATGGGACCCGTGATGACCCCCACGGACCAAACAAAACCGTGCAGGCTTTGTATAAAAAATAGCAAATAATTTCCAACTTACCTTCACAGCTGCCGACTTGTACGGCTGGCCCCACCTGTCACTATTCACCTCTTACACACTCTTTTTATACAATTTTTTAATACACATTTTTCCATAAAAATCTAAAAAGTTAACCCAAACCTCCATATTTTTTTTTTGTCTTTTTTAGTCCAAAAAGACAAAAAGTACACTTTTTTAGTACACCCCAAACAAGCCCTTAGATTGCAATTAGTTTTATTTATATTGAAAGTATATGAAAATTGGAATACGACCGATAGAATATAGCCGTTGGAATATGGTCATTAAAATATAGCCATTGAAATATAATCGTTACAATAGAGCCGTTGGAATATGACCGTTTTAAAAATATGACGGTTGAAAAAAAAATATTTAAGTTAAAAAAGACAAAAAGGATAAAAAATAATATTTTAATGAAATATAATTTTAAAATAAAAAATTTAATGGAGTGTGTATATAAAAAAGAAACTTACTAAAATACAAAAATAGATTTTAGATTATAATTTGATTCAAAATTTGCTGAGACTCATACATATGCTCTAACACTGTATTTAATTAAGAGATTTGAAGAACAATTTTAAAAAATAAAATAAAAATATATATAAAATAAAATAAAATATATATATTATCCACGTTTCAATTATATTTTTCATTTTCATTTCCTAATCGCGTCTCAAATTTTCTAACCAAACGCAAATGCCAATTTCCTAACCAAATGCAAACGCGGACGCAGAGACAGAGGCAGAGGTAGAGGCAGAGGCAGCGTATATAAATAAACCCCAGCTCCCAAACACTCCCAACAAACCCGTACGCTCTTCAGCCCTGTTTGATAGGGCTTATTTTCAGCTTATTTCAGCTTTTAGCTTAATTTAAGCTATTTTGATATGTTTGGTTCAGCTTAACAATACAACTTATAGCTTTTTGTAAGTCAAAAATCAACTTATTATTTGAGTGGGGGAGGAAAAGTTTCATTTATAAGTCAAAAATCAACTTATGTTCACAGGTATAAGCTATAAGCTGTTAGGTTATAAGTTATACGCCCTGTTTGGTAGAACTATGGGAAATTACTTATAACTTATACTTTAACAACTTATAACTTATAATTATGAATGACCCTGTTTGGTAGAGCTGTGGGAAAGTATTTATAGGTTATGCCTAAACAGTTTATAGCTTATAACTATAAACATAAGCTGATTTCTGACTTATAAATTAAGCATCTCCTGTCCCACTCAAAGCATAAGCTGATTTCTGACTTTCAAAAAGTTATAAGTTATAAGCTATGAGCTAAACCAAACACATCAAAATAGTTTAAATTAAGCTGAAAGTTGAAATAAGCAGCTTTTAAGCTGCACCAAACAGGCACAATATAAGCACCAAACTGGCACAATATAAGCTGATTTCTGATTTATAAATTAAACTTTTACTACTCCACTTAAAGAAAGTTAAATTTTGACTTACAAAAAAATTATAAGCTATATTATTAAATTAAACTAAATACATTAACATAACTTAAATTAAACTAATACATTAACATAACTTAAATTAAACTAAAATAAACTGAAATTAAACTGTAATAATCACCCTCCCACAAATTTACAAACGGGCCATTCGTCTCCAAAACCCTAATCACAAACCGTAGTCATATACAGCCGCTCATCACAGAGAATCTCGCAATCGAAGACGAATCTTTCTCAAATCTCTCATATATTCATCGACATGGCCGTGTAATCACTTGTATCTGTTTCAAAATCTAGTTTTTTCCTCTTTTTTTTTTTTTTTGGGGGGGGGGGGTGGTGTCTGATTATTCACACATTTGAGGCACAAAACATGTACACATTTATGTATACTAGCCTCTCTCTCTCTCTCTCTCTCTCTCAACGTGATCGTTCTTGGAGTTTTCAGGTATTGTGATTTGAATGTTGAATACAGTTGCTATTCAATATATATATATATATATATATGTATATGTATATGTGTAATGTAAAAGTGAATTGAATGAATATAAAGTCTCGCAATGTTTCAGAGACTTGTTTAAACTCAGATCTGAACTATACATTTGCGTATACTACATTTTCTTCGAATAGAGATCGTATGGAGTTGTCGCATCCATTTGTGTTATTTAATTTACCCGTGTTCTCTTCCAGATCTTCAGAAGCAAACCGTCTGATTCCTCTTATGCGGAAGCAATTCGTTTAACATATTGGATTGAACGTGATCGTTCTTGAAGTTTTCAGGTATTGTGATTTGAATTTCGAATATAATGACTATTCGAAGTGTATATAGATGGTTTATTGAATGGTCTGGATTTCAAAACATTAAGAACCATATAATTCAGATTTGGAACCCTTTACTTTGTGGCTTTTTCCCTGTTTAGCTTGTCCATTTATTTACTTGTCTAATGAACACTGCTTAGATTTAGTTTCTGATTGAGTTTTATAGTGTAAATGACTAAGTAGTTAGTGTTATCAGGTTTTGAATCCCTAACTGATGAACAATGAAAATTTATGATTGTTTCAAGTTAGTTTTTAATAGTGAACACTAGATTCAGTGCTTTATTTTTTGGTAAAAAGTGTATTTCAAGAAGGAAAGCAAACTGCACGTGAATATAGAGGGGCATACCCATTATGCAAGGTGAGAAAGCAAAAGGACTAAAAAGGAACTAGGGGCCTGAACATTGCTAAAAAATGAAAGAAGGAATAGATCAACTATTACAAATAAAAAAATTTAAATTTGATATTTTTAACATATATAATTTGAGTGGCCTTTACTTGATCATCATTCTTAATTTGACTATAAGCAACTCTGTGTTTGGGTTTCAGACAATAATATTGTCAATTTGTTGGTTCGTGTTTATTAGTAAGGGTTTAATATATGGGTGGCAATTGGGTTAATTTATGTTTCTTTCTAACTGAATCCAATGCCCCTTGTAGATCTGTTGGTATTGGTAAACTGTAATTGATTTAGGTTTCTTCACTGTGTTATTAGTTGTGTGCAGGTGTTGATACTTCAGATAGAGTCCTTGATCTGATATTGTGGAGTCAAATATATTCTTACAAAATCAGATGGCCAAGATATTTTTGTGGATGGTTAATATTTCTTTTGAGATATGCGGTTAATATATCTTGTACATTATATGAGAGTAATGGGTGCATTTTATTCTTATTTGTGTGACCCCCTTTACTCGTCTTGTTTTATTGAGATATGATATAGTTATTCTATTTGTAATAAAAGCCCTTTGTATTGGTTTTATATCTCAATGAAAGTTGGTTTCTTTTATCTTTAATATTTTTATTTTATTTTTCATATTCCTTAAAGTGAAAACGGAGATGATGCTGAAAAAGTAAAAGGTCTGAGCAAGAAGGATATGGTGGTGGTAGTGTTGAGACTAATGTGGGAAGAAAGAAGAGGGCCCTAGTCTGTGTATGAGTTGTTACACTGTGACATTCGCAACCTCTTCTAAAGCAATTATACCATGCTTAGGCATGGTGATGGGTCGAAAGAAAAGGCGTGGGTTGCATTCTAGTATTGAGTGTTAACCTAGACTTCTCCCAACACTACATCCCCATTCTGTTAACACATCTTAGCTGCCATAATGTTTCCTGCATTGATCAAGATTTCATTCTGATCCTTTCACTACTATTTCTCTTTATATAGACACATGCGCTCGCTTGCACGAGTGCATGTATTATTACAAAATCTTGAACTTCACTCTGTCTCTTTATATAGACACGTGTAAGCGAGCGCGTGTATTATTTTTGGCTTTAGCATTATTACAAAATCTTTATTGGCTAAATTGTAATTGTTATGACTTGTACTACGAAAACCCAAACGATTATTTTGTGCATTTTAACATTTGCATGAAGTTCAAGATTTTATTTTTAAAAAAGTTACTGGAGAGGATGACGTGATGATTTCATTTGTTTTCTTACTGGTTTGATCACTGGGATGATGCTTATGTATTAGCTCTATCTGATCATTCTCTTCATTTAAAAAAAAAACAGTTCTTCAGTGATTCTGTTGGCTCGATTATATTTTTTTGCTGGTTTCTTGGATTTTTTTTTTTTTTTACATAGTAGATATGTTTTTCTTTTTTTTACTCTTGGCACATATTAGCAGGTTAGCAAGTTATATTAGCTAATAAGTTATATTAATGGGTGTTTGACTCCGTAAGCTCGTCCTCCAAGCCTTCCTTTATTTGTCTAGAGGAACAACCTCTTGGGTTATTCTCAAGTTTTGATATATTTTTGTTTCATTAGGTGTTGTGATTACTTGTTTTTGTTGGTAATTATTTTCTAGTTTCTGGTGCATACCCAGTTGGTTTGCTGTGCTCTATTTATGTTTTTCAAATTTTCTTTGTTTTTATGTCTATTCAATGCTATTTTTTTAAAATTTTATATTTAGTAATCAGCTTGAACTTTGTGTTATGTGGTTTTGTCAAAATGCAAAGGAACCCAATGCTCTATGTAGTAGCATGCATTGCTGACTCTACCCAGAATTTCCAGAAATTCTTTTGCTAAATGCAATTGCCTTTGCTGCTTGTTTGACATTTCTTCAAAGGTTTCTTAAGAGTTAATCGCACATTCTCAGTAGTTGGAGAATGATGTGAGGTGTGATGTTGATCTAATATTGGTTTGGTAATAGTGATGATGCCAAATTTGTATGTATTAGTGCTATTTGATTATTCTTTTCATGCTTTTGTTAGCTGTATTAGCGCTATTTTTTATTTTCTTCAATTGGGAGTTAGCAAGTGTCCACTCTCAACCTTGCTTGCTTTAGAAAAATAGTGTATTGTTATCCAAACCAAGTAAGATTTATTGAATCTAGTTGTTTCAGTGCATTTTTTCTTTGTTATGTCAAGTTAATACAATTGTCCAAATGTTAGAGCATATTGAAGGGCTTTCAAGATCATTGTAATGAAGAGCTATTGAGCTCAAAATTTGTGCAATATTTTTTTGTTGGCAATGTAAATGGAAATTTGTATGTTTTAGCACTTTTTGATTATTCTTTTCATGCTTTTGTTAATTGTTATTGTTTTATTTTGGATTTTCTTCAATTGGGAGTTAACAAGGTTTTTGCCTGCATGTTATCTTTCAACCTTGTTTGCTTTAGAAAAATAGTGTTTTGTTGTCGAAACCAACTACTATTTATTGAATCTATGTTTCATTGTAGCGCATATCGAAGGTTTTTCAGGATCATTGTAATCGAGGCCTGTTGAGCTCAAAATTTGTGCAATATTTTTTTGTTGTCAATGTAAATGGTCCTTTAGTCATTGTTAGCTAGAAGACTTTTCATTGTCGATGGAGATTTGTCAATTTTGTAAGGATCATTTGTCTACTCTTTTTGTTTGTCTTATATCATTTTTCTCCCACATACCTTTTCAAACTTGGTCAGTAATCTTCTATGATTTGTGTCTATATATAATAAAATGAGAATATAAGCTTTTGAATGTTGAATGAGTTTATATCAATATTTGTAGTTAACAGATTGTTGAGAACGAGATGATGATCATGATTTTGTTTCCCTATTGGTTTGATTGCCGAAATGATGGCATCATACTTGTATTAGCTCTATCTGATCGTTCTCTTTAATATTCCACCATCTTGTTTCATTGTTTTTGTTATTCTTAATTTTCTATTTTTTTTTGCGTATTATGTAGTAATTTTAGCTTACGTTAGTACAAAATCTTTATCGACTTAATTTTGATTGCCACTTACATTATTTTTCTCCCACATGGCTTTACGAACTGTCATTTAGCTTCTATGATTTGACTATAAATAATGACATGACAATATGAACTTTTGAATTTTAAACTAATTTATGTCAATAATTTTAGTCAACGGATTGGAGAGATTGAGATGATGATCATGAATCAAGATTTTGTTTCCCTATTGGGTTGATTGCCAAAATGATGGCATCATAATTGTATTAGCTCTATTTGATCATTCTCTTTTATTTCCCATCGTGTTTGTTTATTTACACGTTATTTTTGTTATTCTTAATTACTCTTTTTTTTTTTAAAAATATTATGTAATATGTGAATATGAGATTTTGAATATTGAATGAGTTTATAACAATATTTGTAGTTAATGGATTGTTGAGAATGAGATGATGATCATGATTTTGTTTCCCTATTGGTTTGATCGCTGAAATGATGGCATCATACTTGTATTAGCTCTATCTGATCGTTCTTTTTAATATTCCACCATTGTGTTTCATTGTTTTTGTTATTCTTAATTTACTAATTTTTTTTGGGTATTATGTGGTATTTTTTGCTTACGTTAGTACTAAATTTTTATAGACTAAAGTTTAATCGCCACTTACATTATCTTTCTACCACATGGATTTTCAAACTGTCATTTAGCTTCATTGATAAGTAATGGCATGAGAATATGAACTTTTGAATTTTGAACTAGTTTATCAATAATTTTTGTTAACGGATTGGAGAGATTGAGATGATGATCATGATTCATGATTTTCTTTCCCCATTGGGTTGATTGCCGAAATGATGGCATCATAATTGTATTAAACTCTATTTGCTCATTCTCTTTTATATCCCACCATGTTTGTTTATTTACACGTTATTTTTGTTATTCTTAATTACTCTCTCGCTTTTCTTTTTAATATTATGTAATATGTGAATATGAGATTTTGAATATTGAATGGGTTTATAATAGTATTTGTAGTCAAGGGATTGTTGGGAACGAGATGATGATCATGATTTTGTTTCCCTATTGGTTTGATTGCCGAAATGATGGCATACATGTATTAGCTCTATCTGATCGTTCTCTTTAATATCTAACCAATGTGTTTGTTTGTTTACACATTGTTTTTGTTGTTCTCAATTAATATATTTTCTTGAGTATTATGTAATATTTTTGGCTTTAGTATTAGCTCAAAATCTTTATTGACTAAATTTTATTCACGACTTTATATTATTTCTCCCACATGCCTTTTCAAACTTTGTTTAAACTTTTATGATTTGACTATATATAATAAAAGAATATGAGAGTTTGAATTTTGAATGAGTTTATATTAGTATTTGTAGTCAATGGATTGTTTCCCTATTGGTTTGATAGCTGAAATGATGGCGGCATCATACTTGCATTAGCTCTATATTTTTTTTTGAACAAAAAAAGGGATGTTCTGTGGTGTCATCATGGTATCTGTAGGCCTAGGTCCTGGGGTAATCGGTTGCCAGTCTGATTTAACTCAACCCATAGGAACGGATCCAACACCGAGGCACTAATGGAGCGTAACCTTACATGCCACAGACAAGTCCAGATTTTGATCGGAGTACAAGGCGAGGTCGCTGCAGAGAACCAGTTTGCATTAGCTCTATTTGATCATTCTTTTTAGTACGACACCGTGGTGTTAGTTTACATTTTTGTTATTCTTAATTTCTCTATTTTCTTGAATATTATTTAATATTTTTGGTTTTGGTTTTAGCTTTTGTACAAAATATTAGTTGACACATTTTTGTGATTCTTAATCTTTATTGACTAGATTTTAATTTTCACTAACTGTTCTTGGAAAGGCCAAATTATTATTTTGTGCATTTTAACATGTGTGTAGACACAAATTTTAAAACATGAAGTGTTTTAACACATTTTAAAATTTTATGTTACAAATGTTCATTGTTTAGTTTTTTGGACTAAGCAGTGTTAATTATTTGAATAGAAGGTTCCTATTTTCGATCTGTATTCTAAATCATTAATTACACATTTTATATAAATGAAATTTTCGATTAATGAAGAACAAAATAAATAATAGAAGACAATTTAAGAAAAATAAATATTTTATTGAAATTGTTATGGGTTTTGAACCCTTGAATACAAAGTACAATTCTTGGGTTTGGAACTCTTTACCAATTCATTGCCATTCTGCGTTTATACGTAGGCTCTTGAGTTCTCTGGGATTCTTTTCTTCTTTCTTGTAACGATTTCTTTAGTTCTTGATTTCTTTCTCTCTCTCTCCCTCTCTTTGATTTTCTCACTTCTGATTTTCTGATCCTTGATCTTGTGTGATGGTTTTCGTATTTATAGAGGGCCATTCAGGTAATAAGAATGCTTCATTCTTAATTTGAATTTCAAATTGAATGATAACGCCATTTCAATTTTTAATGATAGCGCTATATGATTAATCATATATCTGGTTAATCAAATTGATCTTTGGGGTTTCATCCTGTGTGGTGTCCTTACTGTAGGTTTTACAGGTGTCATTTTTCATAGGCTCCACGTATCATTTGAGCATCTTGAATAATGTCGTTGAGATACGACGTCGTTTTATTTATACACTTCAATGGAGCAAGTTGATCATTTTGGGAAGTGATTGCCTACACTAATCTTATCATAAGCTCTGTGTGTGACTGTATTTAAAATTTAAATATAAATTTGGTTGAAATTTATGTACCAACAAATATCTCCTCGTGACTTGCACAATTGAATTTTTTTAACTGTGTGAGTTAGGACAAATTGGCACTATTATCTAGATCCTCTTTAGGTTTTGGGTGGGATTATTTCTTGGTCTTAGTCCCTTTTTGTTACTTTTCAGGCTTTGTATTTTTTTTTAAATGGGTTGATTGTTCCTTATAGTCCATGGGCCTTTTATTATTTTTGTTGCATGGGCCTTTTTTTTTATGGACTTCGGCTTTTTCATGGGCCTTTTTTTTTTTTTTTTTGCATGGCCCTTTTTGTTTTTTTTGTATGGGTTTCTTTTAAGGGATTTTTTTTCCCATAAGGATCATGGGTAAGGTCCAAAGATTTAATTAGACCTTTCCTTTTGTAGGCCTCCAACTTACTACCATTTTTTTTTGCATCAGATTTTTTTTCTAGGGCATTGTGGATTTTTCTAAACCATCGCCACCATTTTGAATTGGGCTTTTTCTTGGTAGGCCCCAACTTCTTGTCATTTTTTTTACAGCAGATTTTTTTTTCTAGGCCATCATGGATTTTTCTAGGCCATCATGGACCTTTTCCTTTCTAGGTTACCATTTTTTTTTAATTAGGCCTTTTCTTTTTTGGGCCTCCAACTTGCCACCATTTTTGTACAGTAGATTTTTTCTAGGCCATCATGGATTTTTTCTAAACTATTTTTTTTAGGCCATCATAGATTTTCTTAGGCCATTATGGACTTTTCCTTTCTAGGCCACTCTTTTTTTAATTGGGCATTTTTTTTTTGTGGGCTTCTAACTTGTCATTTTTTTATTTTTTTTATTTACAGCAGATATATATATATGCATATAT
The DNA here is from genome assembly GCA_025200525.1 of Camellia lanceoleosa. Lineage (NCBI taxonomy): Eukaryota > Viridiplantae > Streptophyta > Magnoliopsida > Ericales > Theaceae > Camellia > Camellia lanceoleosa. The sequence continues at coordinate 7,709,544 of CM045760.1, forward strand.
ATTTTAGGAGTTTGTCTAAATGGAATAGGATGAATTGGCATTAGTAGGATTTTTAATCCTACACAAACTCTTACTTTTTTGGAGTATTTCAAATCCTACATAAACTCTTGCTTCTTTAGAGTGTTTTAAGAGACCACTAACTCTTTTTTTAAGCAAGACTTTTTGCTTTATATAACGCTTATTCATGCAAATAGTCCATATATATTTTTTCCTGTAGCTTTGTTTTTTCCAGTGGAATTTTTGTTTCCAGAAAATCTTTATCCTTCCAGCATATTTCCAGTAGCAACTTTCTAGCCATTATCTTTCTTCTCTTTCCAACAAAAGTTGTTCTTCTTGCACGTTAAAGAAGACACAAAAGAATTTCTTTAAACTCCTTTAAATAAGGTATGTTTTTTTTTTTTTCATAAAATATTTTCTTTCAGCATGTGTATCACCATGTGACAGCCCTTCTCATACAAAATTTTTTTACTAGACCCTAGGTCCAAGTAGTACCAACAAAGACCCTTCTTAAAAAAAAAAAAAAAAAAAAAAAAAAAAAAAAAAAAAAAAAAACTAAACTGTAGCCCTCTTTTTTTGTACTGCTGCCAGTTTTTTTTTTTTTTTTTTTGCTGTTGCCAGAAGAAAGTTTTAACACCCATACTAACCTCATGGATGTCACGTTCATAAATTTTGTATGCAGTGGCATCTCCTGGCCTAACAAAACTTCTATCTCTGCATTTTTTAAGGCATAATATTTTTTTTCTTCAAGTTCTTTTATGAAGTTATGCAATATTTCTTTTATCCATAGCACCTTTTTTTCTTCCTTGCTACTGCTATTGCTACATTTTTTTTTATCTTTTATTTTTTTAAAAAAAAGTAGCAATCTGTTTGGAGTTTTTTTTTATACTCACTTTAGCAGAATTTTAAGCAGCAACTTGTTTTTTTTTTTTAAATTTTTATTTTATTTTAATCACAGTAGAATCAAATAAGCAGATTTTTAAATTATTTTCTTTTTCTCTGCTGCTACTTGTTTTTTTTTTTTGCTAACCATGAGTCCAAACAAAGACCTTTCTTGTTTAAAAAAAAACCTGCTATACCCTTTTGTGTAACAACATATATTTGTTTATTTAGCAGATTTTGCTAAACCCAAATATGAACAGTTTTTTTTATTTTTTTATTTTTTTTAAAGCCTAATGTCTTTTATTTTATTTTGTATTAGTAGCAGTCCCTTGCACAATTGGCCCAACAATATGAATTTAGATACTTGAGCAACAGTACCAACCTCCTTAGAATTGTGCGAAATTAAACTTGAATTGAAAAATTCTGCACCCATTATTTCTCTTTGCGTTGAATGCCTAAGTTCCTTTGTCTTTGGACATTTGGCTTCCTGGTAACAGATCTTGGTTCAGAGACTTGTACGAATCACAATAACTAATTTTCCTTTTTTTTTAAAAAAATTTTTTCTTGTCTTTTTTTTATTTATTTTTTATTTTTTAAAATTTTGTAACTTACAGTAGAATCAAGCAAATAGATTTTTAAATTATTATTATTATTATTATTTTTTTCTGCTGTTGCCATTTTTTTGGCTAACCATGAACCCAAATAAAAACTTTTCTTGTTTAAAGAAAAATCTGCTGTACCCTTTTGTGTAACAGCATATATTTATTTATTTAGCAGATTTTGCTAAATCCAAATAATGAATAGACTTTTTTTTTTTTTTTAAGCCTGTTGTCTTTTATTTTATTCTGTATTGGTAGTAGCCCCTAGTACAATTGGCCTAATTGAACAAAACTTTGTTTGTTTGTTTGTTTGTTTTTGGCAATTGAATCAGCCTTGCCTCCTCGTGATTTGTGCAAGTGAATTTTAATTGTGCGAATCACGATGACTAATTTTTCTTTTTTTGTTAATAATTATTTCATGTCTTTTTATCTATTTTGCAGGCAACACGTAAGGCGTCAGAGTTTGTTTGCAGGTATCAGTGCCCTTTCCAGCCTAATGGCAATGAGTAGCTTGATTCCTTGGCAGTGATTGTGTTCGTTCACCCCCAATGGCTTAAATCCTTGGTAGTGATTGTGTACCTTCACCCCAATGGCTTGAATCTTTGGCAGTGATTGTGCCTGTTTGGCAGAACTTTTTTTCAGCTTATTTCAGCTTTCAGCTTAATTTAAGCTATTTTGATATGTTTGGTTTAGCTTATAGCTTATAGCTTAGAGCTTTGTGGAAGTCAGAAATCAGCTTATTCTTTGAGTGGGGCAGGAGATGCTTTAAAAATAAGCTGGAAATCAGCTTAAGCTGAAAGTTATAAGTTATAAGCTGTTTAGGTATAAGTTATAAGCACTTTCCCACAGCTCTACCAAATAGGGCCATTGTGTTGTTTCTCTCCAATGGCTTGAATTCTTGGCAGTGATTGTGTACCTTTACCCCAATGGCTTAAACCCTTGGCAGCGATTGTCCTTTCACCCCAATGGCTTGAATCCTTGCCATGATTGTATCTTTTCACCCTAATGGCTTAAATCTTTGGTAGTGATTGTGTACTTTCATCCCAACGGCTTGAATTCCTAGCAGTGATTATGTCCTTCACCGCAATGGCTTGAATCCTTGACAGTGATTGTGTCCTTCACCCCAATGACTTGAATCTTTGGCAGTGAATGTGTCCGTCACCCTAATGGCTTGATTCCTTGGCAGTGATTGTGTTTGTCACCTTAACGGCTTGATTCCTTGGCAGTAAATGTGTCCTTCATTCCAATGGCTTGATTCCTTGACAGTGATTGTGTCCTTCACCCCAATGGCTTGATTCCTTGGCAGTGATTGTGTCCATCATCCCAACGACTTGATTCCTTGGCAGTGAATGTGTCATTCACCCCAACGGCTTGATTCCTTGGCGGTGATTGTGTCTTTCACCCCAATGGCTTGATTTCTTGGCAATGATTGTGCCTGTCACACCAACGGCTTGATTCCTTGGCAGTGAATGTGTCTGTCACCCCAACAGCTTGATTCCTTGGCAAGGGGCTTTCGTCAATTTCTTTATATTAGGACATTTTGCCTTCACTGACCTCTTTTTATTTATTTATTTTTTTAGACAGTATGGAAAAGACACTTGAATATCTTCGATGTGACGAGAGGGATGTGTTGGATAAATTTGGTCTAAAAGTAATTCGGTACAAATCTATCATTGCTTTATTGTCACCCACCGAGTTGGACCTCTACATCCCTTTACATACAGCTTCCGAAGACTTGGTTTATACAGGAATTCGAAATTGCTGTGAGATTCTCAAGAAAGGGCACTTCAAATCAATCGGTTCATTCCCTATCTCAATCTTCCGTCCATTTTCTAAAGACCTTAACTGTTTTGAATTTAATACTTTTCTTAAGAGAATGAAACATGAAAAATTGAAGTGGGATAATTCTTTTAATGTCCGCGGCATGTCTATCCATTTGCAATCCTCTCTATTGATTTTTTGGTTAAATGACATTCTTTCCACATTTGTCCCTATTTTGAAGAAGTGTGGGATTTATGCTGTAATCTATGTATCTAATTTGCTTATGCTAGGAATGTTGCCTTGCTCAAAGGATTCTTAGAGCAGTGGTCAATCAACACCAACACTTTCCACACCATTTACGGCGAACTTGGGATCTCTTTATGGTGCCTTCATCGCATTAGCGGGCTCCCTATCCATGGCGAGTTTTATGAAGAGTTCACCTCCTCTAATGACGTTTTATATTCGTCTCAGACATCCAAGGCTTGCCGTGGGCTTTTCAATGTGTAACGATCCCAAAATTCGTATTAGAGATTACCTTTATGGTCTTATGGGTTAATTCATTTTAATTTAATGATATCTGTTCAAATTGAGGAATTATCTGTTGAGCCACGGCTTTAAAATTGAAATTACCGACCTTTATGGGTTTAGATATCACAATTGAGTACTTGGGTGTGTTAATGAAAATTTTTAGAACTATTTGGGAAAATTAATTGGAAATCTAATTTGTCTGATTCATTAATGCACGTAACCAAAACAGGGGACATTTATGATCAGCACAATTTTTAGAGTTATTTGAGAAGTTTAATTGGAATTTGATTTAATGCGATTCGTAAGGCCGCGTTTGGCTCTCCTTATTGTGTTAAACTTATATGTGTGTATATTTAATGTATATGTATATGAGAGGCATGAGTTGTACTCATCTCTTGGAACCTAAAAATATCTAAAGGAGGGAGAGGGGCAACCGTGAAAAGGAGAGGGAGAAGAGAGACAAGCTCCTCAATATCCATGGTGGTTTTGAAGATGCTTGAAGGGAATTGAAGAAAGAAAAAGAAGATCACCCATGGGAAACTTGGGGGAAATTGAAGAAAGCTAAGAGAAAGACAAAGATTGAACTAAGGTATGATCATCTATCTTGAATATTTATGTTTAAAGCATCAATTACATGAAATCAAGGATTGATATGGAAGATGTGAACTTTGAACCCCAACTATGGCTATATTATGCTCTTGTGTTCTTGTGCTTGGGAATTGAGTAATATTTTGAAGTTATGATGTTTGATGGAGATTAATAATGTGAAATTTATCATGTATTAAAGGGTTTTGGGCCTTGATTTACATGAAATTGAGGTTTGATTTTGAAAATGAGAAGTTCCAATTTTTTTAGCCATTTTCGGATTGTAAACTGCCCAGGACCGTACGTGCGGCTTTGTTTCCCGCACGTGCGGGAGACAGCTCTGTTCAGCCAACTTTGAATAGCATATCTTTTGCCTTCGGACTCCGTTTTGAGTGATTCTTGAGCCTAAAATCAAGCCCTGGAAGTCTAGTTTCCAATGGTGGTGGTCTTACTCTCAAATTCTAAATACATAAATAGTTATGCCCAAATTTGTGACGACTATTCACTTTCTATCAACTAGTTTTGTACTATTTCTTCACCTAAACCATTTCCCATCGATTTCTCCTGTTTTCTGAGACATGGATTATAACTTATTAAGGAATAATGAGATTGGTACCACCATGGCTAATTGATTGAATGATCAAAGAGAATAAGTAAAGAATCGAGTATAATCTCATATTATGTGTTGTGCACTGTACTTGTAGGTCGAGACGAGGACATCGTCCCATTACTATTGGGAGCCGATCACTGTGAGAAAGTGAAGAAATTCCTTGGTGCTTTGCTTTGAAAACCCAACTTGCAGATTCGTCAACCTTGTCTACCTTAGAATTTGAGGCCCAATACTATGAGAAGAAGCTTCATTTCGACAAAGTTTTTGGCGAACAATAGTTTTCTGCTTCAATTATCAAGTTGGATGAGCACACTGCGGGTCTTAATTAAAAGATTATTCAAACCAAAGAGTTACTCAAACAACTTGAAGATGAATTGTTATCCACCCAAGCGGAACATGCATCCGTTATGTGTGATTTTGCACAAGCTTCCAAGAGTGTTTCTAAATTAGAAGAAGACGTGCAAACTGCTCTGAATGTTTTGAGCCAACACAAGAAGAGGAATGGACAACGCAGTGTTGTGGAACGTGCTCTTAATGAATGAATGCACTTTAATTTTGTTATTCATCTGAACATAATGGGCTTGTTTAGTTTGTTTTTGGGAGAGTTGTTTTTGAAAAAAATTTGGAAGAGTTGTTTTAGAAATTTTTTTGGTTTGTTTGGTTGTATATTTTGAGAGAAATTTTTTGTGGGAGTTTGGGATGATTTGATATTTTGGAAGAATTGAGTAGATGTGTGTGAGAGAAAAAGTGATTGAGAAGGAGAGAGGAGAGAGAAAAAGTGATTGATTGATGTGTAAGAGAGAGAAAGTGATTTTGAAATTTTTTTGAGAAAAACTCAAACCAAACAATTTTTGGGAAATTTTTTTCTAAAATTCATCTCTGAAACTCAAAGCAAGCAAGCCCAATGTATTTATGAAATTTCACTCAGTGATAGATTTGTTTGTTATATGAAATTTCTCAATACAATACATTGATTTGTCTTATTTTAGCCATTCACAGTTTATACTCTTGCGGGCAAGGAGTATCTAATGTTTTATCACCTTAGATTTCGGTAGGGTATTTTATCAGTTTAACCCCATACAATACCGTTGGTGGTCTTCGACTTATGTTTAGCCGTACACAGTTTATATTCTTGCGGGCCAGGAGTATCTAATGTTTTACCACCTTAGATTTTGGTGGGGTATTTTAGCAATTTAACCACATACAAATACCGTTGGTGCTCTTTTTTTTTTTTTTTTTTTGCCCTAACTTTTGTCTAGGCCGCTCTTTCGGGTTTTCAACCTATCGGGCATTCTTAAGGGTAATATCTTTTCAAAAACTTTGCATTGGTCGGGGGAATGATTCTGTCACCATCCATCGTTATCAACAAATAGGCCCCATTAGAATAAACCTTCTCAATCACATAAGGTCCTTCCCATTTGGGCTCAAACTTTCCTTTGGTTCTTCGTCAGACTACTATAGATGTTCTAACCATTAGTACCAAGTTTCATTTTTTAAAGGAACGGAGCCTCACCCTTTTATTGAACACATTTGCCATCCTTTGTTGGTAGATCTCCAAATTCTGTTGAGCATACAACCTTCTTTCATCTAGGGTCTCGAGCTCAGCCAACCTCACTCTTTCACTTTCATCTTTTGTTAAGGACTCTTGTATTGCCACTCACAATGATGGTATTTGAACCTCAAGTGTTAACACTGCTTCTCCTAAAAAAATCAACGAATAAGGGGTTGCTTAAGTAGGAGTTCTATGCCAAATCCAATAAGCCCACAAAGTTTCTTGTAACTTTTCGTGCCAAGCTTTTTTGTTCTTATCCACCATCTTCTTGAGAATTTTGCACAATGTCTTGTTGAAAGCTTCCGCCAAACCATTGGTAGGTGCATGATATCTTGATGAATGGTTGTTTTTGATTTTGTATTTGGCAAATAACTTGTTCAAAGCATCACTCCTGAACGGCTGCCCATTATCCATGATGACACTTTCTAGAATCCTGAACCTGTAAATGATATGGGTTCAGATAAACTCAGAGACAACTGTGCTTTTTATATCCTTTAAAGCCATGGCCTCTGTCCATTTTGAGAAATAGTTAGTAGCCGCTAGGATGTATCGATATCCTGCTGAAGATGGAGGTACAAAAGGACCAATAATGTTCATACCCCGTGCTGCAAATGGCCAAGAACAAGTTGTTAAATGTAGAGGCTTTGGGGGTTGGTGGAGAAAGTTCCCATGGAATTGGCAGACTTGGCATCTTCAAGCATAATCTATGCAATTTGCAATCATAGTCGGCCAATAATATCCCAACTGTTTTAGCTACATATGTAATTTAGGACCACTTTGGTGTGCCCCAGATACACCTGCGTGTATTTCTGCCATTACCTCTTGAATACGCTCCTTAGTTATACACTGCATGTACATTCCATCCAAAGACTTTTTGTATAACCCGTCTTTCCACAGGACGAATTTAGTAGCCCTACGTCTCACTTCAATTCTTTTTACTTTATCTTCAGGTAGCCTACTATGTTGAAGGTAAGCTATGAATGGTTCCCGCCAATCCTCCTCGCTTTCTCTTTTCGTGGTAATGACTAAGATTGGAATCAATTTAGAAACCTCTTTTAAAGATTGTAACACCCTTCTTTTGCCTATTGTGATAGTAATTGTTTTGCTATCTGATAAGATGAGTGATGCAGCCAAACTTGCTAGTGAATCTGCTCGATTATTTGTTCTTCTCTTCACGTGAAAAATATGTGTTTTCTTGAATTGTGAAATTAATTGATCAGCCTTTTCATGATAAGAGATAAGACTTGTTTTCTTAACAATGTACTCTCCACGGAGTTGTTTTACCACCAGTTCTGAATCTCCATAAATTGAGAGTTCTTCAATAGGAATTTGTAATGCCAATTCTAATCCAGCAATTACAGCTTCATATTCCGTCTCATTATTGGAGCATCCTTCACTTAAGGCGAAAGAATGAGTGATTATAGCATTGTCTGGAGTCATAAACACAATTTCAATTCCAACTTTATTGTTTTTAGGATTTTCTTGCTTCTTAGCATCTGGATTCCTTGAAGCTCCATCGAAATACATCTCCCATCCTTTCTGGATTTCTACTTGCATAACCTTTTCATCTGGTAAATCAGTCACTAGAGGTGAGTCATCAGGTATAGGATGTGCTGCCAAAAAATCTGCTAGAGCTTGTCCCTTTACAGCTCTTTGGGGAACATATTCAATTACGAATTGTTAGAGAATTACTGCCCTCTTTGTAATTTTTCCTGAAAGTATGGGCCGTGAAAGTATATATTTCAAGGGGTCTGTTCTTGATATCAACATGACTTTGTGTTCCAGGACACAGCGTTTTAGTTTTTGCAAGGCGAACACCAAGGCAAGACATGTCTTTTCGATAGGAGAATAATTGACTTCTGCCCCAACTAGAGCACGACTCAAGTAATACAAGGTATTTTCTTTCCCATGCTCATTGTGTTGTGCCAATAGTGCCCCTAACGAACCATCCAGGGCTATTATGTACAACAGGAGTGGTTTCCCTTTTATTGGGCTCATGAGTACTGGAGACTTCAAAAGATACTCCTTAATACTATTAAAAGCATTTTGGCACTGTTGATTCCATTCAAATGGAACACCATTTTTCATCAATCTTGAGAATGACAAGCATCGACCAACCAAGTTAGAAATAAATCTTTTGATATAGGCCAATCTCTCTTGTAGCACCTTCAATTCCCTTAAATTTTGCGAAGGAGGCATCTCAGCAATGGCTTTAATCTTAGTAGGGTCAATTTCAATCCCTTTGTTTCGAACCACAAACCCTAGAAATTTTCTTGAGGAAACTCCAAATGCACATTTTAGTGGGTTCATCTTAAGTTTGTATATTCTCAAACGTTCGAAGATTCTTCTCAAATCTTTCACATGGTTTTTGTATGGGAGCCAAATATCCGAGGTTATTCGTACTCCTTGTATCCAAGTTGCGCCTTCCTCCGATCGACCTGAGAACACAACGAAGGTAAGCTACCCGGCGGTGTGCTGCCAAAAAACCCCTCCGACGGTCAAGTCAGCACACACTTAGAGAGAGAGAGAGAAGAGAGGGGGGACAATGTGTTAGTTTTTCTCTCACTAGAGGATGTTCCATACCTCAGCATGGTGGTGCAGTCACGTTTATATACCTTTTGCGCGTGCCTCTGTGTCCATTCACCTTTTGACGCGTGGACCTGCTTCCTCATCCCATTTTCCCATGTGTCAGCGCAAATACAGCTAAACACCACCTAATAAAACCGTCAAACGACGTTGGCGCGAACGGACATCACAGCGCCGCCCTATCTTCTACGACTACGTTACTCCCGAGACATGTAATGCTCGAACCAAGCTATGCCTAGCACGGCGCCAAACCATCACACCATGACTGCGCTAATTACCGATTTTGTTAAAGAATCTCACTGCGGCTTAGCCGTCCTCCGTGATGACCGAGCTCTTGCTCGGTTGGACAGATCTGCGGAGGTTCTAACCCGCCTAACTCAGCGAGCAAATAACATGAACCGGGCTGGCAGTCCAAAATTACCCCAGCCAAATCGAACCAGGGCTTTAACCGAGCGCATTGCCCTTGGATTGGCCTAACCCAGCTTGGCCCAAACATGCTCGGTCCAATTTAGCTCAGTCATTACCACAGCCCAAAGCCAGATTATGAATCTCCTTCTCAATTGCCTCTTAATTCTGTTCGTGCTAGCGTGACCGGGATTATATGCTTTGGCCGGGGTCATTCATCTGCTCGGCCTTAAATCGCAAGCCATTCACTGCACTAAGTCCCGCGCTCGGTCTTGTGACTTGCTCGGTTGGCGCCTTGACTTACCAACCTGTCCTTTCAGTACTGACGCCGCTGTCATTAGAGACGCATGCCGCCCATTCATTGGCCTCGAGCAGCCAACCCAGCCGCCTCATGTTGTCTCTTCACATTCAAATTTTGGCACCTCTTTTTCCCTCTTATACTCGTCGTTCTTCTCTTTACATCCCTCCCTCTTCTGTTCATCTTCATCTCTCAAGCAACCCTGCGAACCAGAGCCTTCGCCTTTCACTCACTCACTCTACTGAGATTGGAGCATCCCCGTATGCCTATCCTTCACCTTCGCCGTTGTTAGGGGCCCCGTCCCACTACTTCGAGCCACCATCCGCGCCCTAACCTGTAAGTCCTCAACTCTCCATTGCTCTTCATCTATTATTCGTGTTTTTATTGTATACTTGGGCCTGTGACTGCCATAGTTGAGTCGAGGGCATGATGACAGTAGGTTTTAGGGCTTCGAATAAAGTTAGCCTAGGGTGTGACTATCAAAAACCATTTCTGCCCCTTCTCCCTCAGCTGTTTATCATCTTCTGTGATGAACACGTGAGGATCTGGGACTGACTGGGCTACATATCTTCGTTTGATCCAAAATCATAAGTGGACCGAGCTAGTTCCAAGTTTGTAGGACTTAGGCGAGAGCCGAGTTAAGAAAGCTTTGGTACACTCAACCCGGCTAATATATGGTCCGTTTCGAGTGACCGAGCTGTTGAACTAACCCAATAAGACTGAGGTGCTGTTGCGTCCAAAGTGACCGAGCTGAATTCAAGCTCGTTTGCGCGACCGCGCTATCACTTACACTTGGCTTTTAACTGCAGAGTCTTAGGGGACCAGACACCAACATAAGGGCTCTTAAAGACCGAGTAGTCGCCGTGCAAAATTTAATCAAACCAACACAGCTGAGCTGAACAAGCCGATTATTCATGGGGAGCTACCGCTTCTTTGTAGACATGTCGAACGCCCTTGCCGTGTTCTGCGAGGAGTATGGCGTCCCTGCCGATGTACACCTGGAGCTCGGTGAAGAGGGAATAAATCCGTGGGGCAGATTAGATTCTTGCCCCTTCACCGTACTAAGCACGATCGAGGCCAGGTTGCGCTTTCCGGTGCAGCCCCTTATATGCGAATTCTTGAGACGAACCGGGCTAGCACCCATCCAAGTATCTACCAACACCTTCCGAATCATAAACGACGTGCGAGCTGAACAACCGGCTTGGTTTAAACCTGGGCCTAGCCGAGATCTTGCATCAATACGCGCTCGGTCGAACAAAAGACGGCTTCAACTATTATTTGAAAATAAGGCTGGGTAGGGAAAGATTAGTGACTGGTACGCCGGACAAGGACATGAACGATGACTTTTTTTTTCTGGGTGTCCGGTAACTACAAAACAGCTGATGTGCCCGGTTGGTACATCAACAAAAACTTTGGTTTATCTTGTAAACTTATCTTCCCAATTGATCTCTTTTTTACAAAAATTGTTCGTGCCGAACTAATTATTTTTCTTATTTTGCAGCTATTGAAGAACTGCAAGCAAACTACTAGTATCCTAACGAGGAAGCGTCGATCAGTGATGAGATACCGCACCGAGATCGCCATTTATCTCCTCGCTACGCCCCTCCTACCGCTTATTCAAGATCACTGAAGAGTAAGGTCATAGACTTCCTCTGGGCTCCATCTCCTCCACCTGACCTAAGTCTGCCAGACGTGTCCCTCATTTGACTGACCGAGGAAGAAGAAATGGCGAAAAGGAGCAAGATCAAGAACCTGATTACAGCTACTTCTGCCGAGATACCGAGCATGCCACCCCCTGCCCCCTCCGTCGGCTAGAGTTCAGGGACCGTGATCGCCTTGGCTTCCACGGTCGTCCCTCTTGAGTCCCGCCGAGTTGGCAAGCGAGCCTGGTTGGCCGACCCGTCAACCGAGCTTGTGGCCGAACTAAGCACTAAACAAGCATTGCAGGAAGCCAAGCCAGCTGCACCGTGGAGGCCGGAGCTCAAACAACGGAGCAAAGATATCTCGGCCACCGTGTCCATCAAGGGAGACAAGGAGCACCTCCTGGCCTTCGACTTGTCAAAGGCACTGCTGCTACCGAGCGACGTGATCGGAAGCGATCACGTTCCTGACACCCGGCTCGTGAAATCCGCCGTCAAGTCTATGACCAGGGTACGTTTCGAAATCTTACCAAGTCTATACTCGGTTAATCTTCTTATTTCGGCTAACACCTTTCTTGTTACAGGCTATCCAGAAACAACACATGGTCGTGGACTGCATTGTGAACCTGCGCCACAAAGTTACCAAGCTAAACAACGCCGGTAAAAACGTATTCGCTGAGCTTGGCCAGGCTAAGGCTTCACTTGAAATGGCCAACGCTGACATCGCCAAACTTCTTGGCCAGCTTGGTAGAGTCGAGCAAGAGAGGGACGAACTGAAGGCCCAGCTTGAAGTTGAAAGACAAGCAAAGTAGGCCGTCGTGGATGAGGCCAACAATCTCAGTTTCATGGAGGCTGAAGACAATTATACCAAGCAAGTCGAAGCTACCAAGGACATTTATTTCAAGTTCGGATGGAAGGTTGCTTGTGAAAAACTCGTCCAAGGATCTGAGACCGAGGTGTTCGTTTATCCTCCCCCTGCCTTCCTGCCGGTCTATCTGATTCCTTATGCCAACGAAGTCTTTAACTCTTTGCAAGAAGAGGCAGAAGAAGAGGCTGAGGATGAGGGCGGCCAGAAGGAGCTCGGCGAGAAGGAAAAGGCTATAGTTGTGGACCTAGAAGCCATGACAGAAGGGGCCAGGGACGAGTTTGCCGACCTCTCCCCATTAGCGTAGTTTAGTCTTGTCTTCTTTTGTTTTTTATTTGAATTTGTGTAACCGGGCTACAAGTGTCACGACCCAAACCCGGCCCTAAGGGTTTAGCACCGTAACTGGCCAGTAATCCGAGATTACCAAAGGCCCATCAACAAGAATACCAAACAGAGTACGTGGCTCATGAAGTCAATACAAGAAATAACTAGTGTCCATTGAGCAGGAAAATCAGATGACAAAAACATTTTTATGCATTCATACGGTTCAACACAAGACATTCTATACAATCATATACAACAAGACGGATTGAATCCTCGATAATAAAGGCAAGAAATGCCTATACAAAAGTACAATACAAGAAGGAGACCGATGGGGACACAAAACACCCCAAGCCATAGCATGGCAACTCGAACCTCGCAAAGGAGGCACATAGGTCAAGCTTGACAAAATCGGGGACCGACCCACGCCCTAGCTCCGGTTGCCGAGAACCTACATATATATATAAACAAGTGAGCTAAAGCCCGGAATAACATAATGCGTAAAGAGGTTATGAACGAATGTCCTACAAAGAATGAAATCAGTTCATTAAACAAGATTTCATCTTTTCAAGATTTCACCAATCAAGATTTCAATCAATCACCATATGTGGTACATCCATTAGCCTATAAACAAGAGGGTCCAAAAGGACCGGCCTTAATGCACTCCAACAATAATGATGGCCATCAAACAAGATGGTTCCACAAGGAAACCGAGAGCTCAGAATACCAATAACAAGGTGCTAAGGATGCCACAATACAAATCAAATGCAGACATACATTCATTCAATAAACAACATCACAATAAATGCTCATTTTAGTATTCAAAATATAACCATTTGAACATATCTTTACACAACTGTTACTCACAGAGATTGGGCTAATAGCGCCTAGAGCGCCCCCGAGCCAACCCTAAATAAGTTAACAAATAGAACACACACTAAGTTCACAGTCAAAAGGATGTTAATTAAAATCCCTAAATTTCCTCGGTGTGGTTCTATGTCTAAATCCTCATTAAGATGCCTTAAACTAGGCCTAAGAATGCCTAGGATGGGATGAGGATGCAAAGATGTGTACAGAAATCGCCTTAATTTTCAGAACAGAGCCTCCGCTGAGCGAGTTTCGCCGAGCGACAAGCCAACAAAGGTCCCCGCTCGAGCGTCAACTTCCCCGCTCCTGCGTGACACACAATCTTCGCTGAAGCGCGATTCTTCGCCGAGCGATCAAGAACAAAGGTAAGATGCTGGATGCGCGTTTTCCCCGCTCGAGCGTGAAACTCTCCGCTCGAGCGGACTGTAAAACAATTCGAAGAAGATGCTGGGAGCATGAATTCCCCGCTCGAGCGGCACTTCCCCCCCTCGAGCGGACGGCCAAATTCTGGAAAATCCAGATTCGACCTCTGAGTTTCAAACCAAGTTTCAATGTTCCAAATTCGATCCTCTTGAGCCCATTTTCTGGAAAACTCTTTCAAACACATAGAATAATAAGTTTTAAAGCTCAATTTAAGAAATCAAGGCCCAAGGGTGTTTCAATTAAACTCAATTTCAAACTAATTTCAAGAACACTTTTCAAAACATGCAATGCATGAATTTCAAACCAAATCCAAGCTTCAAATCTTGCTCTATTGAGCTCCAATCTTTGAAAACAATGTGAAAACATGGACTATGGCAACAACATGGACATGCATGTATAGTTCTCCAAGAATTCAACTCCCAAATGCACCAATTCAAGCATGCATGCAACAATGGAACTTCAATTCAACAATTATGGACTAAATCATAACTTAACTCTACAATGATGCATGAAACATGCAAGATGAGGTTCAAAGACAACAAGAAGACAATGAGTTCCTTACCTAGAGTTCCAATTACAAGGTGAGGAGGTTAAATTATGCCAAGATACTTCCACTCTCAAGTAATCTCCAAGCAAAACAACAATTTGAGTCCAACTCTCACTCTTCTCCCTCACTCCCTCTTGTTGGTCGGTCAAGGCTCAAAAATGAGCTGAAGAAATGTTTTTATCAAGTGTATAAGGCTCAAGGATGAATAAACAAGGGGCCACTAAGGGTGGCAATTTCGTAATTAAGCCTAACTTCAATTAATCAATGTTTAATCTAATTTAATCATTCCTAACCAATTTTCAGATAAATATATCATTAAATCACAAATATTCTACTGATTCTAAAACATCAAACGGTTTCTAAATCGGCCGCCGATAAGGCCTTCAATTAGCAGTTTAAACATATAAACGCAAACAGATAATTAATCAATTAAACAGATAGAAATGCAGTATAACAGATAAACTTATTCAATTTCAATTTCGATTCGGTCAGGTTCTCAAGATTTCGCGGTTTAATCCGATTATCGGTCATTATCGATTCGGTTTAACAAGAATCGAGATATAATTCAGGGTTATCTGATGTCGATCAAGAGGGTTGTTACAACAAGCCCCACCTTATGTACTAGAATTCTCAATCAATGAAAAGTTCGCATTTCACTTGTATTCTTGTAATGCCTGTTGTTGTTCATCTGGCAACCGCGTTATTCTTGCCCGTTGTGTTACAGATTGATTAAACTGAGAAATTTATCTTAGTCCTGTAAGACTGAAACAAAATCATCTTGGTATTGTGCTGACAAAGTCATCAATGCATCTAGCCGGAATAAACATCTTGGTTAAAATCCCAGAGTTGAATAAATTAGCAACCCTTTTAGCCGGGTAAAACATCTCGGCAAAAATACTAGAGTTGAACAAATCATCAACTTTTTCAGCCGGGATAAAACATCTCGGCAAAAATATTAGAGTTGAACAAATCATCAACTTTTTCAGCCGGGATAAAACATCTCGGCAAAAATACTAGAGTTGAACAAATCATCAACTCTTCTAGCCGGGATAAAACACCACGGCTAAAATACTAGAGTTGAACAAAACATCGACTCTTCTAGTCGGGATAAAACATCTCGGCAAAAATACTAGAGTTGAACAAATCATCAACTCTTCTAGCTAGGATAAAACACCACGGCTAAAATACTAGAGTCGAACAAAACATAAACTCTTCTAGCCGGCATAAAACATCTCGTCTAAATTATTAGAGTTGAACATTACTCATCTCAGTAAAAATACTAGAGTTGAACAAATCATTAACTCTTCTAGCCGGGATAAAACACCACGGCTAAAATACTAGAGTTGAATAAATCACCAACTCTTCCAACCGAGATAAAACATCTCGGCTAAAATACTAGAGTTGAGCAAATCATTAACTCTTCTAGTCGGGGTAAAACATCTCGGCTAAGTCCTAGAGTTGAGCAAATCATCAACTCTTCTAGCCAAGATAGATCACCTCGGCTAAAATCCTAGAGTTGAACAAATCATCAACTCTTCTAGCCGGGATAAAGCACCACGACTGTAAAGGTGGTTGCCCCTGGTGCACTATAGTTCCTCAATTACAACATACTTTCTATGTAAAATAATTCGTTTCTATTACATATTGCAATCATGAATTCACATAATGACTCAGAGGATTGCATTGGTAGATGGAGGGGAAAACTTGCCCCTTTACAAAAAAATTACATTCGAAAGATAGAGACTAAAAATAGTACAACTTGAGATTGGCCGCGTTCCAAGGTCTTGGTACACTTTTATCGTCAAAATCCTCTAGGTGGTATGCCCCCTTGCCTGCCAAATCAATTATCCTGTAAGGCCTTTCCTAGTTTGCTCTTAGCTTTCCTTTGCCCGGCACTAGTGTGTTCCCCATTACCTTCCTTAAAACCCAGTCCCTGACTTTAAACGGTCTGGGGTGCACTGTTTTGTTGTATTTTCTGGACAATTCCTGTTGATATGTGGCCACGTGGATTAACACCTTTTCTCGGCGTTCGTCAGCGAGGTCCAATTCTAGGGTGATGGCGTCAACGTTTAATTTAGGCTCAAAATTTTCGTTGCGGATGGTGGGCATGCCGATCTCCAATCAGATAACTACATCCATGCCATATGCCAAGGGAAAAGGAGTCTTTCTGGTCGAGTGTCTCGGAGTTGTCTGATATGCCTAGAGGATGCTAGGAAGTTTCTTGGCCCACTTGCCTTTGGCTTTCTCCAGCCTTTTCTTCAATCCATCTAGAATGGTCTTGTTCGATGCTTTAGCTTGGCAGTTGGACTGAGGGTAGGCTGGGGTGGAATTATAGAATTCTATCTTCAATTCCTCACAAAATCCTCTGAACAACCGTCCATCAAATTGGGTGCCATTATCAGAAATCAATGCCTTGGAGACACCAAACCGCGTTACCACATTCTGCCAAACAAACTTCTTGACATCCTTTTATTTGATTGTCGCCAAGGGCTTGGCTTCAACCCATTTGGTAAAGTAGTCTGTTGCCACTATGAAAAACTTGCGGTTGCCTGGCGCGGTTGTGAGTAGTCTAACTATGTCAAGCCCCCACATTGCGAAAGGCCAAGGACTTGTGAGAGGAAGGAGTTCTCTAGCCAGCTGATGGATTTGGTGGGCGAACTTCTGGCACTTTTCACATTTCCTCACATATTTTTGCGCATCTGCCTGCATGCACGACCACCAGTATCCTTGCGAAATAGCGCGGTAAGCTAAAGATCTTCCGCCAACGTGGCTCCCACACATGCCCTCATGGATCTTGTAAAGGAAAGCCTCCACATGGTTTGGATGAATACACTTGAGGTATGGACCGGTGAATGGTTTCTTATACAAAGCGCCAGATGGAGAGAGCTAAAATTGCTTAGACTTCACCTGGACTTTGTGTGCTTCCTTTTTATTGGTCGGCAGGGTTCGTTCTTTAAGGAAAAAGATGATGGGGTCCATCTAAGAAGGACCAAGCTCGGTGCAAAATACTTCTGTCTGCTCCGAGTCCTCAATGTTGGGTCTTGGGAGGAACTCAATTAGGAGAGGGCTGGAAGTTGATCTGTTGATCATGGAAGCTAGGCCGGCCAACTCATTTGCTTGGCCATTATCTTCACGGCCAATTTGTTGGACTCTTATTGCTTGGAATTTTTTGATGTGTTCTCTCACTAAGGCTTGATATTTGGCCATTTTGTCATCTTTGGCTTTGTATTCTCTAAATACTTGGTTTAGAATGAGTTGGAAGTCACTGTAGACCATCAGCTCGGATGCGTGCAATTGGAGCGCGCTTTTAAGTCCGGCTAGCAGTGTTTCGTACTCAGTCTCGTTGTTTAACGCTGGGAACCCGAGCGTGATAGAGTGTTCGATGGTTAGTCCGTCTGGCGAGATCAAAACTACGCCCAGCTTGACGCCGTGCCGGTTTGAGGTGCCATCTACAAAAAGTTTTCACATTTCGCCAATGAAAAGTTTCCAACATTCTGAGGGATCCTGGGATGCTTGAAGGTTAAGGTGATCATGGTCGCTCGGCTGCTCGGCTATTTCTGCTACAAGCTTGTCGTTGATGATTGCAACAGACGTGTCTTCATCCTCCCTCGGCGATGCGGCGTTGGATCCAACAGGTTGACCTGTTATTCCCAAATCCAACGTCGCATTGCCGGGCTGGAGTGCACCTTCGACTGATGGATTTGTGGACGGGCGTGCAAGTTTCGCGTCGCTAACATCACTCTATTGTGCAATTTCCATCGTGCTTACCTCTTTCACCCTGACTGCCTCGGTAAGATCCACTGGGCATACAGGGTGAATTCTAGGCGAGAATTCGGCAACAAAATCGGCCAATACTTGGGCTTTGATGGCAGTTCAGGGTTGAAACTTGACGTTGAATTGCCCCAATTCGACTGCCCACTTCAGAATTCGGCCGGAGAAATTTGCCTGCTCAAATAAGGTTTTCAAAGGGAATTCGATCAATACCATGATTGTGTGAGCATGAAAGCAGTGCGCTAATTTCCTGGAGGCCATCATTAGTGCCAAAGCGAGTTTTTCCAGCGGCAAGTACCTCGACTCTGCTGGTAGCAAGGTTTTGCTCACGTAGAAGATTGAGAGATGTTGGATACCTTCTACCCGGACGAGCACCACACTAACCGCATGTTGAGAAACAACTAGATAAAGGTAGAGTTCTTCGCCATGCCTGGGTGTGACCAAGAGTGAGGCGGAAGACAAATATGTCTTTAGCTCGGCCAGGGCCCTGTCACATTATTTGTCCCATGAAAACTTGGACTTCAAGGCTTGGAAGAAAGGGCGACAACGATCTGATGACCGGCTTATGAATCGGTTAAGCGCGGCTGCCATACCGGCAATATGTTGTACGTCCTTTGCCGAGTTGAGTTGCTTCAATTCTTGTATGGCTTTATTTTGTGAGGGGGCCGCCTCGATGCCTCGGTTGGTGACTAGGAAGCCCAGGAATTTCCTTGACCCCACGCCGAAGGCACACTTTGACGCATTGAGGCGTAGCTTGTGTTGTTTAAGAATGGCGAACATTTCGGCTAGGTCGGTCAAGTGGTCGGCCTGATGTTTGCTTTTGACCACCATGTCGTCAATGTAAGCCTCCATTGTGCGGCCGAGTAGAGGGGTGAACATCTTGGTCACCATCCTCTGGAAAGTCCCCCCGGCGTTTTTCAAGCCAAAAGGCATGACTCTATAGCAGAACAATCCCCTCGGTGTCGTGAAAGAGGTTATCTCGCGGTCGGGTTCATGCATAGTGATCTAGTGATAACTGCAGTAGGTATCTAAGAAACTAAGCCGGTTGTGTCCGGCTGTAAGATCCGCCAGCTGGTCAATTCTGGGCAAAGGAAAACTATCTTTAGGGCAAGCTCAGTTGACTGTCTTGTAATCAGCGCAAACTCGCCATTTTCCATTCTTCTTTGGTACCACGACCGTGTTTGAAACCCATTGAGGATAGTGTACTTCCTGGATTGCCCTAGCTTCCAGCAGGTTTTTGACTTGCTCCGCTACTACCTTGGCGTGATGAAGGGCTGATCTCCTCGTTCTTTGAATGATAGGACGTACGTCCGGGAAGACATTGAGTTGGTGGCAAATAAAGCTTGGATCAATGCCAGGCATGTCATATGGTGTCCATGCAAATACTTCAATATTCGCCACTAAGAACTCTACCATCTTCGTCTGTTCTTAGGCGGTCAGGCTGGATCCCAGCAAAAAGAACTTGTTAGGATTCTTTGTGCCGATCCGCACCTCCACCAAATCTTCAACAACCTTTTCCTCAGCTCTAGTGCCCACATTATCCAAGACACTTTGATCTTCAGAGCCTTCGGTCTTTTGCACGAAGCCTTTGGTTGCTCGGCTCCCATTCACTGCCATGAAACACTGCTTAGCCATGACTTGATCGCCCCAAATCTCCTCAACTTCACCCGTAGCCGAGGGGAACCTCATAACCTGGTGGTAGGTCGATGCCACCGCCTGTATGGCGTGAAGCCATCCCCTGCCTAGGATCAGATTGTATGTAGACGACACCTTTAACATCCAGAACTCCACTTGCTTGACCACGGATCCGGCTTTGACCGGTAAGATTATCTTCTCATTGGCCACTTCGGTTGTGAGTTAAAACCAACCAGCAGCGAGGTTGCCGGAGCCAAATCTGTATCTGTGAGTTTGAGCTGCTTAAAGGCGTCGTAGTACATGATCTCGACCGAGCTACCTTGGTCGATCAAAATGCACTTAACATCAAAGTCCCTGACACGAAGGGTAACCACCAGAGCATCATTGTGCAGCGTTTGAATGCGCTCAAGATCCTTGCTTGAGAAGCTAAGCACATTTTTCTCCTCGGTCTTGCCTCTTTTGATCGCGGGCTGGATTGACAAAACTTCCTTCATATGTTCCGCTTTTTTGATCATCCCTCGGAGCTCGCATACCCGCGTCGGCTCTACTATACCGTGGATCACATTGACCACTCCTTGGAGGGGTGTTTCTAGGGCGTCCAAACCACTTGGCTCAGCCAGAGCATGGTGTGCGGCCCTAACGCCCCTATCGATGTAACGGTCCAAGTGACCAGCAGCGACCAACTCCTCCAAGTGTTGCTTTAGGGAAAAACAGTCCTTTGTCCGGTGCCCTCGCTCCTTATGAAATGTGCAGTAGTACCGCGGATTGAAGCCCTTCTGTGCATTACCTAACTTAGCGGGAAACCGGATGTAAACCTTGTCGCGAATTTCACTAAGTATGCGGTAGATTGGGATCTTGAAAAGCGTGGTGATGCTCGTTCGAGCGTTCAACTTTCTATTTGCATCTGCCGCGTCATCACGGGGATAATTTGCTCTGTCGTTGTGGCGACCTTTACCCCGGTTTTGACGATCAATACCACAATCTGATTCCCTTACGCGGTCATTTGGATGGTTTGTCTTTTGTCCGACCGCGTGGACTTTTCCAGCCACCTTTTTGTCTGTTGCCACCGGATTTGTTTTCACGGTGGATGCAGTCGCATCGTTCTCTACTTGGATGTGCTCATTGATGCGCTGCATTAACAGCTCCATGGAAGTTGGTTGGTTCATCGTGAGCGAGTCCCTCAGTCTATGTTCGACCGGGAGACCGCGCTTATATTGGGTGATTGCCAGGTTGGTCGGGCAATCAAGGATCTCGTTGAAAGTTTCCTAATATCTAGCGTTGTACCCTTTGAGGGAGTCGCCTAGCTCCATCTTGATACTCAGGAGGTGGTTGACTTCCTTTGGCATTTTGGTGTTGGTTTTGAATCAAGTCATGAATGCTTCTGCCAACTGCTGCCACCTTTCGATGCTTTCCTCCGGAAGCCTCTCAAACCACTTCGAGCCTAATTCACTCAAACTCGAAGGGAAAATAAGGCACATGAGAGCATCGTTACGCCTATATCTAGCCATAACCTGCCGAAAGTGGCTTACGTGCATGTACGGATCGATTTTTCCATCATAGAGCGTAAACTTGGGTTGGTGAAAACCCGCTGGAAGCTCAATCTTGCCAAATCTTTATTCAAAGGGACAACTGATCGGGGTGGTGGCATTACGACTTCTTCACTAGCGTGACCTCCGTAGGATAACCGCTAAAGCGCCGGCACCCTTTGCGCCTCCCGTCGGTGCGCTCGTTCTTCCAAGACGTCTCTCAAGTCCTCTGAACGAGCGGAGTAGGAATATCTCGACATTGTAGGCGAACGTGAGGGACGGTAACTGCTATCTTGCGTGCATAACTTCTTTGCTGGTGGGTCAGAGTCTTCAACCCCATAGCTTCTGGTGATGGAGAGAGAAGGCATGTGCTGTTGGTTCTGGCTGCCTGAGCGGCGGGTTGGGTGTGCTCACTGGTGTCACCCACTCCAGCAACACCTTTCTCTTTGACTTACCGTTTGAAAGCTTCCATCTCCGCGGCCATTCTCCGGATGACGGTGTCTTGGTCCTTTAACTTATGCTCTAGGCGCTGAGCGTGCGACTCTCTTCGCCACCGGTGCCCGTTTGGACTCTGCGAATGATTAGTGATTCTGGCGCGCTTATCTCGCGCATTTTTGGGGAGTCCTCCTGGTGAGGTCTCCAGGCGCGCCATGTTCGGAACGACGGGAAGTCCGTCTCTCCACCGGACTGACTCTGGGGTAACACCGTCGATGGCGGACAATGGTACTTCGTCGTTGTTCGCCATGAAAGATAATCGGATGAGCTTGGAGGACAAGGTTATATCTATCGAGGTTTCCACAGACGGTGCCAATTGTACTTGAGCTAAATATCCGACGTTATCTGTACTCCTCGTGTCTAAGCTGCGCCTTTCTTTGATCGACCTGAGAACACAACGAAGGTGAGCTACCCAGTGGTGCGCTGCCGGAAAACCCCTCCGACGGTCAAGTCAGCACACACTTAGAGAGAGAGAGAGAGAGAAGAGAGGGGAGACAATGTGTTAGTTTTTCTCTCATTAGAGGATGTTCCATACCTCAGCATGGGGGCGCAGTCATGTTTATATACCTTCTGTGCATGCCTCTGTGTCCATTCACCTTTTGACGTGTGGACTTGCTCCCCTATCCCATTTTCCTACGTGTCAGCGCAAATACAGCTAAACACCACCTAACAAAACCATCAAACGGCGTTGGCACGAACGGATAGCACGGTGTCACCCCATCTTCGTACGACTGCGTTACTCCCGACACATGCAATGCTCCGAACCGAGCTACGCCTAGCACGGCGCCAAACCGTCACACCACGACCACGCTAATTACCGGCTTTGTTAAAGAATCCCACTGTGGCTTAGCCGTCCTCCGTGATGACCGAGCTCTTGCTCGGTTGGACAGATCTGCGGAGGGTCTAACCCGCTTAACTCAGCGAGCAAATAACGTGAATCGGGTTGGCAGTCTAAAATTACCCCGGCCAAATTGGACTAGGGCTTTGACACTGCCCTTGGATTGGCCCAACCCAGCTCGGCCCAAACATGCTTAGTCTAATTTAGCTCGGTCATTACCACGGCCCAAAGCCAGATTATGAAATCTCCCTCTTAGTTTTCCTTTTCCTTTGTCTTGATGACAAGATCATCAACATAGCATTCGATGGTGTCATGGAGCATATCACCAAAAATTACAGTCATCGCCCTTTGATACGTGGCCCCAGCATTTTTCAGGCCAAAGGGCATTACCTTATAGCAAAAGACTCCTCTTGGAGTCCTGAATGCAGTCATTTCCTCATCTTCCGGTGCCATTTGGATTTGATTGTATCTTGAGTATCCATCCATAAAAGACAAGGGTTCATACCAGTAGTTGCATCTACAAGAAGTTTAGTGATAGGCAAGGGAAAGTCATCTTTAGGACAAGTCTCATTGAGATCACAAAAATCAATGCAAACCCTGATTTGACCATTCTTTTTTTTGACTGGCACTATGTTTGCTAGCCAGGTTGGATATTTGACTTCCTTGATGAATCCTGCATTGATAAGCTTGTCGACTTCAGCTTTAATTTGGACTGTAAGCTCTGGTCGAGTTCGCTTCTGAGGCTGTTTAATTGGGCGTTTCTCAGGGTGAATTGCAAGCTTATGGACTGTAATATCTGGATTAAGACCAAGCATCTCACTGTAGTTCCATGCGAATATGTCGCGATACTCCTTTAAGAAGGAAATATATTGTTGAGCTTCTTTTTCTTTTAAATTTGCACTAATGAAGGTTGGTTTTTTTTCTTCTTCATCACCCAGATTTACCTCACGAAGGTCATCCACGGTGGCTTGGCCTCCTGCTTCAAATTCTGTTGGTGCAGGTTGAGTTTCATCTTGGTCAACATTTTCTAACACATCTTGAGTGATAGTCATGTTTACTGGAAATTTTTCCTCATCTCCCTAATAGCCTAACCCTTCTGTCCTACCAGTGATAATACCGCCTTGTTGGATTGCCTGCCTCTGCAAAGGTGTTAATGCAAAGTCAAAGGGTGTCATTGTTCCTGGTATTTTTCAAGATCTAAACCAATTTTTACCAACATCTGTGTAATTTCTACACTGAAGGTAGGCTTATCAAAACTCGAGATGTTTTCTTTTGGCACTTGTTCAACTTTCACTTTCTGTTTAACATCTCCAAGTGAGTGGAATATGATGGGTTTCGACCATTTTCCTTTAGGAGGGACCACAATCTTATTATATTTCTCCACATAGGTGCATTATGTCCTCCTTAATGGCAACATGACCTCACCCCTGAGATCCAAAATTGGATTTATTGGGGCTAGAGCCTTTGCACCGGTTTCCTTTCGAACTTTGATACATATCGAATAGTTCTTTTCGTTGAAACTAGAGTAGACTCTAGAGCGTCTTTGACATTCGGAGCATCTTCAAACTTTTTCACATATTTTCCCTTTCTTTGTGAAGTCTTTGTATAGAAGCGAGCATCAACATAATAGGCCTTTTCTTCTCCAAATGGATCATTGTTAGCCACAATTGTCCCATCTTTTTTGGGTGAAGGCAACGGGTACTTGATACATTGGTGATAAGTTGATGGTACTGCATGATGATTATGCATCCATGGTCTCCCATGCAAAGCATTGTAGGAGGTGTCTACATTAATGACCGAGAACTCAATGCTTTCTTCAATATCTCCAAACTTGGTTCGCAATTCAATCTTTTCCATTGGGCGTTGTTCATTTTAATGAAATCCTTGAATGACCAAACGACTTGGGCGAACTTGTGAAATTCGAACCCCTAATAAGTTTAAGGCCCTCCGAGGTAGGAGGTTTACCGCAGATCCTCCATTAACCAGAATTCGAGAAATTTTCACATCATGGATAAGCCCAGTGATAAACAAAGGCCGATTATGGTCTGTCATTTCAGCACATGTCTTTGTCACCAAAGGTTACCATAGCCATGCATATAGTTGTCTTCTCTTGATTTTTACCCTCGATTTCTTTGTGGAAATCCTCTAGCTTGGACAAGGCATATATTAAAGACTTTCAAAGCTCTGGAGACATTTTCAGTGCATTATATACGCTCAACAATGCTGGAATTTTCTTTAGATGAGCTAGTACATCATATTTCACTTGCTTTTCCTCCAGCAAAACCTGTGGAACTTCTGACGTTTGAGGGTCCTGAGGATTTCGTAATTTCCTCCGGTAGGTCAAGTAAGTCTGTCATACTTCAGCAACCACCTTTTCGTTGACCTCAACTTCTTTTGTTCCCGCACTTATTTGGACCATGTTAACTGGTCCAGCCGCAGGGTGATCATCATCATCAGTCACTTCTCCATCTTCCTGGAGCTACATTCTTCTCCCATTTCTTAGGTACCGGCTAGGAAGCATAGATACAGATACGAGATACGGATATGATACGATACGGATATGGCGATACGAGAAAACCTAAAAAAATAGGATACTGGTACGATTAGAATACGTTTGTGAAAAATATATTTTTTTAAATTATTAATAGTGAGTTACACAAAAGCTAAAGAACGTTGAGAAACCACAATATAATTTTTTAATGCAAAATAGTAACCTTTAAGAATTTTGTATTAATTTAAGCTAGTAGCTTGTTTACTTTTTAAATTTTTAATAGGTCTTGCAAATATTTTATTTTAATATCAAGTTTAATATATGTATATTAATATATAATAGAATAATTCACAACTTGTCTCTATGTTTTTTCCTTTGACACTAGTGAAAAATATTGTATTCAAGTTTAATTGCTTATTTATTTATTGATATTTAATTTTACCATTGTTACATTCTTTTGTTGATTCTTACTTTCTATGTAATTATAGAGGACATGCATGAAATAATTAGGATACATCAATTTGATAAATTCTATTATTTAACTCACTATGCTATTTTTATTGAAGAACTTAACAAAGTATTAGAAAAATATTCTTATATTTGTACTTGCAATTATATTATATTATATTACTATGCAAGAAATGTTACAATTCTAATGTCATAAAACAAGTAAACATGAGTATTCGATACTACAAAATTAAGTATCCGATACTCCAAAATTAATGAAAAAATAATTAAGAAGTATCCGATACTTCTAATAAGTATCCGCAAGTATCCAAGGAGTATCGGTATCCGATACGGATACGATACTGATACGTCACCCTATTTGAAGTATCTGTGCTTCATAGGGTACCAGGAATCACTCCTATAAAAGTATTGGGATTCTACAAAACCGTTCTTTATGGCCTCCCAACTAGGCACCATGACCCTTTTGAGGGAGCAATACCAGTCAAAGGCGATCCCCTCCAAAGAAAGAGGGAATTGTTTTAGGCAAAGTGCTTGATTCTGAGATGTTTCCCCACACTGTTTCAAAAAACGCCTAATATGTTTTTGAGGATCTTCATACCCTTCATATAGGACAAAATTCGAAAGTTCATATCCTTCGGAAAATGGTGTTTGCTCTACCCATAAAGGGATCAGATCCCTTTGGTGATAAGTGCCCATCTCTCAAAGATCAAGGGCAGTTTCAATCTTTTTCTCAATTGTGCCTTCTATAAAATCATATGTTTGAGAAGATGTACCCTCATCCTCCAAATGTTTTGACATCTTGATTTTTATTGGCCATGGTTTATAAAATGTCCTATAGAATCAATCAGCCATGGTGTCCCAATTTGGGATTGAATTAGGTGGCAGGTTGAAGTACCAATTTGCTGCCCACCCCTCCAAAGAAAGAACGAACTACCGTAAAAGTAACGCCTGACTTTTTACTGTGTTCCCACATTGTGCAAGGAAACGAACCAAATGGCGCCGTGGACAACTTGTCCCATTATATAAGGGAAAACGAGGTACTATATATCCTCGTGGGAACTAAACCCATTCGACCCAATTAGGGAGAGGGTGTCCAAAAATTTGATTTCTTTCAATAATCAAATTTTGATGGGCTTCAAAACCCTCATCTTTTAAAGAGACTGTTACTTTTACCTGATGTTCCGCTTCCCTTCTAGCTTCAATTTTTGCTTTCTCATCATCACCTGGATTGCGAATGATATGTATTTCTCGCTCTTCAAAATTTACATCCACAGTGATGACATTACAAGGAAAGTCAAAGTGGTCACTTGATACACTTTCTCTATCGTATGTCTTGGTTGGAGATATGTATAAGGAACTATCAGGAGAAAAGTCAAGTTCCCAATCTTCATTAAGATCCTCAATTTGAGATGAATTTACTTGTTTATTTGAATGCTTCCATACTTCATCATCTGACTTACACTTGCCATTCACCTCATTATCCTTGAAGTGTAGTCGTTTTTTTGCCTTTTTCACAAGCTCAGAGTCGGACCTACACCCAGTGTCTCCTTGTTCTGTTCCCTTTACATATTCTAGAGTCCTTTGATAGTACATTGGTGGTACTGGCAAATACTCTGGAGAAAAGGCTTCTGGTGTGTACTCTGGAGAAGTTGGTGTATACTCTGAAGAGTTAGGTATACAGATATGAGATGTAATGCAATCTCCTTCTCTAACTTTTGAACCAACTTCACCCTCATCTTCCTCGTCATCACTCAAAACAATGATGGTTAGGCAAGGGGCCAAAGTAAACTTTTCCTCCCTCCTTTTATCAAAGTATGCCTGCAACTTCACAGATTGAAATTTTGAAGATTGAAATTTTGAGAGCAGAAATTCCTCCAATGTAACTGGGACAAGGGGACATTGCTCTAACTGCTCATCAGGGACCAATTTCTCTCATTTTTCCTTCTTTGGTTTCTTCTTTCCTTTTCTCTTACTTACTTTGGCTTTTTTCTGTTTCTTGGAAACTTTTGGTTTTTGCTTTTTGGAAACTTTTGGCCCTTGTGTTGTTGAAGCAACCACATTTCTAGCTTTCACTGTGGCATTTTGTTTTTTCTTTATGCTTTTTGACTGATAAACAACCCATTCACCTTCATTATCATTGTCGATAGTGATTGGGTTAGCATATGCTTTCTCTTGAGAAGGGAACTCGATAATCTTAGAGTCCAAAAGTTTTGGAATTTTTATCTTTCAGAACAAAGCACTCCTTTATCGGATGGCTAATCAAACGATGGTAGGGGCAATATTTTGGATCATTGGTCTTTCCTACCTTATGTGGTCTTTTCACCTTAGGGAGAGCAATAAACTTTTGCTCAAACAGATCTTCAAATAGGTCTTTGACCAAATCATCCGTGAAAGAATATTTCTTCTCCAACCTCTCTTTCATAGTCACCTTTTTAAATTCCTTGGGCTTTTTAGCCCATACTACAACGGGATCCTTTTTTTTGGTTTCAATTATAGTTACAGTTGAGGACTCAACCCTTTCAACGGTCCTAGGCCTCCTTTGTTGAGCTAGATGCAGCTCCATTCCATGAGCTTTAGTGCATGAGATCGTTGAATCCTTCAAAAGTTTAAGCCATAAGAGCTGTAGAGAGCTCATGTCAGAAGTTGTTATGACATATCCGAATTAACTCTAATTGTGTAAACTTTTGAGGACAGGCAAATGTCAAAGCTCGCCATCTTGCAGTGAAATCTGTAACAGAGTCACGTTGTTTGGTCTCAATCAGTTCTGGTACTCCAACTCGGCTTTGTGTGCTGCAGAATTGTTTAAGGAACTCCTTCACCATGGAATCCCAATTTGGGATTGATTCCTCAGGAAGATTAACATATCAAGTAAATGCAGAACTTTGAAGTGATTGGACAAATAGCTGCAGGCACAAGGCCTCATTCTAGGCTAGTGGCCCGCATCTTGAAGGAAAATGAGCCTCATGTTGTCTTGGATCTCCTGTTCCATCAAATATTTTGAAATCTGGTTAGGAAAAACCAGAAGGGAATGGAATAGCATCTACCCATGCTGGGTAAGGTTTTGTAATTATTCGAAAGTTCTCATCATCTTTTTCTTTGACTTTCTTTACTTGTCTCCTCACCATATCATCAATCATGGCCATGAGCATTGGATTCATACCACCACTGGTTAGATTAGAGTAACAAGAACCATTGCCCTCTGGGGCTAGTGTGCTTTGTATGCCTACGGATGTCCCCACAACAGGTTGTGCCATTTGTTTGGGTGCACTTTCCATTCTTGTCATTTAGGCCTGCAACTATTGCATTTGCTCCGACATAGCAACCATTTCCCGTTCTCTTCTCTCAAGTTGTTCATGTAGGGTCGCCCTTTTTCCTTTAGACCTTGGTCTTGTTGGACTTGTGAATTTTCATCTTCTTTCTCAACCTCAGTCATCATAACTGCGACTTTGTTGACATCTCTCAATTCATTGTTTCCAATATTCGTTGAAACAGACAAGATAGAATCATCTTGTTCGTATAAAGGATTATCAATCCCCACAACATTACTCATATTTGAAGCATTTGGTTGTGATGCTTTGTTTTGAGCCTCATGGGTTATAGACCTTGTTACAGGCCCTTTTCTTATTCCCTCCATAGATAGTTCGATCAAGGCAGAAATATTTCCCAAGGGTTACTTACCCTCCTCCACCTTTGACTTTCCAACAAAGATAGGACTTTCAATTTGTTTTTGGCTTTCATCTTTCGAGAAAGCCTTTTCAATAGCTCCTATAACATTTGCTGCCACTGTTCTTAGTTCCAGTTTCTTTAAGGCCTTATTTCTTCTTTGCCTTTGTCTTTTTGAAATTGGACCATCTGATAACATATCGAGTCGAGCCCCTAGGGGCATAGAAGGAATCGTTTGCATTTTTGCAAATTCCTCATGAATTTTCAAAATAGTCCTTACATTTTTAGAGTGGACCAATTGATGTTGATTCAAATCCCATTGGGCCAACAAGTGTTCCTTATTCGAACCTTGTCAGGCCAACGGGTGTTCCTTATTCGAACCCTGTCGGGCCAACGGGTGTTCCTTATTCGAACCATGTCGGGCCAACGAGTGTTCCTTTGGCTCCTAAGAGTTGACTGAGATTTGGTTTAACCAATTTTGTGCTCAATGTAACCTTTGCTCATAGGTCAGAATCGCTTTTTCCAATAACAGGGGCCTTTTTTCCATCAACAGGAGTTTGGGTTATTACCCTCCTCCCAATGGCCTTAATGATGGCCATGTTTTCAGCAGAGGCCCTCTTCTGGGCAGACTAAGCCATTTTAATGAAGTCTTCTATCCTTGTGAGTAGTTGGGCCACAACATTTTTTGTTGTGCCCGTTGAAGCTGCAACAAAGGCCGTAGTTGCAACCTGATTAGCCTCTTTTGCCTGAATTAGAAAGTTCTTCATTCGGGCTGTAGCCCTCACGTTTGCGTACTGCTTTGATGCCTTCGCATAATCTTCAATAATCTTTCTCAAACTTTCAGCTTTTTGGAGAAGTGTGACTTTCTTCATCACACTAGTTACCTTTGGGACAACCAAGAGCTTTCGCTCCGGAGCCCCTTGGGCAATAGGGGAAAGAAGTGCATCTTTTCAGGATTTCGTTAGTTCTACCTTTGGGACAGCCAAGAGCATTCGTTCCGAAGCCCCTTGGGTGATATGTGTTATCTCCACCCTTGGTGATTTTAGAACCACTAGAGTGTAGGTTTGTCTCTTGACAATTGCTTCAGCATTCCTATAACAAAAGAATACGTAAGCAAGTTTCGAATATATATATATATATATATATTTTGTTCTTCAAAAGATGAGAGGAAAAATATGGTCCCACTGGGCGTGCCAGAATTTGTAGACACAAATTTTAAAACATGAAGTGTTTCAACACATTTCAAAATTTTATGTTACAAATGTCCACTGTTTAGTTTTTGGACTAAGCAGTGTTAATTATTTGAATAGCAGGTTCTTGTTTCCGATCTGTATTCTAGATCGTTAATTACATATTTTATATAAATGAAACCTCCGATTAATGAAGAACAAAATAACTAACAGAAGACAATTTAAGAAAAATAAATATTTTATTGAAATTGTTATGGGTTTTGAACCCTCGAATACAAAGTACAATTCTTGGGTTTGGAACCCTTTGCCTATTCATTGCCATTCTACGTTTGTAACGTAGGCTCTTGAGTTCTCTGGACTTCTCTGCTTCTTTCTTGTAACAACTTCTTTAGTTCTTGATTTCTTTCTCTCTCTCTCTCTGATCTTCTCATTTATGATTTTATGATCTCTGATCTTGTGTGATGGTCCTCGTATTTATAGAGGGGCCATCCAGGTGATAAGAATGCCTCATCTTCAATTTGAATTTTAAATTGAACGATAGCGCTATTTGAATTTTGAATGATAGTGCTATATGATTAATCGTATATCTAATTAACCGGATTGATCTTTGGGGTTTCATCCTGTGTGGTGTCCTTACTATAGGCTCTACATGTGTCATCTTTCGTAGGCTCCACGTGTCATTTGAGCATATTGAATAACGTCGTTGAAATACGAAGTCGTTTTATTTATACACTTCAATGGAGCAAGTTGATCATTTTGGGAAGTGATTGCTTACAACAATCTTATCATAGGTTCTATGTGTGTTATTGACTGTATTTGAAATTTAAACATAAATTTAGTTGAAATTTATGTGCCAACAATGTTCACTAAGTTTGTGGTTTTCTTTTTGAGAGTTATTTTAAAGGATGAGATGCATTAATGTTTTTCACTGAGTTTATCGGCCCTATTATTTTGTTTCTTTTTTATTGAAATTTTATAGATATATTTTTTTGGCAGTTAACACAGTGTTAGTGGTTTAGTAAATTATATTTCAACCAGTTGTTTGAGTTCATAAGCTTGACCCTTCATTAGGCGTTGACTACTTGTTTTTGTTACATTTAGACACTAATTCTTTTTTGGTTTTTGCGTTGAACCTAGTTGGTTTGCTAAGCTCTATTTTTGTTTTTGTTTTTTAATTTATTTTGTGCGATTTTATTTTATTTTATTTTATTTTTTGATCAACAAAAAATAAGCTTTATTGAATTGGAACCAAGGATAAATCCTTAATCTTGCATCAATAAAGGTAGACAAGGGAAAAACTATAAGCATCATAGTGAGACCTACTCGATTTTATGTTTATTTAATGTTAATTTTCTTTTATATTTAGTACTCTGCTTGAATTTTGGATTGAGTGGTTTAGTCTAAATCTAGGCAACACAAATATCTGTGTAGTTGCACTCGTTGTCTGTAAATAATTTCAAGAAATTCTTGTACTAAATGTGATTGATTGCCATGTTGCTTCTTGATATTTCTTTAAAGATGTTCTTATGAGTTTGACATTTTTAGTAGTTGGAGGATTGTGTGGAGATGGTCTAATATTGGATTGATAGTCATGACGGCAAATCTTTTTGTACTAGCTTGGTTAGCTTTATTATGGATTTTCTTCAATTGGAAGTAAGCAAGGTTTGAGCCATGCTTGCTTTAGACAAGTGTTTTGTTTTCCAGACCAATTACAGTTTACTGAGTCTAGTCGTTTCATTGTAGTTGTAATTTGTTGTATTAGCTTTATTTGATCGTTCTCTTTATATCCCATTGTCATGTTTTTTTTGTTTTCACATTGTTTTTGTTATTCTTAGTTGTCACTCTTTTTTTGGAATGTTATGTAATATTTTTGGCTTTAGCATTTAAACAAAATATCGAGTTGACTAAATTTTAATCGTCTAGCTATGTTTTCCTATTGGTTTTCCTACTACCTGTGCCAATAAACACCAATTTTTTCCCTATTGGTTTGATCACTAGGATGATGTTTTCCTATTGGCTTGTTTATATTTCAGTAATGCTACGTATCATGAAAAATCTTTCATGAAAATAATCATAAAAGCTTTGTGACCTTTGGATTACATTTAGAATAGAGCACCACACATTAATCAAGGTAATCCAAAGATCATAACTCTTTCATGATCATTTTCATGAAAAAAATTTCGCGATCCCTAACTTTTCTCTTTATATTTTGCCTTTTCTTTGAATCTTCTGTACATTGTTGATATGTTTTTTGCCTATTTGTCACCATGTCAGTGTATTAGTTGTTTGACTCAATAGGCTTGATCCTCCAAAGCTTGCTTTAGAACTCTACATGAGTTATGCTCTAGTTTAGATGTGTTTTTGTTTGTTGAGGCATTGATTACTCTTTCTGTTGACTCTGCTAAATGTGACTGCTAAATGTGACTGATGTTGCTTTTAGAAATTTCTTTTACGACATTCTTATGGGTTATTGACATGCATTTTTAGTAGATTGAGGATTTGTGATGTTGATCTAACATGGGTTTGATAGCTTTGATGATGTCAATTTTTTATGTAGTAGCTCTTTTTGATCAGTGACTCAATGCTCTTCTGCTAGCTAGCTTTTATTGATTTATTATCGATCTTTTTCAATTGGGAGTTTGTGAAAGGTTCGAAGATGTTCTCTCAAACCAAGCTTGTTTAAGACAAAAAAAAATTTATTCAAGTTTGCAAGGTTGGTCCTATGTGGTTTTTTTCAAAAACATTTGTGGTGACTATTCTCACGGATGGTTGGTTTTAACTATATGTTCAATAGAATCTTTAATGTTGTGTTTGGTTGGGGATTTGGGGAGGGATTTAGAAAGGGAAAGGGAAAGGAAAAAGGTGTGTGAAACTATGTGAAATATAGGCATAATTTATTCATATTTTACTTACCTTTTTCATTTTCCTTTTCAAATTCCTTCCTAAACTCTCAACCAAACACAATATAAATGGACATCGGGTCCCTAGTGTTTGATTCCAATGGGTTGTCTAAACTAGAACTTGGACCGCTAAATGTTTCAATCGTTTGAACTGGTG
This sequence comes from Camellia lanceoleosa, assembly GCA_025200525.1. NCBI lineage: Eukaryota > Viridiplantae > Streptophyta > Magnoliopsida > Ericales > Theaceae > Camellia > Camellia lanceoleosa. The sequence continues at coordinate 7,743,144 of CM045760.1, forward strand.
AGACCAATTTGATTTTATGAACTTTTGTTTGGGAGTTTTGTCATATTTTTTGTATGAATTGTATGTTTGTAGCCACATGGTAGAATACCGAATTATATGTTTCACATGTTTCACGAAGAATGTTTTTCACCCTATAGAGGAAGATTATGCAGGGAAGGTGCAGAATATGCATGGTAGAATTTGATTGGTAGAATACATCCAATATTCACCTCAATTGTACACACAATCCAATGATGAGCTACCATCTAATAATATTTGTGAGCATTCATTCAAGGGATTCGATTAATTGATTTTTAAGCTAAAAGTTTTCAAGGTAAATTTTAAATACATTATCTAAGATTTGTTTAAAATATGAATTATTGTGTTTTTGAAAATTACATTTCATTCTTTCATGTTTCTAATAACTTTTTATTAACAAACTATCTAATCAATTAACAAATTTTAATTATGTTATAAATATATTTTTATTAATAATTTAAATAATCTTATTGTTATATAAAACATTAGTTAAATTTTTTAATTTTTTGGTAATTTTGTTAAATAATTTTTTTTGGTAAAAGAATATTTGTAATTTTTTAAATTATAAGATACAATATATATTTTAAATAAATTTTAGCCTAATATTTTAATATCTAAGGTCGTTTATTACCAATCTAGAAAAATGGTCGTTTGTTTTTATTTTGGAAAAAGACTAATTAGATATTTTTCAGACATTTTTGCCCATTAAATTTATTAACTCTCTCATGATTACAAAAGTAGGTGTCCAAAACGATCGGTGGTGATTTTCGTTAAAAAATAGGTGTGCAAACCGGTTTTTTGAGTTACGGGTTGTAAAGAAATTAATCACAAAATTAAATACAACTATTGCACATGAGGTGAATATTACATCTCACATGAATTCAGAATTTATAAAAAAAAATGGAATGAGGGTTGTATTGGATTTTCCAATTAATAAAAAAGTGGAATGTGGGTTGTATTAGATTTTCTGATTAATTTCTATGCAATTAAAAGAATTGTATTAATATTTTCTACAATCGTGCAATTGGGAGTCTCTTATTGGTTGAATGTTTGGGGCTATGTTGGTTTCTAATTGGCTTGTTATCATCTGTGGAAGTTGATCACTTTTGACACACTTTTTGTGCCAATAACCTAATAGGCACGTATGGAATACTACTAGCCTGAGAAACAACTAATAGACACGTGTGGAATACTATGGAAAGACAGTTTGGCATATAATTAAAAAATTATTTATTTATTTTTTATATTTAGTGATTTTTTTAAAATTGCGTTATTTTTATTTTTTTTTCAAACTTTTCAGGTCCGTTTTGTATATACAATTTTAAAAAAGGAAATTTTTTTAAACAAATCTTAATTTTTTTTTTTAATATCAATGAACAAAAACAAAAAAAAACACTATTTCTTGGTTTGTTTTTTTGTTTGTCCTTTCTAGGTTTTTCTAAAATTTAATTTTTCTTCTATTTTTCTGGTTTTTTTAGTCGAGAAGAATATGAAAGTGTAAATTTCTTAAAAAAATTCTCTAAAGATGAAAAAAATCAAACAAAAAAACTAAGCACAAATCTGCACTATTTATCAGCTGTGTGTATGATGTATTGCCTAAATGAACTTTTATTTTACCATTCCCGCAAGCCAGCAATTGGTGCTCTCTAATGGATTATGGTTGTCTTTGGATTAAGGATTTGATGAATTAGATTCAGATTGAACCTTTGTCAATGCTATGGTTGCAAGTGAGCGGATTTGAGCTTAGGAATAGGCTGTATAAGTTAGCGTGTTTTTTAACGAGCATAATAGATGTTGTGCTTGAATAGTTTAGTTTTACATAGTGTATGTATGCTTATCAAGTTGAGTAGTAAGTTTTATGTTTTGCTAAAAAACTTAATGAGTATTAAAATGTATGCAAATTTGGTTTGGTTACATATCAAGGCAATTTTAAACATAATTCTAAAACACATTGTGTTTCCTTAACCAATGTGTTTTCTTACAACTAAAAAACATTTAGGCTATATTTGAATGTTGTTGGATCTTGAATTTGAGTACAAATTTGTGAATGAAAAGGAAAAGGAAAAGAAAAAGTAGTTTATATTTTTATCTCTCTTTTTTTTGCTTCCTTTTTCAAAATTTTCACTTAAATTCATAATTTAAATATATAGTCTTAAAAATGTGTTTGGGATTATGTTGGCTTATGATGATTAGTTTGTTTAAGCCTATCATGTCTTGATGTTGAAAAGCTTTGAACACACTTTTTAGGCCAATGTTTACATGAGAAACAACTAGACGCTAGCATTGTTTATGATGAATTTGCCTAAAAGAACTTTTATATTAGTCCAGAGCAATGTAAATATATAAATATAATAAAAAAAAAAACAAAAACAAAAAAAAGACATGATGATACCGCCCCACCCATTCTGGTTTTAAGTGGGTGAGAGATGCTCCTGGAAATTCATGTCATTAGTGGCCACTAAGTTGACTTAATTGTTGTGTATTTATGTGTTTATGAGTGCTTATTTATGCAAGCGCTCTCGTAATAGGAATAATTAATATTTTGTGTAATAGATTGATATATATTGATTGGAAAATGTAATAGATCGTAAATTTCTTATCAAATAAATGACTAAATATCTCATGTAGGTGCGGGATTGCAGAACCCATATTCATGTGAGATATTTAGTCATTTATTTAATAGAAAATTTAGTATTCCTAACATTACCTATATTGGTATTTACTCTTTTAAGTTTCTAATGAGAAAAGGGTATTTAATATTGTAATATCTTATTACACAAAATAATGCACTCGTAGCATATAATCTGAGACATGAGTGAGGCATTTGGTCTAGTGGATGGATAGGGCTTGTTGTGGCTTGAAAAATTATTGAGTAGTCTCACAATATCACCATAACATGTGTATGTGGTGCTCTTAATTAGTGAGGTCTCACAATAGATTGGGCTGAGTTTACCTATATCTTATCTTATAATTGTTGAAAAAAATAGTTTCATAGTGACTTTAATGTGAAATTAAAATAGGTCTAACCATTGGTAGATGTGAGATCGAATGAGTTTAGATTCTTTGTAAAAAGATATTTACATCACAAAAAGAATGACAAAAAATATTAAAAATTGAATAAGAAATTGTCTCATAAAATTGGCATCATAAATGAGGTATTAGGAATGGTGTATAACCACTTATCCCACATTAATTGTAGATGAAAATATTGATGGGTATTTAAATTCCAAGTTTTGAATAAGGGCATGAGCCCTTTGGGGAGGAAGGAAGTTATGGATGCTTTAAGGATGAGTTTGAGCTAAAACTATGGTCCAAATTGGTTATGCGAAAATTGCCACAGACGTGTGCGCCGCCCGCTTGCTTGGACCAGACCGAGCCAAGTTTGTGGATCTTAGGGCTGGGGCTTGGGCTTGAGGCTCGGGTTTGAGTTCAAATTTTCCAAATTGGGCTTGAGCTAAAACTATGGTCCAAATTAGTTATGTAAAAATTGACACATACGTGCGTGCCGCCCGCTTGCTCGGACCAGATTGAGCCAAGTTTGTGGATCTTGGGGCTTGGGCTTGAGGCTCGGGTCCGAGTTCGTGGTTCGCGGTTTGTGGGTCGTGGATCATGGATCTTGGGGCTTGGGCTTGAGGCTTGCTAGAATGGGTTAGGTTTTCCTTGTATTAGTGTTTCAATTATGCTGAATTGAATTATGTATTTGTTGCGGAAAGGCTTATTCTCTCTCCTCCTTTATATATAGAAGGAGATCAACTTTTTTGTGTGTCAACACACAAATTTTTTGCTCTCACATTATAGTCAGTCTGCTCCTATAACATTATTCTTCTTGTATGAGAAAGTGCTGCTGTTGTTAGTTCACCAAAGCTAAACAAAAGGTGCTTTTGCGTTAGCGGGTTCTTAACCGTCGTGTTTTGGGAGACAGATGCTATCAGTTCGCTGAAACTAAACAGAAGGTGTTTCTGTGTTAGTGGGGTCTTAACCATCGTGTCTTGGGAGACAGACGCCGGCATATCTCTAGCACCTACGGTGAGGTGGCGAATCTATTTTGAGGAGACTATAGTATCACACAGGTTTCGGTTTGCTTTCTTATCCTATTTCAATATTTTAATTTGATATATATTTCTGTTCATCATGTTGTTTAATTCATGATTTCTTAATATGTAATTTAAATTATCAAATATTAATCTGTTTATTTTTTCATTTAAATAAACAATTTGTACAATAATAACTATCACTCTTATTGGTCCAAGATTAGTATATCAATATGATGAGTTAATGCTCACGCATTACTGAATAATTACTCACACAACTTTACGGGTTGTGAATCACTTTGAGTATTCTTTTATATTATTGTTGAACATACGAAAATAAATAAATAAAAATGCATGAAATGCATGATGGGTTTTATCGACTAAAGTCTCCTTGTTAAGTTGTTGCTTAGCAATCAATAAGACATCAAAATTTTGAAGGGAAAAAAAGTAATTGAAAAGTTAAATGGTATAACATGTGGGTTATTTTTATTATAAATTAAATATGTTTGCCTCATCATGAGTGTTTGTTCTTTGCCAAAATCAAGTTGTTGTTATTGCTATTGCCATTGCCGATGTATTACAACTAAAAATCTGGTTTATTTTAGATCATGTTATGTACATCTGATTGATGATCATTTTTGTTGCATTTTGTACAATTAACTTGGATAATTGAATCTACATAACAAATTCAAGAGTAAAGGTAACACAAAAATATTATGAAACTAAGTTATGCTTGAACTATACTAAAACTCTGGTTTAATTTACTATATTCACCAATGGAGACCAACAATTTTTTTTAAAAAAAATAAAATAAATTGTATTATAATATAAGCATTTTGGTATTTGGTATAAGCATAGCCATGATATAGGGTCACTTAATGCTGCACATTGTAGAGACTGAACAATAATAAATTGTTAGATAATGAGAGCATCAAGATTGGAGCTTTGTCAGCATATGTAACCCAATGGAAAATGTGTGCTTTGTCAGCTAAAATTGAGGCTTTATTTGGTATAAGCATAGCCATATATCCTTAACTCATCCCTTTCCCTTAAGTTCGGTTACATTAGATGATATAAAAACTCTTTTAAGATTAGTTTAAAAAATTAACAAACTAAATTTAAATATATTTTAAAATTTATTAAATTATCAAATTAAATTTAAACAATTTACTACTCAGTTGATGATGTGAACTTGAACATGCTTCAATCAAATGACTTCTAATAAGAAGGTATTTTGGTTAAAAGAGAAGTAGTTGAGTGTAAGGTGCCAAACAAATGGGTGGTGCATAGCAAGTTATCCATCAAACATCATTTTCAAGGAATGTGGTGGTGAGTTATCCACCCCACAAGGGACATAAAATGAACATCTTGAAACCATGACTTGCACAATTAGGCCATTTTTCTCAATTGTCGGGTTATCCACCCCACAAGGGACATAAAATGAACATCTTGAATCTCAAATCAACCATGACTTGCACAATTAGGCCATTTTTCTCAATTGTCTCTCTCTCTCTCTTGGGGGACTAATTTACAAGTGCATTACACCATTGTTGATGGTTGTGAGTTTGTCATGGGAAGACCATGTTGACTACGTTTTTGAGGTGAGAAAGTAGAGGGAAAATGAAGTGATGGACACTAAAATTAAAGTAATGTTTGATTTATTAGAATAAAATGATTATTTTATTATAATATTTATTTTTATGTTTACACTATAGGAATTTACACTTTTGCCGACTAAAAATTTAGGCGGCAAAAGTCTATTTTTAATAGGTAAAAGTTATCCGTGACTAATTTTTTTAGTCGCCAATTGAGTGTTGCGAAAAGTAATTAGCGATTAAAAAAAAATTTTAGTCGGAAAAAAGTTTTATTTACTGACTAAATTTTTGGTTGCTAAATATATAATTACTGTGACTAATCTATTTAATAGTTAAAACACTTTGCGAAAAGTCATATTAAGGCCAAGTTTGACAAGTTGAAAAAAAGTCAAAAAGTTAAAAGTTACTCAAAAAGTTAAAAAATTATCATTACTCACCAAAGGTCAACAAGTACGGCTGCACAACTCCCAATCCTAATTTTCCCTTATACACTAATTTATACAATTTTTTAATACATATTTTTCCATAAAAAGTCAAAAAGTTAACCCAAACAATCATATTTTTTTTCTCAACTTTTTAGTTCAAAAAGTCAAAAAGTACACTTATTTAGGACATCCCAAACAATTCCTAAAATAATGAAAAATGTCTTAGAACTGGAATTTTCATTCTACTTTAGCTCAATCCAATGAATAAAATACCACATAAGAATTAAGTGTAATGGGTTATTGGGGTTTAACCCAATAAAAAGATTTATCTGGGGAGGAATCATAAACTTGAACCGCTTTAGTGCTCGTTTGGCAATGACTTTTTTAGTTAATTTTTTTAATTTTTTTGACTTTTTTGACTTGAGACTTTTTTAGTCATTGGGTATTCTTGTTTGGCTTTGGAATTGTGTATTTTTTATTGTCTTTTTGTGATTTTGTGATTTTTTGACTTTTTTATTTTATTTTATTTATCATTTTGTGATTTTTTAGCCCAATACAAATACCAAATGACCTTAGGTTTGTCTCATTTTGGTGTTGCACTTTGTCTTAATTGGTATACGTGGACACAATCCATAGAATAACTTATCCCATGGAATTAAGTAGTGAAATTATATTTTTGACCCTCTACTATTTAATATCTTTTTTAAAATAAAATTTATTTATTAAATTATTTATACTTAATAAATTTATTTGTACTTAATAAAATTTATTTATCAAATTATTTATACTTTATTAAATTATTTATTTTAATAATATGGTATTAATTATACTTAGTAAAGTAAAATAAAATTTAAAAATCTCAACTACAAATTAAAATAAATTTATGTAATTTTTATTAATATTCTATTTATTTAATTTTTTAAAAGTTCTAGTAAAAAAATAAAATAAAATTTATAATTCAAATTTAATAGTTCTATTATTTACTAAATAATTCAAAAATAGTCTTTTGAGCATTTATCATTCTTCATAATATCCCAAACAAACATAGGATTCAATAGAATAGTCCAACCCACACATCTAAGTCCACGACCAAACAAACATAAGATACAAATCTAGTCTAACCAAATAGTCTGGGGATAATGTATCCCAGGACTAACAGTTCGGTAGACTACAATCCCCCGTTATCCAGTCCATCCAAACAAACATGTCCTTAGTATAATAGGTTATACGGGTTTAATCTACACACAGATGGAGCCATATTTACTGGGGGCAAAATAAATATAAAAAAAGACAATTCTCACACAAAATTCTCAACGTTATAGGATTTGAAAAGTGTCAAATATGTACAACTTTATCTTTGTGTGGAGAGATTTGTGTGTGGAGAGATTTGTTTCGTAATTTGAACTCGTGCCATTTAAAATCAAATCAACACAACTGATGGTATTACATAATATGTAAAATAATTAAAGATCATTTCCTATGTGCTAGACTACTTTTGTAATAGAGGGGTAATAGAAGAATTCCTTACCAAATTAGAGGGTTCATTCTATATATATTGTAAAAATATCATTAAAATAGATGTCAATAAAAGAATTTTTTTAAAAACATAAGAGGGCCATTTCATATACATTATTGAAAATTCTTAGAATTGATGAGTAATAATATAATTTTGAAGAATTTTGGGGGCTGTGGCAAATCTGTCTCTAAATCTGTGTGATTAGTCTATGGCCTTGTTTGTTTTCAGAGATAGAATGGAGGGGATTGATAGTGAAGGGATTGTTAGTAATGGGATTGATAGTGAGAGAATTAAGTAAAATTGTGTTTATTTTTATAATAGTTATTAGTGTAGGGATTGTTAAATTATTTTTATATAAAATAAATATAAAATAATAAAACAAATAAAAAAAATACAAAAACATTAAACATTAATATTTAAAAAAAAAATGCCCAACATGTAAAAAATTTTTAAAAAATAAAAATAAAATAAAAAATTTCTAGAAAAAAATAAAACAAATAAAATAATAATTTTTACTTAACAAAAAAAATAAAAAATTAAACATTAATGCTAAAAAAAAAATGCCCGACATGTAAAAAATAAAATAAAAAATAAATAAAAATAAAAAATTTCTAGTCCGCCAGACTATTTTTCTAATACCAAGTCCTGGAGGCTCATCCGAATCCCCTTGGGAAGGCCCATCCTAATCCGGAACTCACTATCAATCCCCTCCCCATCTCTAAAAACAAACACAATATTAATGGGTCTCACCTTACTATCAATCTCAATCTCCTCTCTAACTCTCCAAACAAACAGAGCCCTCGGAAGAAAAAAGCTTATATTGTTATGAATCATCAACCTAATCCGTTTAGTCTTATTTCATTATGATGTTATTTATACTCGTGATTTGTGGATGATTTGCGAGTTTGTAATAGTTACTTTATAACAATAAATCTAATATAACTCTTTCTTAAAAAGTCCCTCGTTAGAATAAAAAAAAGTTATGAATGTTTTAATCTAATATTGTTCTCAAATAAAGTAGTTAACGAAGTTGACCAACAAGGTTTAATTGGTTAAGGAACACCTCCCAAAATCTTATAGGCCATCATTAGACAAGCAATTGAATCATTTGCCTTTTCTAGCTACTTCTCAATCATACGAGTATTTATATGAGTTCCATTGAGCTTTACACTCAAACGTGGATTGCACTGTTATTTTACAATTCCTTCAATGATATATAAAGCTATATTAAACTAATGTTTGTATATTGATAAGGCAATTCTCCAAGAAATTATTCCATATTGTTGGAATAAATTTAAATTGTATTTCAAATTAAAAATTATTCATTTAAGAGATAATGTGTAAGGTGTTGATTAGTAAATAAAATGAAGATATTGAAAACTCTTATTTATGAGATAAAAAAAAAAATCATAGTTAATTAGGAATTGAATGAGAATTTCACTTTGTTGTTGTCTTTACTCTTGATTAAATTAGTGGTTGACACTCGAGAGAATATTTTAACTTCCCTTCTCTACCACAATATATAGTAATACTATATCTAGGACTATATATATAGACCCATCCTTGAACACTAGTAAATATTAAAAATTTATAAATATCCATTAGTTTTATATCATGTTCATTATTCTGTGAGCAATTTTTAAAAATTCAAAAACAAGATATTGTGATGCTTCCAGCGATTCCTTTATTCTGGCAGAAAATGTTTTTTTCTGCATTTTCTTACATTTACCACAATAGAAAATGTTTTAGATGATCAACAAAAAAATAATTTTATTTAAGTAGAAAATGTTTTTTAATTTTGAAAAATAAAAAAATATTTTTTAGACCATAGTCTTACTAACACCACCATACCAGCCCCCCATCAACACTACCACCACTATATTACCATCTCCAACCACCACTACCACCACACCGACCGTCGCAACGGGTATCTCACCACCAGTACCACAACCACTAAAACATTAATTTTAAGGTCCCAATCAAATATAGGAAAACAATTTTAATTTTACCAAAAATATTCATAACAAAAAAAATTAGTAACTTTTAGAAAATTTTATCAAAAACAAGTAGCCAAAAAATTATTATTATTATTATTTGTATATTTTTAAAAAATAAAGCAAAAAAAAAAAAAAAAAAATCACAAGTAATGTAATAAAAAAAAAATTGTATGATAAAGTTTGTGATTGAGAGATCAACAAGTGGTCCCCTACGCAATCTCTATTTACCTGCAGTTATGCAGAGGAACAGCATATAAAACTCATATGTTTGTATTTATGTGTGAAAATATTATTTATTTATATAAGTATTTTTAAATATCTTGAAGAAGATAATTACTGTATAAGGGCAGAAAATGCCACAAAATGTCATATAAGTCTGAGTTCTCTGCTAAATCTCCACCCTTCCTTCCTTATCGTACCACCTCCCTCCTTCATATCTTTATCTTTCTCTATTTCTGGTGGATTATGAGAGAGAATAGAGAGAGAGCTTCAATTCAATCCTCTTTAATGGTGAACAAGTTCTCTTCCTTATCGACTCTCTGAACTCTCTCTCTCTCTGAACTCTCTCTCATACATCTTTATATGTTTGGCTCATATTTAATGCAGCATTAAAGATCCTTCTCTATCAATCCTTCATTCTTATTGGAGTTCTCTGGTAATTCTTCTGAAGTAGTACTACTAGTCTTCTCTTGTCATTTTGATGCTTTTTCTTTGCATTCTTGGACCTTTCTTTTATTCATTTAGTGTGGTTTAGAGTCTTTACACCTTTGTTTTTCTGGGTATTTTTTTGAGTATTCGAAATACAGTTTATATTTTAGTCTACTCCGAAAGATGTGGAAAAGCGGAGCCGCTAATCTTGGGTATTGGATTTTAAGCCTTTAATTTTTCTTTTTCCCCAACTAGATACAATATCTAGGCTATGCCTAAAAATTGTACTTTTTGGTAACTTGGGTATCTGGAGCTTTGGGTACTTCAGGTACATACACCATTTCCAACATACTAGATAATTACCGGAGTAGTCATACATATTTTTAAAATAGTAGTTCTAATAGGAATTTTAACGTGGTGAAAGAGAGAGAGAGATAGAAAAATGGCTCTCTTTTTACATGGACACTTTCCACATCATTAGAATTGTGTTAGAGCTTTCAAATTAGAACTTCCAAACATTATTGTAATTACCATATACACCTGAGAGTGGTCCCAATAGGGGCTATGCTAAAATTGTGTTTTCATTAGTATAATGCCCCGGTCAGTTCTTCACCTACATACAGCTTTCTATCTCTGACATATCAAATAATTACGGAACACGAGTTCTGGGTGACCCCAAGGGGCAGCTATGCTTATGCTTTAGAAACAATTTTGTTTTGCTTGTGCAAATCTTATCATGCATAATTTCAAAAATTAATGTGACTAACATTTTTTTTCCCCTTCTGAAATAGACATAGTTGAGCTCTTGAAGTTTTAACTCACTTCATCGAGCTACAGATGGCACCAAAGAATGGCCGTGGGAAGTCGAAAGCGGATAAGAAGAAGAAAGAGGAGAAGGGTATGGCTTTGTAATTGAGAACAATCTCTTTGATGAATATTCAATATTTATACCATTGATGTTCTTGTATAACTACTTTTGAATTTCTTTGCTTCATGAATTTGCAGTTCTTCCCGTCGTAATTGATGTAACTGTGAAGCTTCCGGATGAGACTCATGTTGTTTTGAAGGTTTGGCACTCTGAATTCATTGCTCTTTTTCATTTTCTTGTTTTCAGAAAACAAAACAACCGAAATATTAAAAAAACATTCATCGTTTTCATATCCTTTCTATTTTTTGTGTGAAAATAATTTTTAAAAATATTTTCTTGAAAAAAGTGGGTTATTTTCTGAATTGTTTTTCCTAAAACATTAAGACAAACTTGTAGCAATATATTCATATTTTTTTTCTAGTAATGCTTGCTATATCTTGCAAAGAGTGGTTTGTGGACTTATTGTGTGCATATTCACTTCTTTTTAATTTTAATTTTTTTTCAAGTACTTCAATTTTTTATGGCATTTTTATGCTTTATATCCTTTTGCATACTTCATCTTTCACTTTCTTCTACTATTCAAAGTCTTGTTATTGGCTCAAATTGATTGTGGTGGAGAAAACAACAAAGTTAGGAGCAGTAGAATATGAATTGTTTTGATGAACCAATGCAAGGCAATTGTCATAGTTTATTTAATTGCAAAAATAAAAATCTAACTTGCGTCGTGTCTTTCACATTGTCAACATATTTTGGTATCAAATTGGTGCATATGGTACACACTATGCAATTGAGTGGTCGTTAATAATTGCGTAAGAGACCAGTAATTGGTCAAATTTTAGAATTATTGACAATTGAAATTGTCATATTTTTATAATCGTTTCTATTTTTTCATATTTTTAGAATCCAAAATTTGTTGAGTTGAAAATTATTATTCTTTCACATATATATATATATATATATTTTAAAAAATTGAAAATAAAAAATCATTAATAGCATATGAGAAAATATAGAGCTTACCTTCTAATTTTTTTTTATCAGTAAAGTGAAATTTTTTATAAAAATATGAAATTAAAGTTACAAGAAGACAAAATGCATTGAGAGAGATTTGAAAAATACGATCTATCTCTACTGATATTCGCATGCACACAACCAACCTTTTAATCTCACGATTTTAACTTATAAATAATAAAAAAAAAGAGTTAAAGTAATTCTTAATTACACTACACTCAATGCTAAGAAACTCCAAAGTTAATAAATCTCCACACTTCTTGTCTCCCATGCCTTGCCCATATCTCCCAAGGCACAACGTTGTGTCTGCCACGCCTGTCGCCTTCCATGGCCGAGGGGTTGCAAAATCGAACACTCCCATGACCAAAACATCACCCTCCATGACGGAACACCGTTGGCCGAACACACCCATAATTAATGTTGTGTATTAGTGTTTTTTTTATTACTCAGGATTGTTTTAAGAGGTTGGTTAAAAATTGATTTTTTTGATTATTTAAAAAAAAAAAAATGTATAAAGAAATGATAATACGTAAAATAGATTAAAAGTCGACTTTTGACTTTTAACCATATTTCTAAAAGAGACCTTAAACAATTAAGGACCATAATGTGATACAATTAAAAACTACGTTGAATGTGACACAATTGTGACTTTGGACAGGGAATATCAACAGACAGGATCATTGATGTTCGTCGGCTATTGTCTGTGAACACAATTACTTGTAGTATCACCAATTTTTCATTATCCCATGAGGTAATTCTAGTAATAATGTCAAATTATCTATGCTTTTTCAATAATTTAGCAAAGGATAATGTTATAGAAATAAAATTTCAATCTAAAAAAAAATTATATGAAATAATATAATTTCATTTTAAGTCAAAACATTAATTATGTTGACTTAGAATTATAAAAATAACATTATCATACTTTTATATTAATAAAATTGTTCACAAATCAGTTTTCTTTAACAAATGCCTAATTTTTTTACTAGTTCTTTTTATCATTTTTGGAGAATATTTTTAAAAAAATTTATTTGGAAGCACTAAATTTATTTTGGAGAAATTACAAGAACAAATCTTAGAATTTGATCACTGTAATAAAATAAAATTTTAATTTCATCAATTTAAATTATAATTTTTTTTAAAATTTTTAATCTAAACCATTTGCTCTCTTTAAGTAAACGATGAAAAAAATAATATTTTAACTATTAAACTCAATATAGGCATACATATATAATCTCTAAAATACTATTTGAATACATATATAATCTCTAAAATACTATTTGAATTTAATTATTAAAATATTATTTTTTTCATTGATTTTTTTTAATGAAAATAAATAAATGATTTAGATTGAAACAAATTAAAAAAATTAGAGTTTAAATTAATAAAAAAAAGGATCAAACCCCTATATTTATTTATTTTTTTGTGATTTTTTCATTTATTGCTATCATTTAATTTTAATTCCCAAATTTACCCTTCTTATTTTGCCCAATTTACCAAAACAGATAAGAGGACCGCGATTAAAAGATACGGTCGATGTCGCCGCACTCAAACCATACGTGCTCGCTCTAATAGAAGGTATATCCAACCCTCAATACGACATCGTTTATCTCCTGTACTGCAACAATAGTGTGAAACCTCATTTATACCCTCAATCTTTTTGCTTATTCTCTGAGCAGAGGACTACGATGAAGAGCGCGCCACGGCGCACGTTAGAAGGGTGCTGGACATTGTGGCTTGCACGACGAGCTTCGGTCCGTCGGCGATCAAGGAATCCAATGCCGAGTCCGGTAAGAATGCGCGGGGTGCGCAGGATACCAAGGCGGCGAAGAAGTCCGGCAAGTCTCCGGCGAACAACAAGAAGTCATCATCGCCACCGTCAACGCCGCCGCAGTCTCCGAAGGATGTGTCGGTGGAGGGAGAGGGAGAGATGAGCAATTCGTGCCCTAAGCTCGGTAGCTTCTACGAGTTCTTCTCTCTCTCTCATCTCACACCCCCTCTCCAATGTAATCTCTCTCTCTCGCTCCCTAGGTTACATTAGCCAGTTTCAGTTAATTGTGAGTTTTATGATCAATCTATATTTGATTCAGGTGATTGTGTGGTGTGATTAGGGTTTTAAACGAGCCGAGTCAAACCAAATTGTAGTTTGTTCAACCTTTATTTGAAACCTTAACGGGTTTCACAATTTGTTCATACTTGTCAAGCTTTAATTGAGCCGATCACAGGCCGGGCTTGATTAGGTTGAGTTTTATAAAAACAATTATAGAGAGTTCTAATTTTTGAATTTTAAATAGAGCTCTAATGATGTCACAAGAGAAAAAAAAAAAATATATAAACATATACATCACATCACATGTGGGCTCATCAGGCTTGGCACATTTTATAATCACTTATTCCAAATTTTCACTTAATTTAAGTTATTTTGATGTGTTTGGTTTAGCTTATAGCTTATAGCTTATAACTTATAGTTTTTTGAAAGTCAAAAATCAGCTTATTCTTTGAGTGGGGCAGGAGATGCTTTAAGAATAAACTGGAAATCAGCTTAAGCTGAAAGTTATAAGCTATAAGCTGTTTAGGCATAAGCTATAGGCCCTGTTTGGTAGAGCTGTGGGAAAGTGCTTATAGCTTAGGCCTAAACAGCTTATAGCTTATAACTATGAACATAAGTTGATTTCTGACTTATAAATTAAGCATCTCCTGCCTCACTCAAAGAATAAGCTGATTTCTGACTTCCAAAAAGCTATAAGCTAAACCAAACACATCAAAATAGCTTAAATTAAGCTGAAAGCTGAAATAAGACTTTTAAATTTTGCATCAAACAGTATATAAGCGCTTTACTCTACCCAACAGCACTTCTCAGTACCACATCACTAGAATCCTTTTTAAAACTCTAAAATTAGAGCTCTCAATCTTTATTCTTTTTATAATGCCTATAACTGAGTTAAGCTAAATAATAAGTTATCCAAATTTAGTTTAAAGACTTTAATGATTTTAAAATGTATGCAAACTTGATTTGTTTATATAATAAGTTGATATTAAAGAGTTTTTAACAAGCTGAATATGAGTCGGTCTTAGTTTGGTTTGTTTTACACTCAAGTTGTGATTCTTCGTTTGACAAATGGTAATTTTAGTAAAAAAGTCAAAATGTCACTAAAAAATCAAAAAACTAACAATTTATACCAAAAAGTCAAAGATTCCTTTTTATCTCTACTTTTTGCATATCTTTTTGTAAAAAATTAAAAAGTCATCCCAAACATATTAATTTTTTTTGCATCATATTATAGCAAAAAAGTTAAAAAATTACTAAAAAAACCTATTCCTAAACGAGGCCGAGTAAGAATGTTTGACATCATATAATTGTAAGCATGGGTTTTAATGCATCAAATTTATTGAAAAACATAAATCAGGTGAAAATTAACGGTGTATTTGGTTGAGAGATTTGAGAAGGGATTTGAAAAGGGAAAGGGAAAAAGAAAAAGTGTTTACATTTTACCTACTTTTTCCTTTTCGTTTTCTAAATTCCTTTCTAAATCCTCAAACCAAATATAGCGTAAAAGAATTACTTCTAGTTTCATATTCTTTTTGAATGAGGAAATTTGTGCTAGAAATAAAGGTGTGTACTTATTGGACATCCGAATGTTGTAGTTATAAGGAGATCAACAAGACAACATGATGATGAGATTTTAGTGGATGATCATCTTTTCTCCCTCGAAGTAAGAGCCTCTAGAACTATTTTATTCTTTATTTGCTATTAATATGACATGTAGTGTCTTTTAAATCACGGTGAGATGCACTGTTGATGGGCAGGTGAAGCTCTGCAATGGAAAGCTGTTTCTTGTTGAAGCATGCAGAAAAGGATTCTATAGTGTTGGGAAGCAGCAGATTCTTTGTCACAACCTTGTTGATTTGTTACGACAACTTAGTAGAGCTTTTGATAATGTGAGATTTGCACACATGTTCATTTTGGGTTCATATCTTGTTTTGTGTTTGTTGATATTGTTCCACTACATCTTGGATTGCTTACATTTTTCATATGCCACAACTTGATTGATGCTTTATTTAAAAGCATGATAAACATGGTTTCTTTGGTTGTTTGCTGGAATCAAATACTATTAAAACTTATGCTATGTTTACTTCACTAGAATGAAATGGATTGCTCATTCCTTAATCTCTTTAATGAATAACAATTTATTTACAATGGTGAATGATGATTCCATTTGCAATGTATTTTTCATCATTTTTGTAGTGATCCAAGCATGAGAATGGACATTCTAATGGAATGATCATTCCATTCCACCTCCATTCCAATAAACCAATACTACATTAGATTTTCCCCTACGTGATTTTGAGATGCAAGTGTTGGTCTTCCTCATCAAGATATGCAACCTTTTTCAAAGTGGAAATTGGTGATGGTGGTAGGATCTTTGGCAGATGCTATGTTGATTTCTTAGCTGCTTCGGCAAAATTTAATGTGTAATATGTGAATGCAATTGATGAATTATTGATATATACATCCTGCATGTGAAGTTAATTAGTTGTATAAGCAAAGAAATTCATTTTGGGCTTATTAACCTGTTTTATCATTCAGAACCAGAACATAAGATATACTTCTCAACATTTCCTTCTTCTAGCCTCATGCCCTCCGTTGATTTGTCAAAAATCTTGTTGAAGGTTTAACGCTACTTATTTCTCATTTCAGGCCTATGACGACCTCATGAAAGCATTCTCAGAACGAAACAAGGTAAACAACCATTGCCATGAATTTATTTTCCAACCCAAACTTCATTAAAAACCTAAATTTCCATGAGTCAATTCTTCTGAATTCTTGGATTTTATACATTTTAACCAATTTCTTTGTAACTTGCTGCAGTTTGGGAATCTTCCATATGGCTTCAGAGCCAACACATGGCTCATCCCTCCCATTGCAGCACAATCACCATCGATATTCCCTCTTCTTCCTGTCGAGGATGAAGCATGGAGAGGAAATGGCGGTGGCTTGGGAAGAGATGGCAAAAGCGAGTTATTACCTTGGGCCAACGAGTTTTGGTCTCTTTCATCTATGCCTTGTAAGACAGCAGAGGAGAGGCAGATCAGAGATAGAAAAGCTTTCCTTCTTCACAGCCTATTTGTAGATGTTGCCATTTTCAGAGCAATTTCAGCTGTGCGGCATGTAATGGGAAGATCAGAATTGACCCATCCAGTCGTAAACTGTGAAATCATTTATAGTGAGAAAATAGGGGACTTGAGCGTCACTGTCATGAAAGATTCTTCAAGTGCAAGTTCTAAAGTAGATACTAAGATTGATGGAATTCAAGCAATTGTATCAGATGAAAAGAATTTAGTGGAAAGAAACCTGCTGAAAGGAATCACTGCAGATGAAAACACTGCTGCCCAGGTAAGACAGCATACAAAAAATGAGATTTTATCCAAAATTTGGATGTCTTCTATTCATATTGAATTGGTTTACGCTAACATGGTCGAAGAACATTAAACAATTTGAGTGCAGGACATTGCCACTCTAGGTGTTGTTAATGTGAGATACTGTGGTTACATTGCTGTAGCTAAAGTTGAGGGGGAAGACAATGTCAAAATGAGTTCTCCATCACAAAGCTCTGAATTTCTTGATCAGCCAGAAGGCGGTGCCAATGCCCTCAATATTAACAGGTTTTCATTGTGGAGCTTAGTACATGCTCTTTTGATTTTTTTCTCTTCTTTTCTGTTTCTTGACTAAATTATTCTTATATCCTTGTGTTTTACAGTTTAAGATTTCTTCTTCACAAACAAGCAGTTTCAGAAGACATCAGAGCAGCACCAAATTCACAAACTTCGGAATGTGAAGAGCTCAATTCTTCCCGAGTTTTTGTGGAGAGATTATTGGAAAAAAGTCTTGCTAAGCTTCAGGAAGAGGAAGTAGAAGGGGACATATTTGTGAGGTGGGAACTTGGAGCCTGCTGGATTCAACATTTGCAAGATCAAAAAAACACGGAAAAGGATAAGAAACCATCGAGTGAGAAGCCCAAAAAAGAGATGAAGGTTGAGGGACTTGGAACACCTCTTAAATCCCTTAAGAACAGCAAGAAGAATTCAGATGGAAGTAATATGAAACTACAGTCCGATAGCTCAAATTCTGCTGTAGTTGTTGTCAATGGGGAAGCAGAAAATGCCATATCACCTTCTCTACAATCTCAGCTAGAGACAAATGCCGATGAAAATGAACTTGTCCTAAGGAGGTTGTTGTCTGATGCTGCTTTTACTCGTTTAAAAAATTCGGAAACTAGTCTTCATTGCAAGGTAGTGTTTTGTAATTATCATTGAGGTTCAGGATTCTCCCTCCCTCTCTCTCTCTCTCTCTCTCTCCCCTTGCAGTGTAGCTCATACTGACCTAGCGCGTTTTATTGATAGTCTGTCCAAGAGCTAACTGACTTGTCTCAGAAATATTACAATGAAGTTGCTCTTCCAAAACTGGTAATTAAAAAACACTTTGATCAAAATTCTGATCCATCTGATACATGCACATTTCAATTTTATGATGCAATTTCTAGCATTTGATTATTTGATGCAGGTTGCAGATTTTGGTTCCTTGGAACTCTCACCAGTTGATGGTCGGACTCTGACTGATTTCATGCATACCAGAGGACTTCGAATGCGTTCCTTGGGACAAGTGGTAATTACCTTATGGTTATACAGGCTTTTAATTCCTTTATACGTGTCATGTACATTTTTATCTGCTATCCACGTAACATAGGCGGCATTTCTATCTTATAATCTGTTGGATACATCATTCGTTCAAACTTTGACACTTATGTATGTACCCATGGTAATATTCCTCTGTTTGTCAAACGTCTTTTATCCGTCCATGTTGACCGAAGTTACCAGATAAGGCTAACATCAAAACCATGTAGTGTCATCATCGCCCATGCTTATTTATAGGCTAAATTACTAATAGGTCCCTAATAGTTGGACTTAATTTCCATTAAGTCCTATTGAAAGTTAGTCTTAGTAAAATTGTTGCTAAAAATAATTTTTTGTGATGATTTTTTACATGTTGCTAAAAATTAACAATTAGTGACTTTTTTTTTGTCACATTTTTTTATAAATTGTCACTAAAACTTATAATCAGTGACTTTTTTGTGATGAATTTTTCAATCTGTTGCTGAAAGTTGAAAATTAGTGATATTTTTTTTGTGACAAGTTTTTCAAACTGTTGCTAAAAATTAACAAACGTTTTTTTAATAGTGTTTGATGGAAAACACCGTTAATTATCACAAGATCTATTGGATAATAAGTCTACCTATTAAGATCTATACGTAAGTCCCCCTTATGTATAAGCATAAAATAACTCCTGTAATTACTTTCTGGTGTTTTTTAACATAAACATCCACAATAATCCAGATAATGTTGTATTTTATTTAAAAAAGATGCAATCATTGATTGTCGGTTCATTTTATTTTTCTAAAGATCTACTACATTATCTATTTCAATTTTTCTTTACATTGGTAAAATTTCAAGGATATTTTCTGAAAATGATAACATATAGTTTTTGTCAATTTATCAGCCTGTTAAGTCAATGTCTTCAACTGAGAAGTGCAAAGCATAGGATTTTAGTGCTTCTCTTGGTTGCTCTGTTCACATAACTTTCAGCTTTCTTTTCCCACTGCAGCTAGTCAACTTACAATGTATCCTTCATTAATTGGTTAGGATTATATGATTCTTAGTTATGAGCTGAGAAGATAAGAACTATAATTTGAAACTACAAAATGTACTACACATTGGTCATTCCAAATTGATTGATCATTGGTATTTCCTTTTTGCTTGACCAGGTTAAGCTTTCAGACAAGTTATCACATGTGCAGTCTCTCTGTATTCATGAGATGATAGTACGAGCTTTTAAGCACATTCTGCAGGCAGTGATTGCTGCTGTTGTTAATACTGAGGAAATTGCTGTGGCCATTGCTGCTGCATTAAATCTGATGCTTGGAGTTCCTGAAAATGGGCAATTAAATCAATCCTGTAACATTCATTCTCTTGTCTGGAGATGGCTGGAAGTATTTTTGAAGAAGAGATATGAATGGGATCTCAGCAGCTTAAACTACAAAGATGTGAGGAAATTTGCAATTCTCCGTGGCTTATGCCATAAGGTACTTGAAATTGGCCTCTTAAGTTCCAAACTTTTGGTAATGGCCTGCATTTTTTTTTGCTGATTTCAATGCATTTTTAAAAGAAGTTATCCTCACCCATTTTTGAGACACTTAAATCTCTATTAATAACCATGACTAGTGCCTCGTCAAGAAATGCATTTAAGATGGTTTGAAAGGTAGACTGTTGGAGGCTGCCATTCAACTGGTTAAACTGAGAATTGTCTCATTTTTTTTAGTTAAGTGGCCTTTGAATTGTGTGTTAAGATCTTCACATCGCATGCTTTGTCTATCCAATCAAATTAATTTAGGCCAGTCAGATCTCCTGGTTAACAGTTAGCAATGGACATATCACATATTTCTTGATAGCATGGAGTACTCATCATTGTCCATGACTCCTTCTGAGAAGAGTTCTCATTTGGAAAAATTGTAAATATATGCAAAGAAACTGATGTATTTATTGATTATTTTTATGTATAAAAGTATTTTTGTATGATATTGTAGGTCCTGTAGTAGTTAATGGAACATAAACAATGACAAATTACTTTTTGTTTCTGTAATAGGTGGGTCTTGAACTGGTTCCAAGAGACTATGACATGAATTCTCCAAAGCCTTTCCGGAAAGTCGACATTGTCAGTCTAGTACCAGTGCATAAGGTGATGCAGTACACCATGTCACTTGGTAGAATAATGACACATTCTAGTCTAATTTGTCATCTATGAATTTGGCACTGCTTCAGTATAAACTTTTGCATTCTCCGTTTCTTTGCAGCAAGCAGCATGCTCATCTGCAGATGGACGACAGCTCTTGGAGTCATCAAAAACAGCTTTAGATAAGGGAAAACTTGAAGATGCAGTCAGTTATGGGGCAAAGGTATTTGATATCCAAAATCATGTGATCTATTCCCTTTGGGTATATCAAAAAGTGTTTAGGTCCTTCAACAATTCTGTTCCTGTGGCCTATCATCTGGGTAAATTGGTATATTATGTGGCTGTACTTCTATGATGTTTTCAGGCTCTTGCAAAGCTGGTAGCAGTTTGTGGTCCCTACCATCGAATGACAGCAGGAGCTTATAGCCTTCTTGCTGTGGTTTTGTATCACACGGGAGACTTCAATCAGGTTTTTCATCCATTCTTGTTTTTGGTGTTGCTGGGCATCTTTGAAACAGAATGAAGTATTTGCCAACTTTATCATAATACTATTGACCCATTTCTGGGAATTGTAACTGCTGTCCATTTTAATTTTAATGTTAATTAAACATCTCTTGTAGAGGAGAAAATATAATGCAATCCTCTAAGGAAAAGATGATTAAAATGATAAGAAGGGGAATCCGAGAGTTAGAGTAAGCTAAACTGTAGCTTGTCAGCCGAAAAAATGAAAAGCTAAGAGAGAGAGAGAGAGAGAGAGAGCTCCCCCCAAAAAAGTGGTATTCTTTGCTTGGACAACTGCACATGAAGTTATTTTAACTATTGATAATCTGAGTAGGGGTAAATTTTTGTGGTGTTTTCATAACAAAAATTTTCATATCAAAACAAGAAAAGGGGGAGGGAGAAAGCTTCTGTAGAGTCTATAATTTCATAAACAATCATTCAAAAGTCGTTGAATACATAAGGGAGGAAAAAAAACTGTTGAATACAAGCTAGAAGAACCTTTCTAAAAGATACTAGGGTTGCACTAAAAAAGGGATGAAGCCTTTATTTAAATCAGCGGACTACTGTTTTGTCTAGCGAAATAAAAGATAATTAAATGACCAATCTACCCTAAACTCAAATGACTCAAGACTCTAATTAATTATCAAATATGCAAATAGAACACTAATTAAGACTCCAAAACAACTAAAAAAACACACACCCACTGACCCCACAAGCTGTTTATCAGCTGATACCAGTAGTGTGGCTTCTCATATTGTTGTTCCTCAACCCACATGATCTGCATCAAAATCACTTGTGTTATGAACCATTTCTAGAAAATTTACCTACTAGATTTGCTGCCTAGATTTATATTTCCTGCCTAGGCATACAAACTTCAAATACTTCTATTGTTTTGACTTTTTGTATTTTATTAAAGTAGATATATCAAGATATAGTTAATTCATGTAGTCCCAATTACAGGCCACAATTTATCAGCAAAAAGCCTTGGATATTAATGAGAGAGAATTAGGACTTGATCATCCAGATACAATGAAGAGCTATGGGGATCTTGCTGTGTTCTATTACAGACTTCAGCATACAGAGCTAGCTCTTAAGTATGTTTTTGTCTTGTATCTTGTAGCATTGCGTTTAAAATTTATATGAAGTCTTCATGAAATTTTCACATTTGTGTATAATTATTTAGGTCGTATTGTTTACCGTTTACATTGCTATTTCTGTTGCAATAAATCAGGTTGTGTATTTATTGTACTTGATACATGAATTGGATTATGATGCCAACCCCAAGAAATGTGCTTTTCCAATAAGCTTATTTAACCTCTTATCTGAAATTGCACAATATGGTAGAGTAAATGAACTCTTAGCTGTGGTTCGACATTAAAATTCAGATTTCCTTATCAAGTTTTGGTTTTGCCGCATGAATTATCTTAAACTTTTCCAGATCCACCACATGAATCATCTGTTGTTCTTTTTTTCCTCTAAGCATATATATAACTTTCTCAAGGCTTTTTTTCTCTGTCCTCAGGCTCCTCCAATCTATGAAAAATCACATGTTCTTCCAAGTACTAATAAGTACCAATATTAGTCTTTTGAATGTGCTGAAGCATCTATGGGCATGTAGCCCATTGCAAACTTTGTTGAGTTGAATATGGATATACTTTTTGAGTTTTAATTTTAATTTTGTGAATGCTTTCTGCAAAGGTTTGTTATGAGATGCCAAGATTAAAATGTTATTCATGTTGATCCTTGCCTGTTTGTCATCAAGATGTTTTTCATGCTTCTACTGAATGAAAATTTTTGTTGTCATTTTCAGATATGTAAAGCGTGCACTCTATCTGTTACATCTCACATGTGGCCCATCACATCCGAACACTGCTGCAACATACATCAATGTCGCTATGATGGAGGAAGGCCTGGGAAATGTGCATATTGCTCTTAGATATCTCCACAAAGCTCTGAAGTGTAACCAAAAGTTACTTGGCCCAGACCACATTCAGGTTTTTCTATATTGCTGATCTCCCTTTACTAATTTTGTACATGTATTTGATACACAATTTTAGCTATGAGTTGATTGTGCAACGAGATGAGATATTGAACTAGAGCTAACTTAGAACACAGGTTGCTTCTCTATTCTGTAAACTAGGATACACTGCAAATGCACAAATTCTAGAATGTGGTCTGATTAGAGTTGGTAGTATTCACTTTGTTGATTAATGTATCAATTTCTTATGTAGTAAATGTTCTCTTCAACCTGTCGAGCATCAAAATAAATTTTATCTTTAAAACACACACAACTGTGGCACTGCCTTGAGAGGCACATGCTGACCACATAAATATGGTGGTGGATGGTTTTACTGTAATATTATTTGATGATTTGCCTTGTAGCAGATGTAGGCATTTTCAAAAACTTCCCCCCCTTTTTTTGGGACAAATAGCTGAATTTGAACATTTGTTTGCCCAAGTTACTAAGCTCCTGGTTCTGCATTCCTAATTTTAACTTTCTGGCATCCTAGCATTTTATCAGTGGCAGAGTTACTATCACAAATTTATTTATTTATTTTTTTAAATAATCAGATTAATGGAATCTAGCTTGAAATCTTTAACCAAAGTTAGACAGTTTGGAGGATGCCAATTGTGCTTGGAAAGCATGATAATGCTTGCTAATTTTGGTTTACATCACTCTGATTATCAACTTGCATTCTTTGTTGTAAAGGCTATCTAGCTATTACAATATCCATGAGGACTGATAGGAGTTTTTAATTTTTTTTATACAATTGAGACCTAATTCTTTCTATTTTACTTCTTTCCAGACAGCCGCAAGTTACCATGCTATAGCAATTGCACTCTCATTGATGGAAGCTTACCCTTTGAGTGTTCAGCATGAGCAGACAACCTTGCAAATTCTCCGAGCTAAGCTGGGTCCAGATGATCTGCGAACGCAGGTATTCCTTTTTCATTGGTCCAACACAAACCAAAATATTGATTATTTACTTCTATTTCCCTCTTGGCTATTTTGCAATGCAAGTTATCATTGATCATGTGGCTAAAAACCCATAAATCGTAACTTGATGGTGCTAGCTATCCCACATTAATGTTTTCTGTTGTCTTGATAAAAACATGGAAGTATGAAGAATTACAATTAGCTAGATCTTGGTTAGTTGATATCATTAGCATCACTTTGATGTTTAGCTTGGGTTTCATCAAGTGAATGTCTTGAATCAAAGACTTTGTGCACCAAATGGTTGGCAAGGATAATATTGTATATTTTTTTTCTGTTTCATTTTTTATTTTCAACTGAGTTAAAATTTGTTTTAATTTTGTTTTATTCAGTTTTCTACTGTCTGCAAAAAAAAAAAAAAATGTGAACTTTGCATCTGAATGTGACAGGATGCCGCTGCTTGGCTTGAGTACTTTGAGTCCAAGGCCTTTGAACAGCAAGAAGCTGCACGGAATGGGACTCGAAAGCCTGATGCATCCATAGCCAGCAAAGGACATTTAAGGTATACCAACACTCTCCTGACAACATGAACCTCTTGGCCTACAAGGCCAGTGGTACTGGGCTATCTTTATCACCAAGTTTAGTTCTTACATTTTTCTTTTTGCTGCACATTTATGTGTTTTGGCAGTGTGCCAGATTTGCTTGACTACATCAATCCAAGTCATGATGCCAAAGGCAAAGATGCTGTGGCCATAAGGAGGAAATCCTATATTATGAAGGTATGCTCATTCATCTCCATGGTTTACTGAAATTGTTTAATGGCGAGATTAACATCTGACTATGAGATAGGGGATACAATAATTGGTTTCTTTTCAGTTTTCAATAATAATGTGGTGGTGTAAAGTATTTTCCATCCGCTTTTGAAGCTTTCTTATGGCCTATTCAATTGTTTGATACTAAATTTAAATATATATAAACATATATATATATATATACACTGTTATATAAAAGCCTACACCTGAGTTTTTATAGCTTTTCACGATTTTTGGTTTTCCCAAAATACCCAGAACATGATAACTACCATGATCTAAACTGCTTCAATTCTCTTACATCTATATTGTTTTAAATAGCTGCCATATCTGTTTTAAATTTCACACACACTAGGGTGTGCCCACGCCACATCTAGCATAAATATGTGAAACTAATCAAATTTTTGTTTGCAGATGAAGGAGAAAACTTACCAAAACTTCAGCTTTTTGAGTTCTGAGGAATCTCCAAAAGATACCCTGGAAGATTCTTCAGATGAAAAGAAACTAATTCCCGAACCCAAAGGTGACACAAATGTGAATGATGAAACTACCTCTCCACCAGTTAAGCACGTGGACGAAGAAACTACTGAGAAGAAGCCAGTTCAGTTGAAACAGCTTGTGATGGATGAAACTGCTGCGGAAAATCCCATAGTTGCCGATAATGTTTTAGCCGAGCCACATGCTGAAGGAGAAGATGGGTGGCAGCCAGTTCAAAAACCAAGATCGGCAGGCTCATATGGGCGGCGACTAAGGCAGCGCCTAGCAACGGTCAGCAAGGTCTATGGTTATCCAAAAAAAGATGTCGTTTCTGAATCGGATTATGCTAAACTGAAGAGTAACTACCAAAATACTAGGTATTACCTTCTAAAGAAGCGAACGGTGTCTCCAGGAAATTATGCAGATTACCACACAGCAAAGAGTCCCTCCCCGAGTACCAAATTTGGGAGAAGAATAGTCAAAACTGTAACATATAGAGTCAAGTCCGTGCCTTCATCTACTAAAGATGCTGCAACAGAGGTCTCCAGAAATGTAGGTGAGGCATTCAGATCTCAATCGGAACCTGGTCCGGTATCTGCAACAAAGGAAGTTGGACAAATATCCCAGAAAAGTTCGATAGTTAACCTTGGAAAATCTCCTTCGTACAAGGAAGTTGCGCTGGCCCCACCAGGTACTATTTCTATGTTGCAAGTTAGGGAGTCCCAGAACGATATTCCCGACAACAAAGAGCTGAGTGTTGTAAAACGTGGGTTGGAAACAAATGAAGCAAAAGAAAATGCCAACACAATAAGAGAGGCTGAAAATATAACAGAAGAGAAATTTGAGAATTTGGAGTTAGATTCCAAAGATGACTCAAGCGGTGGAGTTGAATCTGTTCACGAGAAGGAAGAAAATGAGTTGAACAATGTGGTGGGGGATAAAGTTTCGGAAATTGAGTCTGCAAGTGAGGAAGTGGTTCAAGTGATTGATAAAGTGGTTGATCAACCACTTGATCAAGTGGTTCATGAGAGCATTCAAACCGATGACATTCCAAATTCAATTGATGTTCCCAAAGTTGAGATTTGTGAAAACAATGCATCTAGTGGCCCCAAATCTGACAATAATTCAAATTCTGCCCTGCATGTATTTGAGGATTTAAAGGAAAGATCAGGCGATCCTCGGGAATTTCCCAACAAGAAGTTGTCGGCATCGGCTGCTCCATTCAACCCATCACCCGGTGTTGTACGTGCCGCACCGGTGGCAATGAACATTACGCTCCCTTCTCGTCCCAGTGCTATTCAAGCCGTTGGCCCTTGGCCGCCGATGAACATGACTCTTCACCCTGGAACTCCTACGGTCTTACCCACTGTTAGTCCAATGTGCTCCTCCCCACATCACCCATACCCGTCACCTCCACCAACCCCAAACATGATACACTCATTGCCATTTTTGTACCCTCCTTATACTCAACCCCAAGCTGTGCCTCCCACTACCTTTCCTATGACTAGCAGTCCATTTCATCCCAATCATTTTGCTTGGCAATGTAATATGAACCCTAATGAATACATGCCTAGTACTGTTTGGCCTGGCCTCCACCGAATGGAGTTCCCTGTCTCGCCAACTGTTGTTGAACCAATTGCTAATCCCATTTTGGAGGCAAAGGAACAATTTGACAATTCTGAGAACCCGAGTTTGGCTCCAACCTTACCAGTGGATGTTACCAATGGGGATGAAGCTAAGAAAGAATTGAATCTTCCAGCATCAGAGGCAGTGGAAAACACAAATGAAGTGGCTCTGATTATATCAGAAAACAAGAAAGAAATTGTCGGTTCAAATTCAATTAGCGTTCTAAGTTCTGGGAATGAACTGAATCACTGTAACACTCTTGATGATAATTCTGGAAGCGGTTGCAATAATCAGGTGTCAAGACACCCTTGGAAAATTGATAGTGAGAAAACCCTCAACATTTTGATTAAGGGAAGAAGAAACCGAAAGCAGACCTTGCGAATGCCAATAAGTTTGCTCAAGAGACCGTACAGTTCACAGCCTTTCAAAGTTGTATATAGCAGAGTGGTCCGAGAGAGCGAAGCTCGCTAGTTTTCCAGCTTTTCTTCAAATGAAAACAGTACAGCTAGTGCCAAGTAAGGCAATTTTTTTTGCTGTTACCGGTTAAGAATATCAGGATGGTCAAGAGAGAGTCGAAGATATACTCCTTTATTGTATACAATTAAGACGATAGTACCTTCTAGTTTCCAGCATTCAACTAGTTTCAAATTTCCTTGATATGTTACACCACTTCATGGACAAATGCAGGTTAGTTCCCTACAAGCTAAGCCTATTCCTTAATATTGTTTTAAATGTTTTCTTCTATTCTTAAGGAAACAATTTTCTGTTTGGTTTCGTTTTCCAAATCTATTTTCTGAAAAACACTAAAAACTAATTTGGTGAAAAATAGTGAAAAATTCAAAAACATTAGAATGTCCATCACTAATGTTAGTTATGAGAAGAGAATAATAACAATAGAACTCTATTGCAGAATACTATGATCTCCTTAGCTACTATACCAACATATCATGACCAACATGCAGCTGCACAATGTACAAAAATTTCTCACTGCGAATGAACTGTCAATGGAGGAACTCTGGACTGTCTTTTTAACATCAGGTACTACTAATTTATTGGTATTCCACTCCAGTATTTTTCTCCAGTAAATATCCCAGAAAATAATAAGAAAATACATAATTAAGAGGTGATTTTATAATTTCATATAAAGTAAGTGGATGTAAACTGTTACCTTTGCTATCTTTCCTCACTTGGCATGTCTCTGTCTTATTTCTCTCTTTCGCCCTCTTTCTTCCCTATCTAGGAACTTTCTTTGTCTCTTCAGATGGATTAAAGGCTCTGTTGGTTGCAGCTTATTGGAACTGCTTATAGCTCTTTTTCTTGTTTTATTTTGAAAATCATTGGTGTTTGGTGTCACTTCTACTTACATCTAGAATTTAGTTTAAATAAGCTGAAAAAAGTTGATTATCTGAAAGTTGAGGACCGGTGTTTTTAGTTTTTCTTTGTGATTATCAACTTTCAACGTGAGAAAAGTTGCACCAAACAGCATAAAAGGCTTGGTCATCCAATGTGTACCTTATCCTAGTTAATACTGACATACTCTATTATCAGAATCTTACGATTCGCGATTCGATTCGCAATTTCTGCAAAATCGATACGAATTTAAGGGTGAATCTATTTTGGAAGTGAATCTCTAGTGAATCGCACGATTCACAATCGATTCACGATTCAATTCATTTTTTACGATTCATGCAATTTTTAAAATTATTGTGTCCGACATATTTTCGACGCTATTTTTCCTCCATTTTTTTAGTAAAAATGACATAATACAACTCTAATAGCGTTTAATACCAAAATAACCAGCATATATACATGATTTGTTGTTATTTTAGTAATCATGAAATTTTTAATAGGATCTAATTAGATTTAGTCAGACCCAACATATTTTTAACCTTTCTTCTTTTCTTTTTTTTTCCTTTAAAAAATCGTAATATATCTTCTAAAAATGTTTAAGATTAAAATTACACTATGAATTATCTATTGTTATTTTATTAAATTAAATATTACATCTATGAGGTTAGTTATACTTTTTAAAATATTTTATATTTTAAAAAAAAGATTCTAAATGATTCTTTCTTATTATTTGCTCACTGTTACTTAGAAAAGTATGTATGCTTATTGTCCAAATATTAATATCGTTGTTAATTATTGTTACTTTAGAAATTGATAATTTGTCTATTTGGTTATTATTTTTGTTAAAAATAGTTGATAAGAAATATCTAAAAAAGAAAAAAAATATAAGATGGTGATCTTACATAGTAACGTTTGTTAACTTCTTACTTATTAAATTACGTGATTATCATTCAAAATAACATTTTTATTGATTTAAGTCTAAATATTTTATATTCATAAGATATATTTAACATCTAAATGTGTAAATATATGTTTTTAAATAATTTAGAAGAAGTGACGGAAT
The DNA here is from genome assembly GCA_025200525.1 of Camellia lanceoleosa. Lineage (NCBI taxonomy): Eukaryota > Viridiplantae > Streptophyta > Magnoliopsida > Ericales > Theaceae > Camellia > Camellia lanceoleosa. The sequence continues at coordinate 7,772,796 of CM045760.1, forward strand.
CTTTACGATTCACGATTCGATACGAGACTATTTCGATTCACGATACGAATTCCGATTTGATAACTATGCTGACATACAAGGCAGGTAATCTCAAGTTTCCAATAGAATTATCTGATAAAAATGGTCTCAATTCCAAGTAAAGTTTTCTGTTGAGTCGTGTTGAGTTGAATAGAATCTTAGAATGTAGCATGTCAAAGTTTAGATTGCACAAAATTACCTCAAAAACTAGTCAGCTAGAAACAACTGCTTCATTGTTGCCTCGCACTAAAAACATCATCCTTGATTTTTTGGTTTTTCTTTTTTGTTGCTCGGTACATCCTTGATTGTTTTTATGGCTACGTAAATCATTTGGCTCTTCTACTTCTTGTAATTTAGCTTTTCATATTACAGTTGGCTGATGCATGGTTTGCTTGATGTGCAGGTTCACAACAGGAAATTTACTTTTGGGATTTGAAAGGTCTTTTTAGGCGGGGATGACTCTGATTCATAGTTTAGTTAGGAAGTTTTGATGTTTTTGTTCTTGACAATGAAAAAACAGAGTTATTTTATTTCGGATGATCAATTTCATTTAATTGTATATGACTTCGAATAATCTTTTCTTTTTTTGATGGCATGTTGGTTATTGACATAATCCATCCGCAAGTTGACTAACCTGTTTCATTATTTGGGTCAAAATCCTAATATCATTTTTATACATTGTGTCATATTGTTTGTCTATTTTTGTATGCCATGAAGACAGATATCGTGACCGGAATTGACCATGCAGCTAATGCTAGAAGAAGAGAGGATTCGGATGGTGGTGTTTAGATAAGTAGGGCAGAGCAAAAAAAAAAAAAACTGCAAACAAGTCTGACCTTGACCAAACTGTCTGGTTTTTCTAGTGTTAGGTTTGGTCCCGGTTCACGAAATAGTTAACCTATAGTTTAGTTTGGAAATTTCTAGATGGTTTCAGTTTGGAACCGAACTAGACTGATTCTGTGCATGCGTGTGCGCACGCACACATATATATATAACTTATTTACCATTCACATAAATTAGAACCCTATATATGTTGAGATAGTTTTATCGAGCAATGGTTGCTTGATAATACTCTCGTTTGTGAGCACTTTTCTTTCTTTTTTCTTTTTTTTTTTTTTAATATTATTTAATATTATTTTATTTTAAATGTCAATTATGGCATATTGCTTAATGTTTCGTTTGGTTTAATTTTAAAATTATGATTTGAGTGTGAAGTTGTATTTTAAATTTTGAGTTTTTGAATTATGATTTGAAAAGAGAAAATTTGTTTGGTTATGATTTTTAAAAATAGTTTTGGAATGATTTGTAAATTTTTTTTTTTTTTTTTTTTGATTGATTGATGTACATAATATGAGAGAATGTGAGAGGAGAGAGGAGATAGAAAAAGTGATTTATTGATTGAATAAGAATAATAATAATAAAAAGAGAAGAAAGATGTTTTGAAAGTAATTTTGAGATGTATTTTAAAAATATGATTGATTAACGTATTTCATCCAAATCATAATTTAAAAATAGAGTTGAGTTTTGAAAAATAAATCAAACACTACCATTGTATTTTGCTTGATGTTTGATATATTGAACAATATTTTATGAGCAGATTGTGAATAATAGCAAGTTACTAGAAACCATAGTTTCAAACAGAATCGAATCATGTCTCAATGGTTCACTCTGATTTAGTTTTATGATTTTGTAATTTAGTTTGATTCCAAATCATGTCTCAATGGTTCACTCTGATTTAGTTTTATGATTTTGTAATTTAGTTTGATTCCAAATTTTATAAAACCGTGATAAATTTCTCCTAAACTGAATGAAACCGATCTGAATGGAACCCCCAAGGATCAGATTGTTTCACATTTGTCTTATTTTGCAATCCCCAGGGAGAGGTTTTGGCCATTGAACTCTCACTACAACATAATCTTTGCAGTGCACGTGTGCGCGCACACACATATGTACAAACTCTGCCTGCAGTATAGATGAGTGATCAATACTTTTCTGCCAAGAAATAGTTTTAACAAGGACAGGGTTAATGAAGAAAAAACAATGCTGTGAGGCAACAAAATACTAATACATTCGATCAAAAACCTTCATAACCAGGCGAAGCTGTAAAGTTTGTAATATGAACACAAACAAATCTCTATGTTTGTCCAAAGAGAGAGAGAGAGAGAGAAGCGAGGATGGCACATGGGAATGGGGGAGAGCTCACTCAATGGTCCACATTAGCTTTCTCGTGATCATGTTGCATTCGCGTGGAGGCAATTCACACATTAAAAAGGCTTCAAACTCTATGTTCAAACATTGGATGCAAGGTTGAATCTCTAATCACAATCAAAAGTACTATACATCTTACTCACCCTGAACAAAGCAATCCAAAACATCAATACAAAGATAAGAGAGAGAGAGAGAGAGAGAGAGAGAGAGAGAGAGAGAGAGAGGACCTATGATTGGAGTTCTTGAATATCGCTTATTGAAGTGAGTTCATTTGGAAAGCTGGACGAACATCTGTATGCTCCGACCTTTTTATCCTTGACAATATTTCTAAAACAATAGTTGCAATTAGAACTGTACCAAGAAGAAATCCATATCCTGCTTTCCATCCACTACCCGCCTCACCAATTTGAATTCCCACTATTATATTCACATTTCCAAAGAGAAGGGCAATCCTTCCGACCCAGTGGTGATACCAATTCCAGTATCTGCGGATTTTGCTGTCCTGGTCAGGTCGTAGAAAGAATGCCACGATCTGAATGTCAATACAAGTAAATGTTATCCTTTCCCAACACTTATTTTGTCATGGTTTTATCAGTTCATGTGTAGAGTTCACTGAAAAATAAAATGGACTTTGTACATTTTTTAGAAGTATGAAAAATCAATACATGCTCGACAAACTAAACAGCCATTATAGGACAAAAAAAATTGTAGTCATCAATTTTGTGCATTCTCTCTTCTTGTTCTTTTAATGTGTTACAAAAATTGAAAAGCTTCGAAAAATCTAGCCTGGTTAGGCATAGACCTGAACATGAAAGAGGTGGTTCAAGACTACAATCTTGCCCTCTCTTTTTTGAATACCAGAAGAAGGCTCACAAGTTAATTGATATGATGGAACCAGAAATTTTGAAATAATAGAAAGAACAAACACACAAGGATTTACATGATTTGACTATAAGCCTACATCCAAAGACGAAGAAAGGCTAATGAGTTTTTGCTTGATAAAGAAGCATAGGAGGGGGCAACTATCAGTAGCAATCCTCTTTGGGTGTGAGCAAGGGAGCCCCTACCCATTGGGGAGCCAGACAGGAAGGGCCTATATGGGCCCAGCAAAGCAGGGGTGCCACAGACAGGGGAACTGTAAGCGCTCCCTCAAGACAGACTTGAGCTGTTACTTGATCCCAATCCCACCAGGATCCTAGCGAGTATAAACCAGGAGCAGAGGTGGATGGGAACCATGTTGAAAAGGCAAAGGAGTTCTAATAGGAATGTAGAAAATACAATGAGCCTGCTCGCTCAACACAGCCCTCTGCTATAGAAACTCTCAAGATCATAAAATCCTAGAACTCTGAAATAACCCTACCAAACTGGGTCAAAATAGACTACAACACAATATAACCGGTCAGACCTATTGGTTAGTTGGGCCATGGGGGCCACCAACAGTTGATGAGCATAATCCGGATTGAATTCGAGACATACTCAAAACATTAATTTAGCCTAACACTCACATAAGTGGATAAAAAAAAAATCCTAGAACTCTGAAATAACCCTACCAAACTGGGTCAAATAGACTCAAACACAATATACCAGGTCAGACCTATTGATTAGTTGGGCCATGGGGGCCACCAACAGTTGATGAGCATAATCTGGATTGAATTCAAGACATACTCAAAACATTAATTTAGCCTAACACTAACATAAGTGGATAAAATAATGAGATTGAATCAGATCAGGAACAAACCTGGAGAATACTGAGCACAAGAACGAAGATTCCGATGCCTCTGTGTGTAGGAAAATGGGCATGAATTCTGTTATAGAGAGACAATCCAACTACGATACCAGCAAGCCCTAATATGAATCCCACAAACTGAATGCCTACATGAAGGTAAAACCATAAGGGATCATGATGCTTGAAGTATCGAGCAGCAATTGTCCCATAAGGAAGAAATAGACCCCATCCAAGGACACCTAATATCCCATGGGTCCTCTTTGTTTGAGCAATTTTATCAGGTGCAGCAGATGCAGATGCAGATGAAGATGAATAAACAGAACCTGAAAGAAAAAATGAAAAATATAAAACATAAAAAAATTGAACTCAACAACTAAACTACTAAAGATCTTAATCCCAATTAATGGGGGAAACTCATTTATATATTTCTCACTTATTTATTGGAGAGAAAAAAAAAAAAAAAAACCGTAACTAAAACCCTCAGGTTTCAACTGTACCAAAATCAACTATGTAGTAAGAATGATTAACCAGGTAACGAAAATGAAGACACCTATTCAAGAGCTAGGACAAATCACTATGGCTACTAAATTGGTGCAATTACTTTCTCCCATAGGAATTGTTTACCTTATGAATACTAAATTGGTGTACAAGTTTGGGAAGTGCAATCACAAACTATTAATAAAAGGAGACAAAAAATTCATGATATCCAGTGAGATTCCACAAAGACGGTGAGAAAGATATGAATTCACTTAATTTAACTGAGCACATGGCCCTTGATAGAGCATAACAGAGAAAAAAGATTCATGTAGTTGACCCCAATTGACTGAGACACAGGGCTTGGTTATCCAGTGAGATTCCATAAACTTCAAATTCACAGGGCCATAAAAAAAACTGTAGTAAAAGTGCAACCACGTATATCCTGAGGAAAACAACAATCTGATAAATTGAGCTAGCCATTTGGGTTACAACATAAAATTATATAGCCCAATTTAATTGTAAGGGACAGAACAAAGGAGCAGAAGGAATAGGAGGCAAAGGCCACAGAGGAAAAGATTAATTTTACCGGAATATACTCTCTATCTTGGAGATTTGTGTGTGCAAAATCTCAATTGAACAAAATAACAAGTATAGCTGATGATAACAAATGCACAACCTTCTTCTTAATCTTATTGTTCTGATGAACCATGGTAATTCCTCACGAGATTATGAAACCAAAACAAGAAGCATCTGCTAAAGCTAGCTTCAGAGCACATGAAGATACCTGAAGAGAAGTCGAACATTATGGATGTTTTGTCATCATGTTTATGTAGGTGGTGATGCTTTGTTGGATATCTACTCCCAAAAGCCAATAAAATTGGTTGGTGAGTGAGATGAGCAGCAAATTTCAGCTGAAATGCTATGTGGATCGTAGCTCCACGAACCGCAACAAATGGTGGAACTTTAGTTAGTGGTAGTTCACCCTTATCTGGTACAACATCTAATCGCTCAAATCCCTTCAAATAATATTGCTTGGCATTTGCTTGGCCTTCTTTATTAATCCATCCCACCATGGCACTGGAATTAAGCATCATCCCATTTTTCGAAAATGCCATTCCTACCCATCCAGTGGTATACGCAGCAGATAGTACAATGGTGACAACATGATCTTTACTTTGGGAGTACTACAAGAGAAAGTACGTAATTTGAGGGAAAAAATTATAATACAATCTGATCAATGTAAGTAAGTTTCATAATGCACTCACTGAAGAAAAAAAATAAAAAGGTTTTTTGGTCCATGAAACATGATTGCCATTCAGGATTTATTTACCTTTGCTTATATATTTTTCTAGGGCGGCTCAAATAATAGTCATACTTGGACAAATTTTCAATTGATTTAGAAACCAGAAATTATTCTAGTAATATGGCTTGGTCTGTTGTGGAAACTTTTTGGAGGGGATTCTATCAGCTCCTACAGATTTATCCCAAGGAATGTTATGATGCTGCTCTGTATAAAAATTATGTGTGCTGTTGAATATGGCATTTTTTTTTTTTAAAAATAAAAAATTCTGCATATGGTTATTAGCCATAATTCTAAAATTCAACACTAACAATAAGAATAATAAGAAGTATGGCCAGTAATACACAATGTTTTACTCTCCGTTAAGAACTTGTTAATGTGGTCCAGGCCTTTCTTTATCCATTCAATCAAACTAGGGAAGTGGTTAGAGAAGCAGTAGCTGCTATGCAAGTTAGATCGGTCAAGTTTTGATGTAGATATAATCGCCCTCTTCTCTATGTCATAAAGTCCCTTATAATTAATGGTTGTTCACTTCAGATGTGATACGTTGTTCACTTCGGATGTGGTGGATGAACCCTGATCGATGTGGTTCAGGCCATTCGACACTAACAATAAGATTCTAAGAATAATAAGTATGGCCAATAATACACAATGTTTTACTCCCCGTTAAGAACTTGTTTGGGAACTAGATATTTTAGCCAAAAAGTCACCACAAATTCTCAAATTATTCTCTCTATTTTTCTACACATTTTTTTGTAAAAAGCAAAAAAGCCACTAAAAAGCGCCAATTCTCAAACATCCCCTTAGATTAAATCAACTGCTTGGTGGACTGGGAACAATCCAGCATTCAAATTTTTTTAGGGTAAAAGCATATACAACCGAGAAAATTCAAAAGATAATATCAATTTCTACTAACACTAAGAATTAATAATCTAATCTCAAAAATTTAACAAGACATTCCTTATCAATCAACATTGCTACTTACAAAAACCCAAAATCAGAGTTTGTTGGATACTTGAACTCAAGCTGAATTCATCTATCTATCTATCTATCTATCTATATATATATATATTCAAGATATACAATTAGGGCAAGAAAATTGAAGAACAAGATAGAATTTACCTGAAGAACATAAGTATTCCAAACAGGTTTACAGACCATATTGGAGGTGTCACTGTACGGAAGAGGCATAAAGGTGGATAGATCTAGGTTACACCGAGCTGCAATTTCATCGATTGCGCCGCCATTGTCGTCGGCGACGGTGGATGAAAGAGCCAGGGCTGAAAGAAGAGCCACCAATGCAAAACCCAGATGTGAAATTCTAAATCTTGTTGAACCCTCCATTGGAAGAGAAGCAAAGGATCCAGGGTTTGAGAGACTGAATGGTCAGGAACAAGTGTGAAGAAGGCCATTATTGGATTGGAAGTGGTTGGTGAGAGGTGTTAGTTTCTTGAAGTTGAAGATTGTGTGAGAGTGAGTGTGTGTGAGAATGTGTGATGATTGATCGGTGGTTGGAGGTGGCGGGTAATTATCCCTCCCTCCCGCCAAATCCTTACAACTAACACATTAACAGCCACTTGGGTAAATTACACTTTTGTCCCTCTATGTTTCGTATTTTTGCACTTTAGTCCTCAAAGTTTTTTTTTTTTTTTCTTTTCATTTTGGTCCTTCATGTTTCAAATTATTTTTAATTTATTTCTAAAACTAACTTCTGTCTAAAATTAGATAGAAAATGACATATTGACAACTATGTGCTATGATTTTTTTTAATTATATATAACTCACATATAATAATTTTTTTTTATATATATTATGTGGCAACTAACATGACATTTAATTTTGTATAGGAATTGAGAAAAACTTGAAATATGAAGAGTTGAAGACAAAAAAAATAAAAAATAAAATAAAATTTAAAGACCAAAGTGAAAAAATAACTAAACATAGAGGAAGCAAAGTGCAATTTATACAACAACTACCCTATTAGTCTCTCTCCTATGTAATTTTTTTATTTATTTTTTTAAAATTAGATTAAAACTATGTATAAAATGAGTAGTTATTTGTTGGTTCATGACCAAGCCAGCTAATACTTTAATAACTTTATGTTGGTGGATGGTCTGACGAATTGACAACAATGTGTGTCACTGCCCTCACTAACATGATATTGGGATGGTGTACGTAAACGCCGTGGTATATAATGTTGTTCCTCAACTAAACAATAATTTTTCAGAATAAAAAGGTGCTGTTGGGATTCATGAGCCCACCACAATTCTACTCTAAAATGTTCTATTCATTTTGATCTAATATTCATGATTATGTAATTTTCTTTTATACTTGTCTATAAAACTGGATGCTTTCTAAAATTCTATTTGTCTATTTTTTGAAAATAAATATAAAGAAACCATGTTACGATAATTATTGGATCAATATAATTATAAATTATCTACATTTGAAATCTTATAGAATGAATGATTCAAATTGCCGAAGAGAAATCCATGATGAACCTCCAAAGCAACCTCTAGTCCACACAGTTGAAGGATTCAATTTTGTATGATAAGGATCCCCTCCCCAAATCTTCGAGTCCTCATGTCTCAAAAGATTCATAATTTTTAAATTATTGAACATTTTGAAATATAATAGTTTTATATAATTAAATAGATGTGACTTTTTAACTTTTAGTTATTTTAGCTTGGGGTTAAAAGCCTCGTTTAAGATAGGCTTTTTGACTTTTATGAGAAAAAATAAAATAATTATGGGTTAGATGTGACATTTTGTCTTATTTGATTAAAATAATATATTTTATCTTATATGACTATTTTAGTCCTAATAAGACAACCCAAATGAGCACATAAAATTTCATGCCATATTTGCAAAACTTGCATTAAAATTCCCAACTTTCAACAACTTGTAAATTAGCTGTTTGGTGGGCTTGCATTTGCATAATATGATAAATTTTTATGTGATTTGAAGGGCCACCTCACCAGTGAGACCTAGAGGCTTATACATCAAACAACTTCAAAAGCCAATTAAGGATTAAACTGGTGACCCATATGATTCATGGGTGACACATACTCAAGACCCATTTCTTTGTATTATAAGTTTTCACATAAAAGTCAAATATTCATACATAAGTTTCTGAATAAAAAGCATTTGTTTAAATATAAACAATTGAATATAATATATATTTGAATAATTACTTCTTTTTTTTTTAAAATAAATTTATGTCCGAACATTCACTACAAGAAAATACATGTTTGGCGACTAAAATTGGCGACCAAACCAATTTTAGTCGCCAAAAACACAACATTCATCGACTAAATATGAACTTCAGTCGGCATTCATTGAACCCTTTTAGCGACTAAAGTGCTTTAGTCGCCATATACTACAATTGGCGACCAAATTCCCCTTTAGTCGCTGGTTTTTACCAGTTTAGGCTACCAACCTTCCATTTTTGTCGCCGTATGGTTTATTTGGCGACTAACCATTTTTGTCGCCTAAAAAAAGCACATTTTCCTTATTAGTTTTTGACGACCAGTCTGAGGTAGTCGTTGTATATTGATATTAGCGGCGACTTTTTGAATTTAGTAGCCAAAACTCATCTTGACGAAATTTTTAGCCAACCATGAATTTTGGCGACAAAATTCCGTGTAGTCATGAAATGTTGAAATTTTTTTTTAGGGAAATTAAGTAATTTTGGCGCCAGTACATATTTACCACGATCTTTTGTTCTCTTCGTCTCACTCTCACACACCGCAAGCAATGACATACCAAACCCGTCGCTCACCACGGCCGACCATCACGATCGCAGGGCACCGGCGCTCGCCACCAGTACCACTGCAAATAGACGATCATCACCATGGCAGGTATGTCTCTGTCGTCTATCTCACTCTCCCTCAACCTGCTTCTATCTGGTTGCTGATATCTCTCCCATCCCCTTCTCTCACGATTAATTTTAGGGTTTCATTTTCTCCTTTCATTTTCCATTTGGATTTGGGATTTGGATTATTTTTTGGCTCGTTTAAATGTGGCTCTATTTTGGGGAAAATGTTCCAAATCGGTTGGAAATGTGCCTCTGTTTTGTGAACACAGTTGTTGAGTTTTGATGCTTTTCGTGATTTACTCTTATCATTATAAATGTGCCTCTGTTTTTTGCATCGAAAATGTTCAAAAATGTTTTTGCTTTTCGTATCGGTGACCCATGATGTCCCAATGACACAACCATGTGGGGAAAAAAAAAGAAAAAGTTAATTGATGCATCAATACTTGGGGAAAATTCATTCACAAACTATATTTTCATTTGCTTGGATAGAATGTTGTTAATGTGATGCAAAAACCAAATGGCTCTAATCTACAAAACAAAAACAAAGGAACAAAAAATAAATAAATATATAGGATACAAGATATACGTGATTCGGTAATATGCCTATGCTCATAGAGTGAAGGGATCAAAATCAACTATGCACAAATATGGATTACAATCTAAGAACCTCTTCCTTTGTGACACTCAACTACGGTAACACTTGCTCATTGAAATTCAAATATTAATAAATCCCTCCATCTAACTTTGGCCTAATGGCATCGGCAAAGAGTCCGAAGTAAAAGGTCAATCATGCTACACACAAACTCATCATAAAAGGTTCCTTCTGATGCATCTGAATGTGCAGTTAAAATACATATGGAACTACTCTTCGAGAAGGCCCTAGCTTGTAAAATATAGTATTTAGCAATACATTTATGTTGTCCATTGAGTTATTGTCAAAGGTGATCTACTTGATTAAAGCGGAAAAGCGAAAATCTTTATGTGGTGATTGCATCATTTCATATGATTTTTCTTTATGTGAGATCAAGCAATCCATAGGAAGGGCCATAAGAAGAAAAAAGGAAAACATGGTAGTTGGTGAGACATTTGTATATATTTTCTCTATTTGAAGAGAATGACTTAATTATGATTTATTTATTTATTGGGTAGGGTAAGGGGTTAGTTTATACCCAAAAGTAGATGTGACAATGGCGCTCAAACACGATCCTAAGGGTCCACACAACTTCAGAGAAGCGACACCCAAACCAAATGTTTGAACTGCACGTAGCACATAGCACATAGCTTGAAAAGATTAGTCTCTCATATTACAGGAGGTTAAGTGAAAACTAACACACCGTTAAACAGACGTTATTGTTATTATTATATGGTTTTGTAAATGGACATGTGGAGGTCATCTTGTTGTGAGGAACTTAAGACTTTGTTTAGTGAGAAAACTACATGGGTTTTGATTGTTTATTATTTTTTTTTATATTTTTTGACCATAACCAATTTGTTAGTGTACTTACGTGGACTTAGGTTGTTATGAAATTTTGCAATTCTAAAGCAACAAGTTGAGATCATAATGTCAAAAGTTTCCTTGGTTCATGGGTTATTTTTGAAGGTTTTGAAAAATTTGCAAACCCTAATTTAATATGAGAGACTACCCACCTGGCCTTTGTTACTGAGACTTTTGTTCATGAAAATTTGTCAAAATAATAGAGTTCTGACGGTTTGTGTGCACTGTCAATGTCATGATGAGTTCTGCATCACACTTGCTCTCACTCCCTATTTGTTTGGTCGGAACTATTTCTCAGCACAAATTGCTTTGGCATGTTTGATGAGTTTTGTTTTTGTTTTTTTTCCCCCTTGAAAATTGGAAAGAAAATTACTTTTGGCAACTATAAGATAGGGTTTATGGGTGCTCGGCGGTACTTACCTGAGAACCATAATTGTAACGTGGATGCATCATCTCAGCGTTTGCGCAATAAGATAGGGTTTATGGGTGCTCGGCGGTACTTACCTGAGAACCATAATTGGCGTAGAAGTAAGCTATTCAACGGTGACATTGAATATCGGTCCAAACCTGTGGAGTTATCGGGAGAACAAATACTGGAGCAAATTAATTTGGGGACGTACAGGCCATATGGAAAGCATCCAACCAACCAAAAAAGACAACGGACTGAAAATCAACTCGAATCGGACAAAAAGAAGCATTCTTTTCGACCTACCCTATTGGAAAACACTTAAGCTTCGACATAACCTTGATGTCATGCACATAGAGAAGAATATATGTGACAATCTGCTTGGGACACTATTGAGCATTGACGGCAAGAACAAGGACACCGACAAAGCACGTTTGGATCTAGAGGACATGCGAATACGAAAGGAGTTACACTTGATAAGGCATGCGAATGGCTCTTTCCAAAAGCCTTGACATTGTACACATTGTCCCCGGAAGCGAATAGGGTTTCGATTTCTTGAAATCAATTAAGTTTCTGATGGCTATCGGCAAATGTATCCAATTGTGTCACCGAATGGTTCTAAGTTAGTTGGCCTCAAGAGTCATGACCGTCATGTCCTTCTACACCGACTTCTTCCCATTGGGATGCGAGGATACCTTCCTACCGAGATTGGGACCACATTGTTTGAGTTTGGAACTTTTTAAGCAGGTTGTGCTCGAAGACATTGAGGGTGGTGATTTGGAGAAATTGCAAGAACAAATCGTACTTATACTTTGTAAGCTTGAAAAGATTTTTCCTCCTGCTTTTTTCGATGTGATGGTCCACTTGGCAATTCATTTGCCTTACGAGGCTAGGCTTGGAGGGCCTGTCCAATATCGATGGATGTATCCTGTTGAGAGGTATAACGAGTCAGAAATTTTTTCTTGTAATTATAGTTCAATATGAACATACTGACGATCACGCCGATTTTTATGTGTAGGATGCTTGGACTTCTTCTTGATTGTGATGTAATGGATGATTGATTCTTCTTGATTGTGAATATTACCATGTACTAATTCGTGAATGGATTTTTTCCCAACGTAACAGGCAAATGATGATGGGCATATAGATTTCCCTGAATTTTATAAGAAAGCACACAAGTCTAAGAAGACGGGAGATTGGATTGACCCGAAATGTGGTGAGCTACATGTGAGTATTGAATGTTGAAACCAAGTGTGATGCATATCAATTAATAAAGTTTTTTTAAATTCCTTCTCCCATCTTGACTTGATTGTTTTGTTGGCATTACAGGATGATATGGTGAATCTACAGGTCACAGCCACCGTTGCGGGGTTGCCATTGACCCACGAAGAAATATCAAGGCAAGTGCTTGGGGAAAAAAAAAATTACTTGCGTGGATGTGGGATAGGCCCACAACCCTCTTCCACAGCTTCTAGTGCGGCATGAGCACGTGATAAACATATGGAGTTAATGAGAGCGGAACTGGAGGTTCTTCGTGAGCAGCGTCAAAGTGATCACGAGGAGTTACTGAAGGAGAAAGAGGAGCGGCAAAGAGATCGGGAAGAGCTATTGAAGGAGAAAGAGGAGCGGCAAAGAGATCGGGAGGAGCTATTGAAGGAGAAAGAGGAGCGGCAAAGAGATCGGGAGGAGCTATTGAAGGAGAAAGAGACGCGCGAAAGAGATCCGGAGGAAATTACGAGGAAAGAGAGCGGTGATCAAACAAGTTGATGAAGAAAAAAAAAGCAGGAGGCACAACAAGTACAACTCAATCATCTAAACGATGTGGTGTCACGGCTCACAACCCTCTTGCCAGGTTCAAATGGTCATCCTACCATTCGGTAAACATAATTTTCTTGACACTGCAAGTTGTACAAAAAATATGGTTCATATTAACATAGAATTGTTTTCTAAAGTTGGTATGCAAATATTTTTTTTGTGATGTGCTTTGAATAGGTTATGAGGCATAATGTGAGTAGACATTGCAGCAGCCGACCTGGTGTTTTGGTACACAAAGGACCGTACTATGATTTCTATAAGGTAACCAAGTCCAATTGAATGTGATTTGAGATTTAAGACTAATTGAAGAAACCAAGATAAATTAGAATGAATTTTGATTTCGTACAATATAACTAGTGCAATATAACTACTACAAAGGAGCTTTGATTTCAAAACTGTAACTGTGAAGAATGAACATGTGATTCTTAATAATAAATCTATACAAATAAAACCAACACTAATTTGGGGACAGAGGGGACGTAATTAGCACATGCACGTTGGTAGTTAGCGTGAAAACGCCATAAACTTAGTCGAAAAAAGAGCTTTGAGGGCCGAAATTTGGGAGCAGCCCCAAAAGCACTACGGGGATGGCACGGGTAGCTTCCTCGTGTCAAGTAGGACCTGTGGGGACAGACGGGACGTAATTAGCACGTGTACGTTGTGAGTTAGCGTGAAAAATGCCATAAACTTTTCCGAAAAAAAGGCTTCGAGGGCTGAAATTTTGGAGCAGCCCCCAAAGCACTTCGGGGATGGCACGGGTAGCTTCTTCGTGTCAAATAGGACCTGTGGAGATAGACGGGACGTAATTAGCACGTGTACGTTGGGGGTTAGCGTGAAAAACGCCATAAACTTAGCCGAAAAAAAAGGGCTTGAGGGAATTTGAGAGCATCCCCAAAGCACTCGGGGATGGCACGGGTTCCTTCCTCGTGTCAAATAGGACCTGTAGGGACAGACGGGACGTAATTAGCACGTGTACGTTGGGAGTTAGCATGCAAAACACCATAAACTTAGCCGCAAAAAGGGCTTCGAGGGCCGAAATTTTGGAGCAGCCCCCAAAGCACTTCGGGGATGGCACGGGTAGCTTCCTCGTGTCAAATAAGACTTGTGGGGACAGACGGGACGTAATTAGCACGTGTACGTTGGGAGATAGCGTGAAAAACGCCATAAACTAAGCCAAAAAAGGGCTTCGAGGGCCGAAATTTGAGAGCAGACCCCAAAGCACTCCGGGGATGGCATGGGTAGCTTCCTCGTGTCAAATAGGACTTGTGGGGACAGACGGGACGTAATTAGCATGTGTACGTTGGGAGTTGGCGTGAAAAATGCATAAAGCTTATACAAATATATTAAAACTTAGCAATATATATATGTTCTATAACGATCTTTATATATGTACACTTATGAATAAAATATATATATGTTTACACATTAGACTAAACTTGAGTTGGGGTTGACTTGGAAATTTGTTTGCACTTTAAATACAAGGTAACATGTATAATATTTACATACAATTTCAATTACAATTGACATCCTTGCAATTTGTGTTTTGTAGATGGCTATAACTTTTTGTGTACAATGGAACTAATGAGTGTAATTTTTGTTGTGTAGATGGCATTTGGTGTTGACATGTGGATCTTCTAATTTTTGTCGGAAGATACACTTATGCAAAGTTGGGAAGTTTTTGTCGTCCTATACTTTTTGTTGTGGATTGTGGATGCATCGAACATATAATTTTTTGAGGTATAGCATGAATGAGCCGTGGAACTTTGATGCATTGTACATATAAGTTATGGTGGGGTACATAATATTTTTGGAGCTTGTATTACCTTTTTGTCGTGGTACATATTACCATAGTAATTTGTACCTTGTCAAATGGTCATTACAAAGCATAGTATAGTAAAAATGTTGTGTATAGAGGACGTACTTTTGGTGATGTATTTGGAATGTATGATGTTATTATTTGTAATTAGAATATATATAGTTTGTTCGTACATAAGTTTACATTATTATTTGTAGTTGGAATATTTATCGCAGGTGTTCATTTTTGTTTCATGGTTCTAAGTGAACCATGTAGATGATACACACAGGTTGTATACGTATTACAGGTTGCGGTGGATACATATAGGTTCGGACGAAATTTAGTAAAATTAAACAAACAAAACAAAAATATAAAATGATGCTTTTGGTGACGAATTAATTGGTAGTTAAAAAGAAATAAATCTTTTGGCGACTAAATTTTTAACAGCCAAAACAAATAACAAATAAAAAAATAGTTATGGTGACTAATACACAAGTAAAAAGCTGAATTGAAGACTTTTGGCGACTAACCATTTAGTAGCCAAAACAATTCCAAAATATCAATGGCGACAACTTGTTTTAGTAGCTAAAACCCTAAAAAAATTTTGGCGACTAACATTTTAGTCGCGAAAACATAAAATAATCATGGGCGACTAAACATTAGTAGCTGAAGTTTCACTATTAGCGACTAATTATGTAAATGCGTGAGATCTTGTTTCTTTTAGCGACAAAACTTTAGTAGCTAAATACTGGAGTTCAAAACTTTACTGAACGGTTTGGGCGACTAACATGTTAGTCGGTGTTGTTAGTTATCCGCGACTAAGAATGTTTTCGTCGCCAATGCCATTTATTTTTGCCTACTAACACGGTAGTCGGTATTTTGTACTACCTATGGCGACTAAATGGATTTTAGTCGCTAATTCCTTCGGCGACTAAGGATGGGCGACAAATCCAGCGACCAAAGTATTTAGTCGCGAAATACTTTCGGCGACGAAAATATGTACTTTTGGCGACGACCTTTTTAGTCGCCAAAAGTGTATTTTTTTGTAGTGATTTGAATTGTGTTCAGAAATTTATACAAATAGTGTATTTGTATAGTATACTAATATTTTTTGTGGTGTGCGAATAGAATTTCTCCATACCAATCATAGGAAGAAAAACAGAAAAAAACACTTAAACCCCTTAATTTTGAGATCATCACAGTAGAAACCTTTGTGTAGAGAGATATGCTACTACATGGTGATTAGTCTGTTGATGAATGCAATGGCTTTTAATCATACAAGAGCCCCCACAGTGAATCTCGTAGCTTGTATTCGAATCTCGTATTTGTAAAATAATTTAAAAAAAGAAAAAAAAGAAAACGACAAAAAGAAAAGAAAGAAAGAGGACAAGGATATGGCAAAAATAATCACGTAGAAGCTAAATTTTTTTTTTTTTTTTTTCTCTCTTTACAAATTCATCCACAAATGTAAAATCCAAACACAACCTTAGTGACTTCTTTACATAGTATGACACAATAAAGATATCTCATGGTGGCATGTTGAGCACTTCCTTGTTTGCAACCCACTTCTTTCACTTGCACCAACCAAATCTTTAGAATTGTAGTGATATATAAACGAAAAAAGTGCGAAGAATTTATATACAAATGATGTAGCTGCATTGCGACTTGTCATTTTAAGCTAAGGTGCCCATTTAAATGATATTTAATTACAAAAATATCATCGCCTCATCATTCTAATAACAAATTTTGTATGAATATAACACTTCCCTCTTAAGCCCCTAAAGAGACTTAGGCATTCTAAAAAAATGTTCCTCACCACTGTTCTCATCAACCTTGATAACCCATTCGCTTTTACCACTTCTCTTCCCTGAACCACCACCACCACCTCTCCCTCTAGAATGGCATCCTTTGCTATGACTTTTCTTTCCAAACTCATCACCAAGTTTCCCAATCATAGTCACCTCCATTCCTTTTCCTATAGGATGTTTAGTTGACCTAACTTTCCCTTTATTTTCCATCCCTTTCACATGCCCTCCCAACCCTGTCCTCCCTTCCACCAAGTTGTCAGCCACCACCATCGATCTTGTCGGATTCACATCCAACATCTCTAGCAAATTCGTGTAGTTGTCGGTCTTGCAGTCGACTAGGGAGAAATCTATGTTCTCATAGCTTGACAAGAGCTCGGCAGGGTCACCAGTCTTGAACTCTACCATGTCATTTAGGCCTGAGTCGTCGATGACTTTTTGGGACTCACCTAGCCTTGGCTCAGGAAGTATACAGACAAGTTTGCCACCTGTTTGTCGTGCTGCCGCTGCTAAGGCTATTGTTGATGGGGATGCTGTTGGTGTGACCTCAACAATGAACTTTGCATTCATGCCTGCGGCTAAGGCTGATATGAATTCCTTGCTCTCTGGCTCTGATGTCGAACATGAATTGCATTGTTCTTCATGTTTACTGCACTGTAAGGATACAAAAGGAAAAAAGAAGAGTTAGAAACCTATGGAATTGAGAGAACAGTGAGCCTCAAGAAATCTTCTATCTTCAATCCTAAAAAAGCCCACAAGCATGTCTTAAAGAATCTTGTGCTCTTTTCTTTTGTGGTGGTAAATTAACTAGAACACAATACACAATCTTATATACAAATAATTAAAAAAATTCTTTATAGACACAAACCTATACTATTATCTAAAGTCAAAATTACAGTTTGAAGCAAATAACAAAATGAAACTGTGTGACACTATTCATTTACCCAAAAAACATAATTCATAACTATTTAAATAATTTTAGTTTTCGTACTTTATTCATGAGATTTTTCTTTAGGCCTCATTAAGGTCGGGTCACCCCTATGCACATGCCTCTCTTCAACAGTTACCCACGATTCATCTGCATAGTCATTTCATTTTTCTTTCCTCAAAACATTTTCAAATTCTCCTTCTTCATCATACCCACATATTATTGCCAAAAGCTAATATATTTATATATGCATAGACAAATTAGCATATCTATGTGTACAAACAAACAAATAAACAAACAAAGACAGAAAGATGAAAATGTTGAATAACAAAAAGAAAGAAAGATGAAAATGAGAAACATACCAGTTTAAGGGTATCAAGATATGCATTTTTGGCGAAGTCTGGAGACCAATCCATTCTCTCTACTTGTAACCTAGCAAAAGAGTGCTTGAATTGAAACAGAAACAAAAAGAACTATCAATGAGAGAATGATGATGATGTTGGTGAGAGAGGATTTTTCTAAGGTTTTTCCTATTCTATGCTACTTCTACAATTGGGAGACAATTGAGGACATACACAATTGTCTTGTGTATATTTGGACATACACAATGTTTCTTTGTATATATTTGGAGGTGGTGATGAGTCTGATGACAGTGTGGAAACCGTGGCCGAGTACACCGGAAACTAATTCTCAATATGGAAATGCTATTTTGACCATTGAAATGTCATTTTTACTCTTTCATTTTTTAAAGCTCTTCATGTAACCTATCTAAAAAAAAAAAAGTTCTTCATGTAAAATAAGATAAAGCTTTAAGGATATCCATCCTAATTTGTAATTGTCACAACCACGTGGTTTTGACACATTTTGTTTAAAAAGAAAATAATTTATGTCTACAAAACATCCATTTTGATTTTTTTTTTTGTGGTTGAAAATCTTTGACCTCAAGAAAGTAATGAGTTTTAATCATTGGGTCATTTCATATTAAGGTCTTATCTGTCATAACTTAAAAAAGTCAAAAAGTAACAAAATTATTACCCTATTTAAGTCACATCACCTCTCTACCATATTACTTCAAACTCAACTCATACCCAAACCATATTTCATAAAAAGTTAAAAAGTACACATATTTAAATCATCCAAAATCACCCCTAAATATTGGTGTTTTGACTCAATATGTCAACTTTGATGGGTTACCTTGTCCTACACCATTTTTAGTCTATTTTGTTCATTAAATTGAATTGTTTTGTCTTTATGGAGGTTAATGACATGTCTTTAATTTATCTTTTTGAGGTGATCCTCGTTTCGAAATTAAAATTTAAGTATTAAATAGTTCAATATGATATAAATGTTGATAGTATGATAGTGGTAAATTTATTGATTTTAAAATGGAGAGAGCATGTTATTGTATTTCCTTTGATGTAGGTATATTGCTTTTGTTTTCTTTGGTGGTTTGATATTCCCTTTCGGGATTTTGAAAAATGATTTTGGATGACTATTTTCTATGTTGTAATTTGGTCCTTATGGAAAGCTCGCAATGCTCTTGATTAAACTTCGATTTGTGTTTTGGATAAAAGCTTGTTTTGGGATTACTAATTACTTTGTTACTATGGATATGGTCAAATATATTGAGGCTAGTAGCAAATTAAAGTTGATGCTCTGTATCTGATTTTGTAATTAATTTCTATGCAGGTAGAATAATTGTTTTTCTTCTTTTCTCTGCCAGACTTCTTTTGTTGGTTTGTGTGAGTTCTCTACTTTGTTAGTTTTGTAATGGTGGTGGTGTTTGGTGGATTGAGGACCTTTTAGCTGGTGAGGTCTATTTTTTTTTTTTTTTCATCCTTCCATTATTAATTTTGAACGGCACTAACGCCATGAATTAAATGTAATAGATTGTATATTAAAAAAATTGTTGCCGATCAAAAAAAATATATATATTAAAAAAATTAATAAAAAAATAAAAATAAAATACATATAAAAAATGATCTTATTAAGTTGTGATCCTATCATTATCAACATTTTTCTTAAATACAAAAATACTACTATCACATCATTTTGTTACAAAATTGTTCACAAAAATTCAGAAACATGTTCCTATGTTCTCATTTGCTAAATGTTGTTAGGTTTTGTATTGAAAACCTAATCTTGAATGCACATCTTTAGTTAAATTCTCAAAAAAAAAAAAAAAAACTTCAAAACAAAGTGCTTTCTTGCATCATGAACGATGGTCAACAAGAGGTTGTTCATCGACATAATTTCCCGGTGGATCATATGTACAAATAGCGAAAACATCACCACTATTGCATTGAGCACGAGCGCAGCCCAATCGCACGCTGTCCCTCCACACGATTTGCGTATAATGCCCACAAATCTTCCCATTCGCGCAACTATTACTTGTACGGTCATAAAACTTGTGTTCTTTGATCCATAGCCTCACCACATCTGTGGGGGTCCACTGGTTTCCGGACCCCCAGAAAATGTTTTCGCCATATGGGCCATTGGAGTGGATTAGGGCACAATCAGCGGCACGTTGCCGAGTGAATTGTGTGGCATAGAGAGCTAGAGAAGTGTCCCATATGAAGACAGGTTCACCGATGTGGAGACGAGCCTTGTTGTGAGCTGAGAGGAATTCTTGTTGCTCCAATAGAGCTTTATAATTCTTTTGAGGCTTGTTCATAGCATCATCATTAGCTTCATCAAGAAATGCATTTTGGAGATTAGGGGTTGTGGGTTGTTGGATTTGTTGGGAGGTTGAAATTGTGAAGAAGTGAAATGAGAGGATTAAGGTTATGAGGATTTTAGGTTTGAAATTTGGAAAGTTCATTTTTTTCATTTTTTTTTTTTTTTTTCTCCTTTTGGGATTAGGGTTTGGTAGTGTGTTGAAAGAGGAGGGGGAGAGGGGTTAGGTTGTGGTTGGACGAACTTCAGGGAATGCCACAAACTTTTGAGCGCTCTCATATACATCTTGCAAATCATAGTACATAGAAAATGATTATATTTAGATATAAAAATTGGATAATAAGCCCATGTGATTTCCTCCTTGTGTTAAATTGCAAGAATAATTTTATTTGTAATAATTTCATCTTTTAATTTTGCATTGTGACAAATTGGTAGCAGTTGTCAAGATATTTGATTAGGATTCTCTGCAATGATATTATTGTGATAATCTAACAGCCTACATTTAAAGTTAAAGTCCAAAATATAAAAATAAAAATAAAAACCATAACAGAAGATCCTTATCCCGCTTCAATCTTGTGCCACAGTATCATCGTTGATGAGCCCTCGTGCTTGGACAGCATCCTTGACCAGCTTGAGCGATTCTTCAAGATCATCACACAGTTGATGAGGATCTGGAACAGTGCTCTCATCAACAGATAGAACAATGGTCATCTTGTTCACATAGCTTTGGAAGTTAATCATCAGCCCCTACATTATATATAACGGAAAATGTTTGCAAACCGACATGATATTAATTACACCATCAATGTATATATGGATGGATGATATTTGTTAAAAATGAATTTTACTAATAATTTTTGTAAAATTTTATTTGTTTATTTGTATTCTGTATTCAATTCTAAAATCGGTTTATGTATTCAGAAAAACAATTATATTTTTAAATATAAATACGTACGTGTGGTTGGCCATAAGAACTTGGAGCAAGCTAAGCCAATGGATGGCCATAAAAAGTAATTTCTTCGAGGGGTCCCACTAAATTTGAGAAGCACATTGTTGTGTGAGTGATCACTCTGGGGGATAAAGCACTGGCTGTCTATCATCCACAAATACAATAATACAAGATACAATAATACAAGATTAGTTCTATGCTCAAATGATTCATAAGTAAAATTTACAAATATTATTCAGTTTTAGGATAATCAATTTTTTTAGTCTTTTAAAATTATTTTTATGGCATAATTTGTAAGAGGAAATTGCAACAAAAAAAAAAAAAAAGAGAGTCTAACAGCAAGAACTTTTTACAAATTATAATATTTGGAGAAAATAGTGAAAATGCCCTTATTTCTTCATATCCTTTTGCAAAAGCCCTCAACCTCTTCCTCTACCCTCTTTTGCCGTCCCTCACCACCACCCCCATCACTTTCCCTCCCACTGCCGACAGTCCTCCACCCCTCTCCACACTCCCTCCCTCCCTCCTTTCCCCATAAATTTACATCATTACCTAATAATGTAGGGAACAAATCATTGTCATCAAAGATATGAAGATGTCCGGTCTCAGCAATTCATCTGAAGAGCATTTTGGTGGAATCCGAAATGGTAATCTTGTAAAAGTGGGCAATCAGATTGCAGATAGAGGGAGTAAGCATGAGAAAGGGGATGATCATGTAACTATCATTGATGGCAATGAGGTGGACAAGAGAGCAGAGATGGATCGAATAGCAACAGTAGAAGCACATGATAGCAGTAACGTCATGGTGGAGGATGATCAGCTCAGGGATACTTCGGTGGTGGTTGAATCAAATCTACAGAAAGGCATGTTAGAAGAAATCAGGTACGTATGTCAGGAGAGCTCTGCAAGACTGTTGGTGAGTTCCAAGATGAGAGTCGTTGATGGTGGTAAGAGGATTGAAGGTGAAATTCAAACTTCTGGATTGATCAAAACTCTATGTGGGCCTGAAAATATGGGCCAAGGGATTAATTTAGTAGTGGACCTAAAATCGACCCATGAATATATTGGATCGATCTGGTTCGCGCATCTTGGATCACTCGGTTATCGCCTAAGTAGGCTAGCTCCTCTCCTTCTTGGGTTGTTCCCTATAGATATATGCAATCCAATTATTCATACTGCCCTGATAATCCAAAGTATAGGGGATTTGGGTCATCTTCATCCTAAGCAAACAGGGGGGTTGAGTGTTACTAGCTCACCCCCAAATAGCTCTAGCTTGCAGAGGAAAAAAACAAGAAGGAAGCATCGGTTGATGAAAAGCCTACAGATTAGATCTTCTAGATTCAAGAAATCGACACTGAACTTGTGAAAGGAGGCTATCTTTAGATCAGCAGCAGCTGCTATTTCACTCTCAATGGCAAGCAAATCCAGTAGAAGAAGGATCGCTCTGTTTGAGCCGAAAGCTACCCTGGTTTTGGGTAAAACTCTCGGCATTGATTTTGAAGGGAAGGATGAGGAGGTTATTAGCAAACTGCAGCAGCTGGAAGCTAACGATCTGGAGAAAGTTAGACCTCGAGTAGGGGATGCCAACTAGGCTACTGCTGTCAGGGAACCAAGAGTGTAAATTTGTCTACATAAAGATTCAGTCATGGAATATAAGAGGGATTGGCAGACCATAGAAAACAAAAAAGATCAAGAAAAGTGTTCTTGAAAGAAAAGTGGATATTATCTTACTTCAAGATACTAAAAAGTCTAAGGCAAGCATAGGTCTCGTAAGATCCATGTGGCCCGGTGATCAATTTGAATTTATGGCAGTTGATGCAATTGTTAGAGCTGGGGGTCTATTGTGCATTTGGAATCCAGAGGTCTTCTAACTTAATGCTTCCTGCTGCAACCATAGCTTCTTGCTGATGTCAGGTACATTATTCTTCAGTTTCCCTTGTGTCATTATTAATATATATGCTCCTAATGATGTGGCAAAAAGACAAGAGCTCTGGGTCAGCTTAGTGAAGCTTAAACCTAATTTCCTAGGGCCTTGGTGTATGGGAGGGGATTTCAACGAAATTAGGAATTTATCTAAGAGAGTTGGGTGTTTCAACAGGGATAGAGGAATGAGGGACTTTAATACCATGGTAGAACAAATGGGTCTAATGGACATGCCTATGCTTGGGAGGAAATTTACTTGGTGTAACTCTCAGGATAGGGATAATTGGAGTAGAATTAATAGATTCTTAGTCCACCATAAATGTATCCAAAACTTTTCTCTCAAACTCTGGGGTCTTCCTAGACAACTATCAGATCACTGCCCAATTATTTTGATGGAGGATGATAGAGATTGGGGCCCTCGACCATTTAGATTTCTCAATGCTATCCTAAGTTCATACCTTTTGTGAAACAAAGCTGGTTTGAGATGAATGTAGAAGGGTGGGTAGGATATAAATGTCTTATGAAATTCAAAGCTCTGAAACAGGTATTAAAACAATGGAATTTGGAGGTGTTTGGGAGGGTTGAATCCAAGTTAAAAATTCTTGAGAAGGAAGCTCATGCTCTGGATTTGCTAGTTGAGGAAAGGCCACTACTTTCCACAGAATCATGTAGAAGACAGGAAATTAGGGGTGAAGCTTGGAGATTGAACAAAATGTTAGAATGGATTTGGCTGCAGAAATCTAGACTAAATTGGGCTCTAAAATGGGAGAGAAATACAAGGTTTTTTCACATCATGGCATGTAGTAGAAATAGTAGAAACACCTTGGGCTCACTGTTTGTGAATGGCTCTCGGATTGAGGAGCCTAGGGAGGTTCGGGCTGCAGTTTTTAATCACTTTTCCAAGCTCTTTTCTGAATCTCAGGGATCCAGACCCAAATTATTTGGCCCCTTTAAGAACATTGGTGGTGTACAAGCTGTAGCTCATTTAGAGGGTGAGTTCACTGAAGAGGAAATAAAACATGTTATCATGACTTGTGGGGATAATAAAGCCACTGGGTCGAATGGATTTAACATGGCATTCTTTAAGAAATGTTGGAGCATTATGAAATCCGATGTGGCCAATTTCATGAGCGAGTTTCATCATACTGCATGTTTTGTTGGTGGAATAAACAGCCCATTCATTTTTTTGATTCCAAAATCGGATAGCCTTTCTTCTCTCAATGACTTTAGGCCAATTAGTTTGATTGGTTCCCTTTGCAAAATTCTTGCCAAGGTGTTATCTAATAGATTGAAATTGGTTATGCCTAGGACCATTGGTGAGGTTTAGTCAGCTTTTGTGGGTGGCCGGAATATACTTGATGGGGTTCTGATTGCAAATGAGATTGTTGATGAGTAGAGAAAATCGAAAAGTAAATGCCTTATTTTTAAATTGGACTTTGAAAAAGCGTTTGACTCCGTTAATTGGGACTTGTTATTTTCTATGCTCTCCAATTTTGGGTTTGGCGATAAATGGATCAAAGCCTGTGTGTATTCTGCTAGGATTTCAGTTCTGGTCAATGGTTTACCGACCTCTGAATTCCATCCGCAAAGGGGTTTAAGACAGGGCGATCCTTTGTCACCTTTCCTTTTGCAATATAGTAGCTGAGGCCCTTAATATTCTGTTATCTAAAGCAAAAGAGTTGGGTTTTTTAAAAAGGAGCTCAGGTGGGACCATCTGGATTTTCTATATCCCATCTACAATTTGCGGATGATACTATCTTATTTTGTGAAGCTAATTAGGAGGAAGTGGTGAATATCAAAAGAATTTTAAGATGCTTTGAGATACTCTCGGGTTTAAAAATTAATTATCATAAGAGTGTAATCAGTGGTATTGGGGTGGAGGAGGGTATGTTGCATAACTTTGCTAGTAGACTTAATTGTCTGCACCATAAATTACCTCTTAAATACTTAGGATTGCCCCTGGAAGCAAATCCAGGCCGGGAAAAGCACCTGGAAACCTGTTCTTGAGAAGCTTAAGTTGAAACTGGCCTCATGGAAGAAGTGACTACTCTCATTTGTTGGAAGGTTGACCTTAATAAAGTCTGTTATGTCCAGTTTACCCACTTACTATCTTTCTCTGTTTAAAGTACCTGCTGGAGTAGCTAAGAAGATAGAGAAATTGTAATCCTCTTTTCTCTGGGGTGGATCTGATCTAAGAAGAAAGGTGCATTTGGTCAAGTGGGATGTGGTCACATTAAACAAAAGGTTTGGTGGCTTGGGGGTGAGAAGAATTAATATTATAAATGTTTGCCTTCTTCTAAAATGGTTGTGGCGCTTTGGGACTGAGAATCACTCTCTTTGGAAAGCAGTAATCTGTGACAAATACAACTTAAGGGGTGGTAGCTGGACTCCTAGTTTGGGTGGTAGTGGCTCCAGAATCTGGTCTGATATTTTAACCTCTGTCCTATCAAACACAGAGCTACATAACTTTTATATTAATAATTCCACCATTGTGTTGGGGGATGGTAGGAGGTCTCTATTCTGGTGGGATAAATGGGCAGGAAATGTTTGCCTTAAGGAGGTCTTCCCCAGGTTATTCACCTTATCCATTGATAAGATGGGTGTGGTTGATGTCTACTATTAGAGAAGAGTTGGTCCTGTTGACTGGAAACTTGGTTTTAGAAGAGCTTTATTGGCTTGGGAGGAAGAAGAGGTGTATAGGTTATATGATTTTCTTAGAATTGCGCCTGATTCATGCTGTTCCCAACCAGATATATATCTTGGACTATTGGCCCTTTAAGCTCTTTCATTGTGTCCTCAACTTACAATTGGTGGGAATCCTCTCTTGGGCATGCTTTGAGCTGCACTAATATACTATGGAATAACTGTGCCCCTCCTGAAGCCCAATTTTTTGAACGGTTAGCTTGGCATGGCAAGGTCAAGACTGCCAGCTTTCTCGACAGAATTGGGGTCCTGGGTATAAATGCCAATCAAGCTTGTATTTTTTGCCATAGTGAGATTGAATCTGCGAATCATATCCTCCTGTTCTGCCCATTTTTCTGGCTGATTTGGTCCAACATTATACGATGGTGAGGTCTCCAGTGGGTTTTACCTAGTTCTGTGCCTGACTTACTGCATTGGTGGTCTGGCTGCAGGATGAAAAAACTGGAAAAGAAAATCTGGTTGGTTATTCCTCTTACTGTCCCTGGTCCATTTGGAAACTTCGAAATGAATGTGTTTTTAATGGCTCTCAACCTAACCAAGAGGTGTTTTGTGATCTTGTTAAGGTGAGAATAGCACTGTGGGTTAAGTCCTCATCACCCTCTTTGGTGTTTTCTGTTAGCGACATTGTTTCAAACCTGCAACAAGTCTTATTCTGCCTCAGACATGGTGGCTGATCTAGTGTGGAGCTGGTCTGTTGTGTTGGTCTGCGTTGCTTTGGGCCGCTTTGCTGTGCTTTGCTCTGGTCTGCTGTGCTCTGGCTAGTCTGTGCTGGTCTGGCCTTTTGTGCTGGTCTGGTCTGGTCTGACTGGTCTAGTTTGGTCTTTTGTTCTGGTTTTGCTCTGGCTGTTGTTGAGTTACTCTGGCTACTTTGCTCTAGCTTACTCTGGTCTGCTTTGCTCTGCATTGATGCTGGATACTTGTTAGAGATATATGCTGGGCTGGGCTGATTGTTGATGTGCTAGGTAGTTGCATGGGCTGATTGTAGGATTCTTCATTTTTTTGTTTTTTCTTTATTTATTCTTTTTGGTTTTTGCTCTTTTTTGTTAGTTCCTCACCAACTGGCGCTTGGAGTTTTGTGTTAGCTCCAAGCTTCTCTTTATTGATGTATTCTACCATACCATGTATGTTTTCATCAATAAAGTTTTCTTGCCGATAAAAAAAAATTACCTAATAATGTGGGTGTTTGGGAAGTTATTATTTTAATAAGTTATTTTAGTTTTTGCTATTTTAGTAGGCTAAAATTTTTGTGGTTGGGAAGATTATTAGATTTTTTTTGTAGTTGGATGTGATGTTTGTGAGAGAAAAAGTGAAATAATTATAAATTTGATGTGACATTTTATCTTATTGACTATTTTAATCTATTTTGTCTTTTATGAATTTTAGCCTAAATTAGGCTAAAATTTCACTTTTCAAACAACCCTATGTATCTAGCGTAATTGGAAAGCTCGACTCTTACTCAGGCTTGGAAGTTGAGATGTGGGGCTTGTATAGAGGATCGACAATTGTCCTAGAGAAAGGATTGCATGAAGTAATCATTGAAACTGACTCATCCTTGGCTGAAAATCAAATGACTGAAGGGCCATTACAAAAGCTGCTTTCAAGTTAGATCTTGTTGAAGACTTAAGGCATCTTATTTGGAGATGCAATTGCACCATTTGCAACATCATATGAGAAGGCAATAAGTCGCCCGACATACTCGCAAAAATGGGTTCAAACCAAACGGATTAGCTTGTGTTCATAGAGAAAACATACGGAGTATGAAAATTACATCAATAAAGAGGAGTTAGGAGCTAGATCAAAGCTTCGACCTCCTAGTTGGTGAGAAACCAACAAAGCAAAAGAAAAGGAAACTAGTCCAGAAGAGAGCAAAAGAAAACCAGTCCAACAAAGCAGTCCTCAACAAAACAAAGCAGTCCTCAAGTGGCAACCACTGCAAGCACTAAATCCTACAAAACTCTGTAGCAGCAAGAAAAAAACAGGCAGGATAATAGAACAACCAGAAGGCAAGCAGACAAACAGATAGCAGAAAAACCAAAAGACAACCAGCAACCAGATTTTAAGTCATCAGAAAAGCAGCAATCAGACCAATCCAAGACTAACAAATCAAATCAAATCAAAACACCAAGCGCAAAAGAATGAACACCCTGAAAGAACAGAGCAACTAAAACTTTGCTACATAGTATTGCAAACAAACCATCAATTTATTCAAAACAATAATTAGCAGTAGACTAGAGTGTAATCTGCTGCCTAGAGCTGCAAACAAACCAGTAACTAGATCAGAACATCAAATAGCAGTAGATCAGAGAGCATAAGATCTGTGCAAAATACACTGCTGTCACGCCATGAACATTATCAACCAAAATACACCTCATAAACGAAGCAATGTCTTACACCAGAAATATTGAAGAGAAGGTCATTAGTGGAGAAGTATAATTCTTTGGAAGAGAACTTTAACCAGATAGCAAGCCTTGTGATTATGAGTTCCTGCAACACCTAAATGTTTAGTTGGGAGGCTTGAAAGAGGCACTCATTTTTGATCTTCCAGATGGACTAAAGAGTGACCAATGGTATGGCGCGCCAGATTCTCCTCTTTTTTTTTTCCTATAAATGTAACCTGCCCACCACTGCAGCAGATCCTCAACAGAACCATGAACCACCCAAAGAGTTCCCCACCATTTTAACAACCCAAATCAATCCTCCAAACTATAGGGCAGTGAATCAGAACATGATGAATTGTTTCCTGTTGTGTTTTACAAAAGAGAAATGAGATAGAAGCCGACCTATCCAATACACCAATCCGTTGCAAGAATACAGATGTTTAAACCTTGTGTTTCCATACGAGCCAACCAAAAAATTGCACTTTGCGTGGTAAGTAGTTGAGCTAAACCAAACTACTTAAACTAACAGTGTTACCAAAGGCAAGGTTAGAATGGTTACAAAGAGTGGATACAAGGGACTGGCCAGGTTTGATGCTAACCAAGCTACACTATCTTTTACACCCAGTTCGAAAAAGAAGATCTTTGCTAAGATGACAAGAAGTTTGTGAAGCTTTTCCTTTTCCCATTAAAAAAGGGACCTCCTAAAGGTAAGCAACCAAACTTTAGCTGAGTTTGTCACAAAGTCCTTAAGAAGTCCCCCATTATTATTGGACAATTGAAAAAGTCCGGGAAACTCATCTTTGAGGCAAAGAGCCCCACACCAGTGATCATACCAAAAATTCTATAGCCATTCCCAACTTTTAATTGTAAGTTACTAACATAGAACATTAAGAGAGACTCTTGCTGATCAACTGCTGCCACAATGCCACCCTAGATTTTTGAGAAATTGTTGCTTGAGCTGAGGTTTGGAAGCCATGCCCCTCCTTGAAATTTGTATTTACTACATATGACCCTCTTTCATAAGGAATCATGATCAAAAGCAAACCTCTACCACCACTTGAATAGTAAGCACACATTCACATCCCTTATTCTTTTGATGTTTTATGCTCTTTGTTACCTTTAACCATTTCACAAGATGTATTCTCCTCTTTGGATCTGGACCTCCTCATAAAAATAAAGCTTGAATTTTGTCTATCTTCTTAGATATTCCTTCAGGTAACTTGAACAGAGACAAGTAAAATACTGGCAGACATGACAACACTGCTTTCAATAAGGTCAATCTCCCTGCAAAAGAGAGAAACCTCATTTTCCATCCAACAAGTCTCAGTTTGAATTTTTCAATAATTGGCTTCCACATTCTCTTTCTTCTTGGATTAGCACGCAGAGGCAATCCAAGGTACTTGAGTGGTAAACTTTGAGTCTTGCAATTCAACAGGTATGCAAACTCCTCAAGAATAGTGACAGAAATACCCACCCCACAAACCACACTCTTATGATAGTTGATTTTGAGGCCCGATGCTACTTCAAAACACCTGAGGATCCTTTTCAAACTAAGGACTTCCGATAACTCAGCTTCACAGAACAAAAGAGAGTTATCTGCAAATTGGAGATGGGAGAGTTGAACTAGATTATTCCCAATGATAACCCCTTTAAGAAGATTTAACTCCCTGGCTCTCTAAAGAAGAATGTTTAGTGCTTCTACAACCAAGTTAAAGAGGAATGGGGATAGAGGATTACCTTGCCTGAGGCCTTTTCAAGGATTAAACTCCTTGGTTGGTGAACCATTAACAAGGATTGAAATTCTTGTAGTAGAGACATATTCCTTGATCCATGAAATCCATTTGGATCCAAACCCAAAGTTTGCTCACACTAAGAAAAGGAAGTCCCAATTTATAAAGTCAAAAGCCTTTTCAAAATCTAACTTGAACAGCATCCTTGATTTATTGGATTTATGCCAGCCATCTATAACTTCATTTGCAACTAACACTCCATCCAAAATGTTTCTATCTCCCAGGAAAGTTGATTGTGAGTCACCAATAACCGTGGGCATAACTTTTTTGAGCCTGGATGCAAGGACTTTAGAGAGTATTTTGTACATAGAACTAACAAGGTTTATAAGTCTAAACTCGTTTAAAGTGACAGCTTTCTCTTTCTTTGAAATTAGAGTGATGAAGGTATTGTTAAAACCTGTTGCTAATCTGTCACTAGTATGGAAATCCTTCATAAAGTTAAGCACCTCCTCTTTAAGCATCTTCCAATACTTTTGAATAAACATCAGGTTAAATCCATCCGGCCTAGGAGCTTTGTTCCTATTACAATCTATTACAGCTGCCCAAATTTCTTTTTCAGTGAACTCTGCCTCAAGTATATGAAAGCATTTACTAAGCCTTACACTCTTGAAATCCCCGACAAGTATTGGTCGATTCTTCTAAGCTTCAGAGAAGTGATTTGAAAAATGTGACCACATTTCATTTTTGACTTGATCTGGCTCCTCAAAAACAATATCCCTCATTGTGACGGAATTGAGAGAATTTATATTTTGCCTACTAGTAGCCATGACATGGAAAAATCTTGTATTCTTATCACCTTTCAAATTCTAATCTTGCCTAGACTTTTGAAGCCATTCCTATTCTAACTTCTTGCTCAACATCCACATTTCATTTCTTTTCTCTATTTGCTGCTTCAGTTCTTCCTCTACTAGAGGTCTATTTTCAGCTTTCAAATCATACTGATGAAGTTTATATTCAGTAGCTTGCAGTTTAGTTGAAACATCACCATATACCTCTTTACTCCATTTTTTTAAAGCCAACTTGAGGATATGCAACTTTCTCTGTAGAATGAAACCAACAAACCCTGAGAATTGTGAATCCCTCCAAATTTGCTCCACAAAAGTTACAAAATTCAAATGCAACATCTAGGCATTCAAGAACTTAAAGGGTTTAGGCCCCCAATCTCTAGCATCCTCTATGAGCACAATAGGGCAGTGATCAGATGTAATTCTAGGGAGATCCCACTGATTGAATTTAAATTTTTCCCGCCATTCAGGACTAAGAAGAAACCTATCTATTTTGCTCTACTTATGTCCATCAAATGCATTGCACCAGGTGTAGTTTCTGCTGAGCAATGGCAGATCAACTACCTCACATCTATCTATAAAATTGTTGAAATCCTTCATGCCCATATCCCTGAGTGATATACCTACTATTGCTCCTATATTTCTGATCTCATTGAAATCATCTCCAAGACACCAAGGCTTGGAGAAATAGGTTTTCAGATTTAACAGAGATTCCCAAAATTTCCTTCTCCTTATGATGTCATTGGGAGCATGAATATTAACAATTACACAATCAAAGGAGTTGAAAAGTTTACCTGATAGGAGAATAAAGTTTCTGCTGCAACAGCACTCAATAAGCTCAAAGATGCCTGGGTCCCAGATACAGAGTAGACCACCTGCTAACCCTTTGGCATCCAAATTCATGAACTCAAGCTTATCTCAAGGCCAGACACTTTTCACCATCAAATTGGTTAGGCTTGATTTTTTTGTTTCTTGGAACAAAGCCATGTCAATCTTTTTTTCTAGCAACAATTTCTTGATCTTGTTCCTCTTTTTATGCCTTCCTAGCCCTCTGATATTCCAACTTAAAGTCTTCATATGAACAAATATGACTCTGGTATCACCCAGTGGGAACAGGTTATTCCACAATACCCTTCTCTCTTTCCTATCTCTCCTTATTCTTCTCCTCCATTTGTGCTAATTCCCTAATAACCTCAGATTCTTGACTCTTGAAGTCTAAACCCAACCTTTGCCCCAGTTGAAATATGGATTGAGCCTCTTTAACAAACCCAATACCAAAGGGTTACTGTAGTTCTGGGCTATGGTTTGATGTGGGTATAACTGTGGATCCTGATCTGGAGCTTTTGGTGATTCTCTTGCTTGAAATTACACCCTTCTGTCCTATTCTTCTAGTAAAACCAGAAAACCTACCAGCTAGCAGGTAGTGCTTAAAACCTTCACTTCTAATACATTTCCTCTTGCATTTCTTCAATCGTTATGTAATGGAGCCTGAAATA
This sequence comes from Camellia lanceoleosa, assembly GCA_025200525.1. Taxonomy (NCBI): domain Eukaryota; kingdom Viridiplantae; phylum Streptophyta; class Magnoliopsida; order Ericales; family Theaceae; genus Camellia; species Camellia lanceoleosa. The sequence continues at coordinate 7,805,286 of CM045760.1, forward strand.
ATTGGGCTGGTACTGACATTTGTTTTTTACTGAGAGCCCACCCTTGATGATTCACAAACTGGCCTTATAGATGAAGGTTTAAGTCCAACACTGGAGGGCCCAATAGGCTGTAGCCCAAATGGATCATGACCCAATGCTACCTCTAAACAGATACCAGGCATTTCCTTAAGAGGTTGGCTTAGACTTTTAATAAAACCTGGGGTGAGAATTTGACCATGCACTATAGGTGCTACTACACCTATTTGAGTTTCATGAGTGCCCCCTACTCTCTGTTGCGTGTTTTCCACAAACTGAGCTTCCACACCTTTCTGAGTATCATGATTGCACTGTCTCTGATGCAGATTATTCGCTGGCAATGATGACTCCACAACACCAAGGTTTTCTTCATTTGAAATCAGTAATAATCGCTACACCGATTAACTACCGAATCGCTAAACCGAGACCGATTATGATAAGTAATGAATCAATCAAATCTTGAATCGATCGATCAAAAGTGGAATTGAATTGACGAGTATATATGTTATTTTGCATTCTATCTGCTTTGATTATTTGATTATATGTTTGTATTTTTATGTTTAAATCATTAATTGAAGGCCTTATCGTGCGAATCCAGAACTGACTAGTGTTTTATGATCACCATAATTTATGTGATTTTATGGTATAATTATCCAAAAACTGATTAAGTATGATTAAATTAGATTAAATATTGATAAAATGCAAAGTTTGGCTTATTTACAACTAGACCACTTAGTGGCCATTATCTGTGCACTCTTGAGCCTTATTACATTAGATCAAAACACTTTTGCTCAAATTTCATTTTGAGCACACCACCGACTAGAGAGAGGGAGAATAGGGAGTGAGAGTGTCTTCATCTCATTTTGCTTGGTCTTGCTTGGAAATTGACAGGATTGAAGTATAGATTTCATATTTAGGCTTCTACACTTGAATTACAAGACCTAGGTAAGGTAATTAAACCTCTCATTGTTGTATTTAAGATTGTTTTTGCATGATTCATGTCAAATTGTAGAGTTAAGGCATGAATTGGTTCAATAGTGTTGATATAAAGCTTAATTGTTGCATGCATGTGTGCATTGAAGAGTTTTGGGTTGATTTCATGAAAAATGTTGCATGCATGTTCATGTTAATGTTTAGGACCATGATTTCATCTTGTTTTTGAAAGGAATTGGCTCATTAGAGCATATTTTGAAGCTTTGAATTGAGTTTAATTCATACATGTTTGCATGTTCATCATGTTCATGGAAATGGGTTTGAAATTTGGATTTAATTAACTCACCCTTGGGCTTTAATTTCTCAAATTGAGCTTTGGAACTTGTTGTATATTGAGTTTAGATGTGTTTTCTATAAAATTGGCCCAAGAGGATCAAAAATTTTGCATCTAAACTTGATTTTGAACTTGGAGCTCAAATATGGATTTTCTAGATTTTGGTCTTTCGCTCAAGCGGGGGAATTGGTGCTCAAGTGGAAAATTCGAGCATCCAGTACTTTGCACTGTTTTACAGTCCGCTCGAGCGGGGTAATTGGCGCTCGAGCGGGACCTTGTGCCTTGCGCTCGAGCGGCTATCGAGCGCCCAATCGAGCGTGATTTTTGAGCATCCAGCACTTTTGACTGTTTGCATGTTCGCTCGAGCGTGGGGAGTGACGCTCGAGCGGGAATCGTTGTCTGCATGTCCGCTCGAGCGGGGAAACCTGAGCTCGAGCGGGACTCTGTTTTTCTGAAAATTCTGAAAATGTTTTCTGAATGCATCTTTGTATCCTCATCCCATCCTAAGCATTCTTAGGCCTAGTTTAAGACATCTTAATGAGGATATAGATGTAGAATGCACCGAGGCAATTAAGGATTAAGTTATTATCTTTCCTAACTGTGTAGCTTAGTGTGTGTTCAATCTGTAACTGTGTAAGGTTGGCTTTCCGAGGAGACGCTCTAGCTCATGAGCCCGTAACTCGTGAGTAACAATCGTGTAAAGATATGTTCAAAATGATTATCTTTTGAATCTTGAACTATACCGCTTCGAATCGATATTGTTAATCAATGAATGTATGTCCTATATTCAATCAGACAGGCATCCTTAGCAACCATCTTATCGATCTTTATCACATAGAGATCTCTGTCGGTTCCCTCGTTGGAACCACTACTGTTTACTGATTGATGGCCATCATTTATTGTTCGGTCTTTTAAGACCTACTGTTTACTGTTATGCTAATGAATGTACCACATATGACTGTTTACTTGTACTGAACAACTGATATACTGATTTAATGAACTGTTTTCATTACTGTAAGGACATTTATTCTAAACCCCTTTACGCTTTATGTTATTTACTAGGCTTTAGCTCACTGCTCATATATATATGTAGGTGTAGAGGCACCGGACCAATGCTAGAAGCGTCGGGGTAAACTCCAGTTTTGTCAAGCCAACCACTGTGCCTCACTGCGAGGTTCCAAGCCTGTTCAAGCTATGGCTTAGGGGTGTTTTAATCTCCCCGTCTTTCAGAATCAGTATTGTCTGTATAGACTGTTATGCCTTTGCTTAATAGGGATTAAGTCCCTGTTTTGAATGATTGTATATATGTACATACTTGTTTGACCTTGTTACATCTTGTATGAAAATCTTTTGCATACTGATCGTCACGCCTTATTGGACATTGTTTATTTATTGCTTTTGGCTTCGCCATGCCCCTATACTGCTTTTACTGTTTCTTTATCATAAGGTGCTTTCGGTAATCTCGGATTACTGGCCGGTTACGGTGCTAAACCCATAGGGGCAGGTTTGGGTCGTGACAAAATCCGTGCACAATCCTTGGTCTCGTCTACTGCTGATACATGACTTAAACTGCCCCCGTTGGCCAGCTCAGCTTTGACCTTCATCTGGGATGCTAAATCCCCTAAAGCCACCTTAGATGCTAATGCCACATCAACTGCCTTGTCAGCATCTTTGTGCACCAAGTTAGATTCTACGGGGAGAGGGAGTACCCCATTGATGTTGGAGCAAACATCTTTGTCTGTGGTATTAGAGTTCATTCCTTTGTAACTGATACTAACATCTTCTATGATCTGCTCCTTAAAGACTCTTATTGGATAAACTCTTCCTTTGCACTCCAGATTTAGGCTTGTATTAATTAGATCCACAACACTTGTAACTATCTTGAACCGGCCACAACGAAATGATTTAGGGGTACAGACATCACCATTTAGGATAACCAACTCTCCCCAAAGTCTTCCTATCTTGCGGAAGGTATCTGAGTTCCATAGGTTAAGAGGCACCCCATAGCAGCTGATCCAGACATACCGCTCCTATTGAAGATACATACCTGTTCTCCATTTTGTGATATATTCACACCAGTCATGGAACTAAGACTTAAATAGAGTCATTTTTCTCAACATCTCTTCCTTGGAGCTGAATGAGATGATAGTATCTCGCTCACATCCCTTTCTGACCAATACATTCTTCACCCCCTTTTTTATGAGCTCATTTTTCACCTGCTGAATAGAGTAAGCTACTTTGAGTCTCATAATCATGCTTTCGTAAAGCCACCCATTTCCAAGTTCATCTACTTTGATAGTTGTCAAAGGTAGACATCTGGGGTCAACTCCCTTAGTGACCTCTGCAAACGACCTACCATCAGTGCGTTGATGCCACATCTATTTTGGTGCTAAAGCATTGGCCTTCCTGGGTTCAGAATGTCTTGGTGGTAGTGGTTTCTGCCTCTGTCTATCCTCTATTCCTTTACCATATTCTGCGATTTTGACTGACAAAGATTTGTTATCAACCCACAAACCATTGGCCTTTTGTTCAGCTATATCAGTTGCAATAGAACAATCATAGCGCATGAACCCAAATCTGGTGTTTGTTACTTTCCTCCTCTTTTGTGGTATGAATTCATCCTTTACCACACCAAATTTGTTGAACAGATCGTGTAGCTTTCTAGGTACCATATTTTCAGGCAAGTTATCCACAAATAATGTAAACAAAGATGCTCTTTGATTTTCAAACCGCAAGTTAGGATGCATTTGTCTACATCTTTGCTTGACCACTGGAATATCCAGCCTCCTTGTCCTCCGTCCTCCGTTCTCCATTCTTGTATAAGTTTGACAGTCTGAAGAAGCTTGGTTCCTGTTTTTGTAAAGGGCTTGGCTTGAGAGATTGTATTCAATGCAATTATGTTAAGCAGTGGCAGTCATTTGATTATCTTAATATATAGTATTTTGTGATTATTGAATAATTACATCTACTATCTACTGTATAATTGAGAATTTGATATGAGAAATAATAATGTGGGCAATGAAAACACACCGTATCTCCTATTGAGGTACCGAGACAACCCGGCTTGTGTAATTGCCAGAGCTACATCATTGATTGTCTGTTAAATGAAAAAAGAGTAAAATTTTGAATTATATTATGTCAAATAGAATGAATGAAAAACGCTTATGCGAAAACTATATACTATTTTCACCAATGAATTTTGCAACTCTTACATTTAAATATCACTTTAGTCGATTTAATTTTTCACTTGTAATGATCAATCATTTATATTTTAAGTCAAGTTACAATATCATACTTCTATTTATTTGGTGTTAATAAGACTAATGCCTCGTTTGGCACGCAAGTGTTTTAGCCTAAAAGTCAAAAAATTACTAAAAAAATAAAAAATCCTATAATCAATACCAAAAAGTCAAATATTCTCTTCTTTTTTTTTTCTTTTTTTTTTTCTACTTTTTGCACATCTTTTCTTAAAAAATCAAAAATTCATTTCAAACATACTAATTTTTTTACCTGATATTTTAACCAAAAGAATTAAAAAGTTATTAAAATAGCTTGTTCCCAAACGAGGCCTTGTTTTCATGTCTTGTCATCATGTGAGGCGATACCTAACCTCTTTTCTTGCCCCATCATATCAGTATCTATACACTTTCATTAAAATATTACATGTTCACTAAAATCTCACTTTAATCTTTCGCTTCTAATTTCCGCCAGTCGCATTAATAATAGGTGGATAAAATGATAATATTGTAACTTAACATAAAAGGTATCTGTGGGGATATATTTTCTGAGTACCAACACGTGGTAAGGTGACACCGACGTGTTAGTCGAGGTGCCACGTGTCCTGGTCGTGACGCCGAGGTGATCTCGGCAAAGCCGAGGTTATCTCCGAAGATATCAGAATCCGAGATAAGTGGATAAGGGACAAGAGTCCTAGAATGAAAAGGGAACTCAACCTGGATGAGGGACAAGAGTCCTAGAATGAGAGAAGACTTCAGTTTGTATTAAGATAAGACTCTTAGAGAGTTTTATTCTAATCTTACTGGGAGTCCAAGATTAGCAGTAATCCTGAGTCCATAGAAGTTAGGCTTCTATTGGGACTAGGTTTATGTTGGCTATAAAAGATAGGCACCCCCATGGGTCTAAGGTATGCTCTTTATGCTCAAGCTAGTGAGTTTAGCACTATTGATTATCTTTGAGAGATATTGAGTACTGACTTGATCGTCGAAGTACCCCCGGGTGGCGAACCACCACCGGAGTCTTCTTTTTTTGTTGCAGGTTAGTCAGGTGCCATCTATTCTGCTGGTGCTCTCCAGCTGGATACTAAGATTGCAGTGTGGTCAGATTTTCACCCACACAATTTGGCGCCGTCTGTGGGAAAGAAAGAAAGAAGAATAGATGGCTAATGAAAGAAAGAAGAATAGATGGCCAATGACAGACAGAAGGATCAGACTGGAGACAGCGCTCCTGCTGAGAATGGGAGACCTATCAACCTCGACGTTGAAGGGACAACCGCAACACAAAAACTCGTGACCAGAGTCACGGAGTGAAAGACGCCGGCCAGGAAGGTGACGCACCAAAGACAACAGATCGAAGTGGATACTACAACGAAGATGACCTCCAGGTATGGAAGGATAGATACCTGCAGAGGAACGAAGACCCTTCCAGAAGGGATGCAAAGATAGGGGGCATGAGCGCTCCCAAGAAGATAACATTCAAGTATAGAAGAACTCATCATGAATGAGCAGACCCCGGATTCCAGATCCTGGATCTCGGATCCGAGAAGACATGATCTCAGCCTAGACGAGTAGGCCCGAGAAGACGAGAGCTCAGCCTAAGTGAGCAGATCCCGGATTCCAGATCTTGAATCCTAGAAGACATGATCTCGGTCTAAATGAGTAGGTCTGAGAAGAGAAGAGCTCAACCTGAGTGAACAGATCCAAGATTCTAGCAGACAAGATCTCGGCACTTAAGTCCGAAAAGAGAAGAGCTCAGTGAGCAAATCTCAGATCCCAGAAGATAAAAAAGAAAACACACAAGGTTGGACTGTAGTTAGCCAGGTTGAAGACCTTTTATAAGGTTCGCAAAGGAGTATGTGGAAGCCATACAGGGGGCAGAGAGAAGAAGAATATATTTACCACTTGTTGAAATTTGTAGCAATTTACAAGTTGGTTAAACCGATATGATGTTTACCACTTGTTGAAATTTGTAGCAATTTACAAGTTGGTTAAACCGATATGATGTTTACCACTTGTTGAAATTTGTAGCAATTTACAAGTTAGTTAAACCGAGATGATGTTTAACACTTGTTGAAATTCTGTGTGAATTTACAAGTTGAAGTTAAACCGAGATGATATTTAACACTTGTTGAAATTCTGTGTGAATTTACAAGTTGAAGTTAAACCGATGTGATATTTAACACTTGTTGAAATTCTGTGTGAATTTACAAGTTAAAGTTAAACCGAAATGATGTTTAACACTTGTTGAAATTCTGTGTGAATTTACAAGTTGAAGTTAAACCGATGTGATATTTAAACACTTGTTGAAATTCTGTGTGAATTTACAAGTTGAAGTCAAACCGATGTGATATTTAACACTTGTTGAAATTCTGTGTGAATTTACGAGTTGAAATTAAACCGAGGTCGTGTCGGAAGAAGATTGGTTTAAACACTTTTTGAAATTCTGTGTGAATTTACAATTTATAGTTAAACCGAGGTTATGATAAAGGAAGATGGTTTAACATTTTGTTGAAATTTTGAGAAAAATTTACAAGCTGAAGTTAAGACGAGGTTATGGTAAAGGATGATGGTTAAACACTTGTAGAAATTTTTGAGAAAAATTTACAAGTTAAAGTCAAGCTGAAGCAATATCTGTGTACTTGCTGAGACTACCAGGTTGTCAAAACTTGAAATATGGAAAACTGAAGTCTTGATAGAAGACATTGAGAAAGTGACAAGTCCTAAGCAACACTTGTGAAAATATTTGTTACAATACTTTGAAGTGTTAGGACAAGGCCGAGATGAGCAAGATTAGAAATTGTGACAGAGGTATTTTACCCGAAGAGATTGCACAGTCAAGGTGTACTTTGAAGACATGCAAATTATTCTAAGTATAGAATCATACAAGAGCAGAAAAAAGAAGACATACATTCAAAGAAGAAATCGAGAAATGCATTTAAAGAAGAAAGAAGGCACTTCGCCCTAATATTGAAAAATAAATTATTCAGACTTCAAAAATGGCACGTCAGCCGGATTAAAAGTATACAAAGACGGACAAAGTACAAGGTACAAGGAGTAAAGAAGGAAACAAAACTACTCGGCATCAATGGCAGGATATAGAAGACAGTTGGGAAGACTTCTTAGCAGCCTTCTCGGCCTCGAGCTCAGCATCGATCTCTCGAAGAGTTTGATCAAGACTCTTCTTGGCGATTGACACCTCAGAGTTTGAAGGCAAGGATTGAAAGCAAGAATCTGGAAAAAGACATAGAAAACAGAAACAAGAATGTAATTCGTAATCAAGAATGGTTATGAAGCTATCAAGAAATCAAGACAAAAAGATTACACAGGTGTGTCAAGCCAAGAACAGTGGCAGAAATCAACAGATGTATGAACAGTGTGTATTCAAGAAGATGATTTGGAAACAACGGGTAAAACAAAGAATGGTGATTAACAATGAAGCGAGCTTCTTGGAAAACAACAAGAAATAAAACCAGAGGAAAGTGGCTTACCGAGAAGAGAAGCGGAATGAGAATGCGGAAGTCGGCGACAATGACAGAATGACGTAAGCTTCACGGAGAAGAAGAACGAAGAGCGATTGCGAAGCTTGAAAGCTTGGAATAATGACGGATTTAAGCAAAAGAGCTGGAAAGAGAAAAAGCGAGGTGAATGAAAAAGAGAAAAATAGTCAAGAAGGCGACAAAATTCAAGAATAAAGCCAAGTGCACATGCACTAAGTAAGTATGTGAAGAACAAAAAGTAATGACCTAGACACGATGCTAGCAATGAAGCGGATATGACAAGAACGATTGCTAGGCATTTAAACAATTCAAAACTTGAAGACAAACGAAAATAGAAGGCAGATGGCAAGTAAGCAGTTCAAGAGTTATGAAAGATTGAGCTTAATAGCAAGTAAAGAGTTTGTGAACCTACTAAGTGAAATGAGCCGATATAAAAATCACCGAGTCAAATAGATGATCGAAATTGGGAACTCACCAGAGTGTGAGTGGAGCGATTGCAAAGCTCTTGGAGTTACAATTAATGGAACCAGAACCTCGGCTAGGAGGTGCGATTTCAAGTAACTTGGAAAGCATGAAACTTGATTCTTGACACCAATGGAGAGTAAAGTCCAGGGAACTTTGAGGTCGGCGAGTTTGATCTCGGATAGAGGGGCACAGATGAACGAACAATGTAGGTTCCATCACCTCTGTATGCCGAGGTAATAGAATCTAAAGGCGTTAGGGGATATATTTTCTGAGTACCAACACGTGGCAAGGTGACGCCGACGTGTCAGTCAAGGTGCCACGTGTCCTGGTCGTGACGCCGAGGTGATCTTGGCAAGGTCGAGGTTATCTCCGAAGATATCGGAATCCGAGATAAGTGGATAAAGGACAAGAGTCCTAGAATGAAAAGGGAACTCAACCTGGATGAGGGACAAGAGTCCTAGAATGAGAGAAGACTTCAGTTTGTATTAAGATAAGACTCTTGAAGAGTTTTATTCTAATCTTACTGGGAATCCAAGATTAGCAGTAATCCTGAGTCCATAGAAGTTAGGCTTCTATTGGGACTAGGTTTATGTTGGTTATAAAAGAGAGGCACCCCTATGGGTCTAAGGTATGCTTTTTATACTCAAGTTAGTGAGTTTAGCACTATTGATTATCTTTAAGAGATATTGAGTACTGACTTGATTGTCGAAGTACCCTCGGGTGGTGAACCACCACCGGAGTCTTCTCTTTTTGTTGCAGGTTAGTCAGGTGCCATCTATTCTGCCGGTGCTCTCCAGCTGGATACTAAGATTGCAGTGTGGTCAGATTTTCACCCACACAGTATCATAATTATAAATAGAGGAATCAAAATGAAATTTTAGTAAAAATAAAACAGAACGAGTGTAATTAACCCTATATAGAATTTCTGGTAGAATGTAATAACTTACCATGTTCATAGCATTCTTCACCACCTTCATATCATCCAAACTCACCGTCCGATAAACAAACCTCCTTGGTGTGAACTCAAGCCCCAGCGGACCTTTTAAAGGCGTCCGTGTATCCTTTAAGTACAGTGCAGTCGCCATAAACATCACAACATCCACCAAAGTATTGCAAACCACCCTCAAACCCACCCAAACCGTCGTCAACCACTGCCACCACCACCTGTCGGAGCTACTACCGGAACCAACGGAGCTCCACCTCTTGGTTACTGGAATTGTCGGCAATGCATCCGGATTGGACATTTTTCGGGTGCATGCGAAGAGGAAAGACATGAGGGAGGTGCCGTCGCCAAGGGAGTGGTGGATTCAGAAGACGTTTACCGCCTCGGCGGTGGCTGTTTTGAGGTTGAGGAGGTGGAGGTCCCACATAGGTTTGGAGGTGGAGATGGTGGTGGTGCTGAGGTTGGAGATGTAGTCTTCTATGAAGTTTTCAAGTGAGGGCATGTTTGGGTCTAGGGTTGGGACCATGATGTGGTTATCTAAGTTAACCTTTGTTTGGACCAATTTCATTGCACCACCTTGTTTCTCATCCACTACCTGTGTTTGGTAAATTCAAATTATTATAATTTTGTAATTTTTTTATAAAAAAAATAAAAAATTAAGTAGACAGAATTATTTTACAAAAACCAATCACAAAATATACATAGTAATTTGTGTGAATTTTAAATTTGAAGAAACGTTGATTTCTTTTAAAATTTTGTTATCATTATACCCAAAATAGAGAGTATGTTAATGCATACACATCACACAACAGTCGTTTTAATTAGAACAAAAATGTTTTGGAGCTCTAATAATGGAGCCCTAATAGCTCTAATGGGGCATGGGTCTCACTGTGATGGTGATGTTTGTGTCTTGTGTGTGTGTGTGTGTGTGTGTTTTTTTTTTTTTTTTTTGAATTTTCATGTCATTAATTTAGAGAGATGTATCATTGTTGTAATTAGAAACACGTTGTTTTGATCCCAAATATTAGTATTTCTTTTTCTTTCTTTCTATTATTAATACAAATAATATAAAAATTAATCCCTAACCATGCCCAAAAAAAAAAAAAAATGAATTTCCAAACTCAATTGTCCACAATCAACAATTTCAATTATAAAACTTTTGAATAATTAGTTTTTTTTTAACAAAAGAGATATATTCCTAGTTTTCTATTAAATATTTTTAAATGGAATAAAAATGGCCTTTCTTATAAACACAAAAAACAAAAACAAAAAGAAAAAAGAAAAGAAGTGAGCAATTTGAAATCATGTGTTTCAAAATAAACTATTACTAATTCAATATAGGAATTTTAGGTGAAAAGCCCCTCTTATTGGGCCTATTTTGTGTGAAGCCGACGGAATTAAACAATGACTTCAAAAGCCCCTCAATTAAAAAAATGTCATGAATTAATTGAAATGTCCTTCCATATAAGTGGGGAAATATGGAACAATTAACAATAAAAATTTACTATCAATTAAAGTAAAATTTTACTGTCACTATCAAAGTATAATTTTACTATCACTATCAAAGTAAAATTTTACTATCACCACAAGTCCAAAAGTCAATTTGTGTTGATAAAATTTTACTGTGGTTTAGTGTAACATTGTACTATATTTTAGAGTTAATTTTTACTATTAGGTTTGCCAAAGATTGACAACTCATACAGTGTGTCACCAACACAACTTGAGACATGAATGTAAAAGTAAAATTTTACTCTGAAATAAGAATAAAATGTTACACTCTGAATTTAAGAGTAAAATGTTACCCCCTGAATTTAAAAGTAAAATTTTATTCTGTATAAAGTAAAATTTTATTCTGAATAAGAGTAAAATGTTACACTCTGAAACTAAGAGTAAAATTTTACTCTGTAAAAAAGTAAAATATTACTTTGAAAAACTAGTAAAATGTTAGATTCTGCACCTAAAAATAAAATTTTACTCTGTATACAAGTAAAATTTTACTCTGAAAAACGAGTAAAATGTTATACTCTGAATCTAAAAGTAAAATATTACTCTGCACAAAAGTAAACAAACGAAGGCAGTGTTTGTGGCGGCTGAAGTGTTTGGCAATGACCACTTCTTGACAGTAAAATTTTATTGTCATTCTAACACCAGAGCAAAATTTTACTCTAATTCTCTCAAACAAAAAACAGAACAATAGAACCAGAGTAAAATTTTACTCTCATTATCTGAAACAAACAACAGAGTAATAGAACCAAAGTAAAATTTTACTCTCATTATCTGAAACAAAAAACAAAGTAATAGAACTAAAGTAAAATTTTACTCTGGTTCTGTCAAATGAAATCAGATAAAAAACAACAAAAAAAAAAATCCAAAAAAAAATAAATAAATAAACAAAAACAAAAAAGTAATCAACATATCTTATTGAGAAGAAAAACTTCTAAAACTCGATCAACAATCACAAATTTCAATGAAACTCTCGTTTAATTGAGAGTGTTCGATCGTCGGCAGCGAGATCGTCTATTGTTGTCCAAGTGAAAGATCTTTGGCTGCGCGATCTTTAAATTTGGAGATCGCCTTCATCGATTTCGTTCCTGCGAGATTTTCAGCTCAGATTTTAAATATTTCAAATGTATGATACGTATATATAAAAAGGTAATATTGTGATAAAAAAATAGAAATTATAAAATGTCCTTATTAAGGTAGGTATTTCCTACTCAGGAACTTTTTAAAAGAAAATTAATTAAGTTATCCTTTACACTAATAAAAAGGCCCAAACGAGAAGTTTCACCAAAAATCCCTTTAATATATGCATATACATGTTTGTTTCTATACTAAGGTGTTCACTTTTGAGAGAGCTGACATCAAACATTTCCACGTTTCATGCATGCAAAAACTTGGAGAAGTCTTTGGAGACCTATCTAACTAAATATCAAAATGAAATATAGCTATATCTTTGAAAAAATGGGACCCTTTTTACAATAATGTTTTTAAAATTGTTCTCCAATGGGCTTAGATTATGGGCCTTAATAATTTAAGTGGTCTAATGATTGAATCACTTCTGTCTCTTTAATGATTGAATTGTCTCTGTCTCTTTTAACTTGTATAGTGTCTATTGAGAGATTAATCAATATTGATTGCAGTGTAAAAAAGAATTCATAGTGATCGATTTGATTGTATCTAGTATGAATTAATAGTATTGTAAATCAACTTGTGTATATACATATAATTAAAAATTGATAATTAGATAACCGAAGTCAAAAATATTCCTTTCATAGCATTATTAAAAGGCTAAAACTCAATACGTATATATTAAAATATCTAATTCAAAATCAATTGATAATAAATGGTGTGAACTTTACATTACATCAATTAAATTTGACTAGATTGACAACGTAAATTACAGATCAAAATGGAGTATGCTTCAAGCTCTCCTTCATAACATCTGGGTATATCCTAGTCTTGCACCCCATGATAGCTATGATGTAGACGTTGAAGCTCGGCTCGTGAAACAACGCGCCGCCGGACTCAATGGCTCTTCCACCTCCACCTCCACCGTGTTGCCGCCACCGGCACCGCCGTTATCGATCTCTGGTTTTGTGTTTGTTACAATGGGTTTGAGAACTTGTTTTCTCCACCTTAGGCCTTTCACTGAATCCATCACACCTGAGCTTCACTGTCTAGCAAGGGCCAAAATGTAATAATCTCTGGAAGTTGGGGTTTTTTGGGGAAGTTATCGGGATTTCGGTGAAGCAAAAATAAAAGCTGAAGGCAAAAGCTTTGTAGACTGAAATTATAATGTGCATTTTGCAGAATTGCCCCTGGATTTCGTGCTAACTACTATAAAGGCGACGAACTTTAGCGGAAGTTAATAATTTGCCCGAAAATGTCTCGTAGCTCAAATTTTGTGGCTCAAAAGTGGCTCAAATGGTCAAAACGACGTTGTTGTCGTTTTGGCCATTTGAGCCACAAAATTTGAACTACAAAACATTTTCCTAATTTGCCCTAGCATTGTTATTATAAAAAGCCCTCCCCCTTAACTCAAAAAAATAAATAAATAAATAAATAAAAATTGCGTAAGAAAAAAATATAAATGAAATATAAGGTTTTTTTTTTTTTTTTCACATTTTTGTTTTCTTTTTTTTTTTACCTCTTCGTAAATTCTTATATAAATTTATGATTTAAACAGAGTAATCATCTGAATGAATGGCTCAAAACCATACCTCTTCATATAATTATATAAGTAACAATAATCAACAATGCTAGAGGGCTCAAATTTTGTGGCTCAAATGGCCAAAACAACGTCGTTTTGGCCATTTGAGCCATTTTTGAGCCACAAAATTAGGGCCCCCAAACATTTTCTAACAATAATTAGCAATACAAGGTACTCAAAAAAGTAAAATCACAATCATTTAGGTATGGTATACATCTCATTTACTTTAAACCTACGCCATATATTTTTGTGATAAATTTTCATAATTGATAACATTTTCCAACAACAATAAAAGGGGGTTGAGTTCTCACAACTTGTACAGGCCAACCTAACTTTGCTAGGCCACCATTATTGAAGAAGAAGAGGACAATCCTTCACAATCAATCATCCACAAGGGTACAACAACTGTCCACCGTTCATTATCATTTGAGATATATGAGATGGATCAGCTCTCTCCCCCATAACGTCACGTGAACCTCTCATGTCCTATATCAGCCATTGGATTAAACTACTACCGAGATTGTGAAGTCTAACCCATCTGATTTAGACTAATCAGTTTGATTGTTCACATACTAGGAATTATCATGTGCTTCATTAACATCACAAACCATTCTAAAGACAAATACCTCCCAAAAAGAAGGAAATTTTTTTTGAGGATTTAAGTCAATTAAGCTGGATTTGGATCTTGAATTTGAATAGAATTATTATAAACAAGTGGGTCGAGCAATCGTTCAAGTTTAACCTAAAAATTTAAAGAGTTTATGTTTACCTTTCGAGCTGATCTTAAACAAATTTTAATTGAATCTATCACGAGTAAGCTGCAAATAGTTTGATTTTTTATTATAACCAAATTGAGTAAAGTAGTAGATTGTTCAAAATTGTGTTGAAAATTTCATGAGTTTAAGAATGTATTCAATTTCAGCATGTTTACATGACAAATTAACCTCAAATAAACTTTTAACGTGACAAATACAAGTTGAACTCAAGTAGTTTGGTTCCTTTTATGGCCCTAGATTTGAGTATGAATTTATAAGGGAAACAAAGAAAGAAAAACAGACAAAAATATATAACAGAAAAAGGAACGCACAACCAAACTTGTATCACAGGCAATCACTTCTACCTAGGAAGGCAAAAGTGGTCAATTAGGGAACCCTCAATTTGGGGCCTTGGCAGAAATTTATTTCAAATATAAGTCAATATTTGATGCATTCTACAAGAATACTCAGTAATGAAAATTTGGCTCAAATATGCAAAAATCAATATAAGATCATGAATACAATAGAATGAAATATCAATCTTTCAGAAGAGTCCTGGAAAGGCAAGGCAAATAAGGCATCAGACCTTCCCTTGCACTTTTTATGTATATAAAGAATAATTAGAGATGGCACGTACACATAATTCGTGCACACAAACATATCAAGAAAAATTATTGTGTGATCTAAATTCATTCTAAATGTGAACTCACAATACATGAGTTGAATCTAAACCACGCAATATTTTTCTGGGTATTTTTTTATTCACAAATTATGTGTACATATCTTTACTAAAGAATAATATAATGAATCAAAGAATTACAGTCCTCATGACACTAACTCCTATTTACTAATACTAGAAAAAGGGAGAAAAAATAGATCACCTCCCTCTTACTTGGACCAAGCAACTGCTTCAATCTCTGATTGAGCAGCTCTGTATAACTCGAGCCTCTTCGCAAGGTTAACACGCCGTTGCATTATTGCTGGATCCTCATCCAACAACTTGCCCAACTGTTTAACCTGCAAAACAAGTTGAAAAGATGAATAAGCACCATTTGGAATCTTTTTTCTTATTTTTTTCCTTTTGTTTCACCATGAAGTTTGGAAATTTTGAATCTCTTAAATTTGAAATTTGAAATAGTTAACAGAACTTAAATCTTATCTTACATTAGTCTTTTTTTATTTATTCATCTCATGAGAAAAGAAATATATATGTATATATTTTAGTTATTGTTCGATCTATATTTAAATTCTATTTTTTCTTCCTTTTGTTTTCCCATAAAGTTGGGCATTGGGAAGGAACCCTCACCTCCTTTGTACCCAACTCGGCAAAGAAGTGGTCAAGTAAGCTACGCTTGGCCTCACGAACTTGACAGTAGACAACGGATTTTGGAATGGAGTTCCTCAAACCCGCACAAACCATATTGACATAAGACAAGACGGTTGATCCTGTTTGAGAGAGCAATACAACCTTGATTAAAATCGAGCCAACTAGAACAGCACGAATCATCCATTAAGCAGATTAAGTGTTAAGACTACTGCAATTCTTTAAGGAGTCGTTGCCACTTACCAATTCGTCTAAGGTATGCATCATTGTATCTATCAAATATTGAATTTGTTGGATTTCCACCCTTCTCAACATCTTGAGGAAGCTTCCGGAAGAAATCAATGGTCAGATAACTATACTCCATTTCTACTAGCTGTAGAGTTGCCTTCTTGCTTTCTTCCTTCATCCTTTCCAATGCCTCGCAGGCTGCATTTGCGACCTCCACTCTAAGTGTAGGATACTGCTTGAGTTCCTGCATAATATGAGACATTTCATAAATTAGATGAATGAAATTATTTACACATTCTCTCTCCCATCTAGTTTAGTTTATCATTATTTTCCTTCACATTTCATTACTGTTCAGCATAGATCTTAAAAAGCTAAATCCGGAATGTCAAAATCTCATCCTATCCCTAATTACAGTATTACCCTCTGTATAATAAGAGCAAATGACGAAACACAATATAATGGGGACAGTTTGGGAACTTGCCATAGTCTCACTTATTGACTTGTGAACCAGTTCCTTCAGGATGGCATGAACCTGTAATCATTGTGAAAAATGGTATCAAGCAAAGTAATTTGGAGGCTAATATTGAGGTACCCGAATATGGAAAATGGAAAATAGAAAATGTTAGATAAAAATATAGTCCATCGCATACTATTCCTTGAAAATTTAATAAATGTTTGCCTCTAAATAGTTCAAAATATGTTTTGCCTCTAAATTGTTTAACATTGTTTTTCTTCAATAAACAGAAAATACCAATGGGCCAAAGACAATGCATCAGCAACAAGAAAGCATGGTGCAATCACCAAATGCATGACATATCAGTGTAAACAAACAAATGTATATTTCAATACATACAGCATCAACAGCTGCCTCAGCAGGACCTTTAATAGTAACTAAGGTAGATTCAATAAGACGGCGATATCCTTGTTCAGGAGCTATTAAATGAGGCTGATATCCATCAGCTTCGTAATTAGCTTTCGTCGTTATCCAATGAAAGATGCTTGTCAAATTGCAACCTTTTCAAAGCAGCAGGAAGTTGACTATCAAATATACTGTAGATTTTATCACCACCTGCGCGTCTGCATAAATCAATGATCATTATAAACAAAGATACGACAAAAATCAACATTGCAAATGTAAGTAATAATGCTCAATAATTTATAGAGTACTTCAGTGTACATACGTGCCATCGAGATGTTCTTTGAATATTCCATCAAAAACACGGCAGATTTCCATAGTCATGTATAGTTTTCCCTGCATAAGCAAGAGAACAAATATCATAAAACTGTTGCCCTGAAAGTGGTCTCACCTTGATACATTAAGCAGACAGAAGAACCCCAAAAAAAAAAAAAAAAATGGAAAAAAATTAAGTATAAAAGAGTCCTTACTCCAGCATCAGTGGCAACTGGCTTCCCAAGACGGCTCAACTCAGTTTCTAGTTCAATGATGGATTTGCTAATGAGAGACTGAAGGCCTGGGATTCGAGACTTGATAACATGTTCCAAATGCTGAATTTAGACATGAATGATCACCACAGTTAGAATGAGAAAAAAATTAAAAAATTAAAAAAGCTAAAAATAAATAAATAAATGAAACATATGAATTCAAACCTCCCTACTTGAAAGAAATATAGCATCAATGACACTAACGTACAAAACTTGTTTAAAACACTAGAAGAAGAATCAAAAGTGTACTTACTTTTGAAAGTACTTTTCCTAAATGCTCAGAACCCATTCTGTGAGAAAGATGCTGGTACTCTGGGGTACTGGAAAAGTACTCCCGCTCCCGACGCCGAGCAGAGATCATATCGGCGTTTTTATTAATATCAGCTTGAGACCGATTAACGACACCAATCCAAGGAAATTGTAACTTGTATGATTTTCCTTCCAAGATCTGAAACTCACATAAATTAGTGATGTCTTTTCATGTTCACAATTGAATCCAAAGCAAGCCTTCACATTCAATAATATGAATTTAAGATGCAACTTGTGTGGGTAATTTTCTGTCCACACTGCCTATCTTAGTGATTCAGCGGTAAAAACACAGGCAGAATAGATGGCACAGATAATAACACAAAGACAAGAAGGATTTAACGTGGTTCGGCAATAATTGCCTACGTCCACGGGTGGTGCCGAGGTGTTTCACTATAAACAATAACAAGAATTACAACTCACTTTTGGCAACTTTCTCACTCTCTGAATATATAATTGTAAGTATTACAATTAGTTTGTTGCCTCTCAGTGTATTTGTTTCGTCTAGTCTGAACGTATCTGACTTAGCCTCCCTCTGTTTGTTGTCCTCCATCTCTATATATACACCAGCATAGAGATGGAGTGGTTACCAGCTTTTGAGCTGGCTTGCCAGCCCACTAGTGCACTTTCAGCAGCTTTCCAGGTAAAAGCTGCTGATTCCTTCTCACGGCTGCTAGTGGCCTCGTGGCTACTTCATATGGTCTCAAGATCAAGCTTGTTGGTGAGATAATGGCCTCGTGGTTCTCTTTACACAGCTGTACATCCACCAAACTAAGATAATATTTTATAATATCAACCTCGGCCTTAATCTTCTGCGGGTAACTCGGCCTTTGCCTCTTAAGCCGAGGTTGGAGGCCTTTTGTCCCGAATTAAGTTACCTTCTGAAATAACCTCGGCAAATACTAGGATACCTTGGCAAAACTTTACTGTGACATGTAGCTCTCCTGATGACACGCTGACGTCATCTTGCCATGTGTTGATGCTCAGAAATATAACCCCACAACTGCCCCCTAAGTTCTATTACCTCGGCATACTGAGGTGATGGAACTTATATTGAACTTCTTTCTCGCACCTCGGCTTAAGAACTTCTAGCCGAGATCATTCATTTCAGGCCGACATGTCCTCTTCAAATTCAAATCGATTCCTTTACGCGTATGAGCTGTCATACACCAATTTTCAACCGTTTTGATGACGCGTTTCACTCTTACTAGTCCGTGCCATTGACGCGCCTACAAGCCGTCTTTTCTCTGCCCGCGCCGTCTGACGCCTGCGTTGCCCTAGGCGTAATTATTGCGGTTTTGCCGCCGATTCAATTTTTGGACAAAACAATTGCCCTTCTCTCTCTCCTTTCACTTTTGCATTCGAATTCCTTTGCTTTCTCTCTCTCTAAAGCTCTCCAAATCCTCCATTGTTCTTGCTCGAAGCTCTGCGACTGCCTTCACCTGCCATTTCTGCGAAGCTCTCGTCTCTGTTGCCTCCGTCATCTAACCTCGGCGAAGCTCATTTCGGCCTCACCTTTTCTGGTAAGCCACCGTGCCCTTCTTTTCTCAGTTTTTTGATCTTTCTGGTATTTCTTGCTTCCACTGTTCTGCTTGTCTATCAATTTGTGAATCATTTCTTGATTTTATTTATGCTGCGAACACTTGCACCGTTTCATTTCTGTTTTTGGCCTTCCATCCTTTCATATTCTTGATTCTGAGACTTCTTTTTGCTTTTCTGTTTTTCCAGATTTTTGCCTTCATACTCTTTCTTCGTAGATTTAGGTTTTGGGATTTGCTGTAGAACCATCAATCCTTAGGAAAAATTGAAATAATTTGTCCCTAGGTCTAAGCCGAGGTCCTTAGAACCCTTCGAAAGTGCCCTGTTGCTATAGCCTACTACTCATATATCAATACAATGGGAGTGTGGAGGGACAGGGTCGATACCCCCACCAAACTACAAAACTTTAGGCAAGAGTTCTCTATCCCAGACGATGTTCACCTCAGGCTAGCTGGGGAGAACGACTCCATTATGCCCGATGGTGACAAGATGCCTTTTCCTGTAGTAGCCTTCGTCCAGTGTGGACTTAGGTTCCCCCTTGATCCCCTCTTCCACGAGGTCCTTCACTACTATACCCTTAACCCCATGCAGCTCTCCATAAACGCCTTTAGGACACTTATTGGAATAATAGCCTTAGCTCGGCAGGAGGGTGTTAGAATCACTCTTGCCGACATCCAGTACTGTTATACCATGTGCCCCATGAACCTTAAAGAAAAGGGCTATGTCTACTACCTTAAGCCGAGGTCCACTGCATATAAATTAGTAGCCGACCTTCCAGACTCCAACAAAGGGGCTGGAGATGATTACTTGATCGCTTCTGGCAACTGGGAATTCGGCCCAGATGAAGAAGTTCATCTCTTTCCTCTTCCACGATCAGTGAGAGAGGGCAAGGGTAAGAGCCCATCATGAACTGCTTAGCTGTTGTTTTCTTCAATTTTTTTTCTTCTAAAAAATTTTATTTGTTTCTAATGTTGTGTTTTCCTTTGCAGACGTGCGCCAGCCTCATAAGGACTTCCGCCAGTCCTACCACCCTGGGAAAGACCTGAAGAAGCTGTTGGACCTTCCCCTTGAAAAGCGCAAAGCTCCACTCCTGCTAAATTTCATCCCCACTTACACCTCCAAGTTGCCCGACGTTCCAAAGAAGAAGAAGAAGAGAACCTCCCCATCAACTGTTTCCACGGATCTAACTGCCTCTACTTCTGAGCCAACCGCTCAACCATCAACCTTGGCTCCAAAGAAACGCCGACGAAGGCTTGTCAAAACGGCTGAGATGGATCGTCCAGTCAAAAAGGTGTTGGACCTTTTGGCCGACCTTCCTGATGATATGGAGGATGAACCAGCCCAACCACCGCCGCCTCAAAAACCAAAAAGAACGAAGAAGGCGCCAAGGCGAAAGGCTCTTGTGGATGATCACGGTGAAGATGCCCTGCCAATCTCTAAACTGGCCGAGAAGATCACCTCGGCTCCCGCAAAAAGACCTGCTGGTGCCCAGCCATCAGGGGCCACTCAGCAAAAGAAGCCAAGGTCTTCGTTTGCCTCAGCTTCGGGTTCCAGGGGTCCCAAAGTTCCCTGGGAACCCAAAGTTACTCTTGATGACAGGCCGGTCTACAGCAACGAAAGTGCTGCCGACGTCAACATCGGCTTGGCGCTCAGCACAGCAGTCCTTCTTGATGGCGATATGGAGCGCAACGAAAAGAAGAGCGGCTATGAGAACTACGCCTTCATGATGCAACATTCAGTCCAAGTAAGTTTTGAATTTGATAATTTGTCTTTCATACTTATAAAATTTTGAAATGTTTATAATAACTTTTGCCTTGTATTCTTCCAGGCCATCCAACATGCCCATACCTTCTCCATGCAGGCTTTTGAAACAGCAAAGAAGTTAGCCGACATGGAGAAGGAGTTTTCTCTTCTGCATAAACAAAACAGGGCCCTCCAGATGAAGATGAAAAAATTGGAGGATCAGGCCGAAGAGGCAACCAAGGCTAAGCAAATAGCCGATGAAAAGGCTGATGCTGCTGAGGCTGTTAAGACTGTTGCCATAGCTCAACAGAAGGAGGCCGAGGAGAAAGCGGCCCAGGCTGAAAAGGAGCTACAAGAGGCCTTGGCCAGCAAGAAAGCTGAAATTGACGCTGCCTATAACGAAGGCATGGCCGATGTCGCTGAGGACTACAAGCTTCAGGTCAAGAAAGCATGCAACAAGGGATATTCCCTAGGTTGGAATGCTTTGGCCAAAAAGCTTGATCTTCCAGTCGACTCGCCATGGCGCAAGACCAAGGCCATGCGTTTTCCTTGTCCTCTTCCTCCATCTCCAAATGAATCTGAAGCCGAAAGGTGAAGATGAAGATAGTGAGGCGAAGCCTTGGTCGAAATCCAAGGAACCATTGAAACCAAGTCACCTCCTCGGGCGATCAAGTAATAGATCTAGCCCAAGAGGAGGATGAGGAGGTTGAAGGTGCCGAGCTACCCAAGCTCATTTATCTTCAAACCTTCTCGGTGATAGGAGTGTGGAAGACTTTAGCCGAGATTGATCTTTGAGATTGCGGCGGACAAGGTGGCCGAGGTGGTAGCGAGCAAGGAGGCGTGGTCTGGTGAAAAAAAGGTCAGAGGTTGTGGAGCCAAAAAGGCGCCGAGGTGGTTCTTTCGAGCCTTCGAGGTTTCGATCAACCATCGCCCAACTTGAAGAAGGATACACGAATGTCTTTTTTATTTTGTTGCTTTTTTGTTCTTTTCTCCAATGTACTCCTTTGCTGTTTGTAAACAATTTATTTTTGCTAGGCCATAGTGCCTTCTTCATATATAACTGCAACTGTTTCTTTCTGAATGCTTCAGTCTTTAAATTCTTCTTTATTGCTTCTGTGTAGTTTTATACTTAGAATATTCTGCATGTTGTACACAATTCTTCCTTTGTGTAATCTTCTCGGGGTTACATACCTCGGGCATAACACCTGTAAATTTTAGTTCGGCAAGAAGCTGTCCTGCAATCTTTTCATAAATTTCAACAAGTATAATACATATACTATTCTTCGCTAACTTTGCAAACCCTTCTCAAGTTTAAACGAGTATTCAAACAACAAACTTAGTCTATCTGACTTGTAAATTGCTATAAGTTTCAACATGGATTAACAGTAAACTTTACTCAAGTTTTAATCAAGTGTTAAACAATAATCTTAATCTTTACCTTAACCTGTAAATTGCTGCAAATTTCAACAGATGGTAACATGTCGGCTTAACTTCAACCTGTAAATTGTTGCAAATTTCAACAGGTGACCATATGTAGCTTCAAATTGTAGGCGATAACATCGGCTTCCCTTCAACTTGTAAATCGCTACAAATTTCAACAAGCGAAGAGAAACAAATATCTCGGCTTGACTCCAACTTGTAAATTGCTACAAATTTCAACAAGTGAAGCCAAGGAACCATCTCGGCTTAACTTCAACTTGTAAATCGCGACAAATTTCAACAAGCGAAGCTAAGCTTTGTAATCGGCCTGTCCAACTTGTAAACATATGATCTCATGTCGGATTTCAACAAGAATTTATACAACCAACTTTACTCAAGTTATAAACAATGATATATTTGTAAACTGCCATAAATTTCAACAAGAATTAAACAATATACATGAACCTGTGAATTGACGTCGGCTGGACTTGGCGCGAATGACAACATATCGGCTTGACTCCAACTTGTAAATTGCGACAAATTTCAACAAGGGAAGCCAAGGAATCTTCTCGGCTTAACCTCAACTTGTAAATTGCTACAAATTTCAACAAGCGAAGTCAAGGAATCTTCTCGGCTTAACCTCAACTTGTAAATTGCTACAAATTTCAACAAGTGAAGCTAAGCTTTGTATTCGGTCAAACCAACTTGTAAATTGCTACAAATTTCAACAAGTGGTAGACTTTGTTATTCGGCCAGACCAACTTGTAAATCGCTACAAATTTCAACAAGTGGTAGGCTTTGTTATTCGGCCAGACCAACTTGTAAATCGCTACAAATTTCAACAGGCGGTAGGCTTTGTTATTCGGCCAGACCATCTATTATGTGGTAGGCTTTGTTATTCGGCCAAACCAACTTGTAAATTGCTACAAATTTCAACAAGTGGTAGGCTTTGTTATTCGGCCAAACCAACTTGTAAATTGCTACAAATTTCAACAAGTTGTAGGCTTTGTATCTTCTCTGCTCCTCTGCCCCCAATGTGAACCTGAGTTCCACTTGGGTTCTCATTGTTCATATCTTCCAGTATCTATTTATCGATGACGTCGGCCAAGTGTAATAATTATCTCAATGGTAGAAAAACTTCAGATTGCATGTGTTCCAGGGTCTTGGCAGTGCTTTGCCCTCGTTGTCCTCAAGCCGATAAGCTCCATTACCTAGCACCGAGGTAATTCTGTAAGGCCCTTCCCAGTTTGGGCCGAGCTTGCCCTCTCTGGGATCTTTCTTGTTGCCGACCACTTTTCTCAAGACTAGGTCGCCGACTTGAAAATCTCTTGGGTTGACCTTCTTGTTGTATGCTCTGGCAAGTTGTTCTTTGGTACCTTGCAAAATTTGAATTGCGACCTTCTCTTCGTTCTTCCAAAAGATCCAGATCTCGGGCTAAGAGTATGTCATTAGTTCCATTTTCAACTCCCTGGGTTCGGATCCCTGGGATGCCGACCTCCAGTGGAATAACTGCTTCTGTGCCATAGGCCATGGCAAAGGGAGACTCCCCAGTTGATCTTCTCGGCGTAGTCCGATATGCCCAAAGCACATTGGGTAATTCATCTACCCACTTCCTTTTCTTTGCTGCAACCTCTTCTTGATTCCATCGATTACTTTGTTGGATGTACGCACATCCATTACTTTGAGAAAACTTGGTGTTGAAAAGTAGTTCTTGATCTTGAATTTTCGCCTGAAGTTCTTGATCGATTTGCTATCGGCTGCGTTCGTTGTCGGCTACAATGGCTCTGGGAATGCCAAATCTGGTGATGATGTTCTTCCATATGAAATTCTTGACGTCTACATCTCGGATCTTTGCTAGAGGTTCTGCCTCTATCCACTTTGTAAAGTAATCCGTTGCCACCAACAGGTATTTCCTCTGCCCAGTTGCTTGGGGAAGTTGTCCGACCAGATCCATGCCCCACTGGGCAAACGGCCAGTGAATCTTTGGATTGGTCGGCTGGCTGATGAATCAAGGGTGCAAACCGTTGACAGGGTTCACACTTCTTCACATATGCTTCGGCATCTTTTTGCATGTATGGCCACCAATACCCCTGGGTAATGGCCCTATGGGCTAACGATCTGCCCCCAGTGTGGCTTCCACAAATCCCTTCATGAATTTCATACAAAAAATCTTCAACTTGGAAAGGGTGTACGCACCTTAGTAGGGGTCCAGTGAAGGACCTTCTGTAGAGATGTCCCTCAGCAGTTAGGCAAAATCTTGCCGATTTGAGTCTGACTTTGTGTGCCTCCTTGCGATCTTCTGGTAATTTCCCTTCTTTCAGGAATGCAATAATTGCATCCATCCATCTCGGCCCTATGTCCACACACATTGCCTCTTGCTTTGCGTGCCGTGGTTCTATGCTCGGGCCCGACATGTAATCTATCATAATTGTCCTCGTCTTCCCAGTCTGCATTGAACTCGCCAGGTTGGCCAACGCATCGGCGTGGCTGTTGTCATCTCGGCTAACTTGGAGAAGTCGGCAGTTTTGAAATAGCTCGGCTAATCTGATCACCTCTTTTGCATATGCCGACATTCGCTCGTCCCTGGCTGCAAACTCTCCTGTTGACTGATTAACAATTAGTTGTGAATCACAAAAAACTATTACCTCATCGGCTTCAGCTGCTGCTGCCAGTTTTAGTCCTGCAATCAATGCTTCGTACTCTGCTTCATTGTTCGAGGCCTTGAACCCCAAACGGATGGATTGTTCTATTATTTCTCCATCTGGGGATATCAGCAGTACCCCTGCCCCCGCTCCTCGTCGGTTTGAACTTCCATCGACGTAGAGTCTGAATGAATCGCCGATGTAGATACTGCATGGTCTAAGCTTTTCCTTTCTTTGGTCTTCTGCTGTCGGCCGGGATGCTTCTTGTTTGCTGGGGCCTGGTTCATCTTGGTTCAAGGGAGGCCGACGTTCAACGGACTCCGGCGTGAATTCTGCCACAAAGTCGGCCAATACCTGGCCTTTGATTGCTGTTCTTGGCCTGAATTCCAGGTCATATTGGCCCAAGGCCACTGCCCACCTTGCAATTCTTCCCGTTAAGTCTCCTTGGTGTAACAGGGGTTTCAACGGATGCTCGGTTAGTATCACAATCTTGTGCGCTTGGAAGTAATGGTTCAACTTCTTTGAGGCCATGACTAAGGCCAGCATTAGCTTCTCTAGTGGTAAGTACCTTGTCTCGGCGCTGGCTAATGTTTTACTTACATAGTAGACAGCTTTCTGTTCTCCCTGCTCTTCTCGGATAAGTACTGCACTCACCGCATGTTCTGACACGGCTAAGTATAAAAACAATTCTTCTCCGGGCTCAGGCGTCGAGAGGACTGGAGCCGTGATCATGTACTTTTTTAAATCGGCCAAAGCGGCCTCACATTCCTCGGTCCACAGGAAGTCTGCAGTCTTCTTTACCAGGTTGAAGAAGGGTTTACATTTGTCCGAACTTCGGCTAATGAACCTGTTTAGGGCTGCGGCTCTTCCGGTGAGCATTTGAACCTGTTTTGCCGAGGTTGGACTCTGTAGATCTAAAATGGCCCTGATTTGATCTGGATTGGCCTCTATTCCCTTCCTTGTTACCAGGTACCCCAGAAACTTACCAGATCCAACCCCAAACGCGCACTTTGATGCGTTGAGTCGGAGCCGATATGTTTTCAGTATGTTAAATACCTCGGCCAAGTCGGTGAGATGATTTTCTGGCTCTTTGGTCTTTACGACCATGTCGTCGATGTAAACCTCCACTGTTCGGCCTATCTGGTGCTTGAACATTTTGGTCACCAGCTTTTGGTAAGTAGCTCCTGCATTCTGTAGTCCAAAAGGCATCACCCTGTAACAATATAGGCCTTTCGGTGTGATGAACGCTGTCTTCTCTTCATCTGGGGGGTACATGGCTATCTGGTGATACCCCCTGTAGGCGTCTAGAAAGCTCATCCTTCCGTGTCCCGATGTAGCATCTACCAGTTGGTCAATCTTTGGTAGAGGGAAGCTGTCTTTGGGACAAGCTTTATTTAGGCTTGTAAAATCGACACAAACTCTCCATTTTCCGTTCTTCTTCTTTACCACAACGGTGTTGGATAACCATGTCGGGTAATTGACCTCTCTGATAGCCCTTGCTTCTAGAAGTTTATCAACTTCTTCTTCCACAGCTTCGACATGTATCAACGTCGGTCTTCTAGCTCGCTGAATCACAGGTTTAGCCGACCTGTCGACGTTCAGTCTGTGGCATGTGACCTCGGGGTCAATGCCAGGCATTTCATAAGGTGTCCAGGCGAACACTTCTATGTTTGCTCTCAAAAAAGCCTCCAGTTCTCTTTCCTCTTCTTCGGCTAAGCCTGAACCGAGAAGAAAAAAGCGCTCCTCATCTCTCTCCTGGACGAGGATTTTCTTTAGTGATTCTTCACTCTTCTCGGCCGGCTCCTTGCCGACATCTTCTAGGACCTCCATATCCTCATCTTCAATCTCGGTCATGGCTGGTTCTTGAATATTGCAGGTAGCCTTCATTGCTGCCATGGAGCAATTCTTTGCCTGCAGTTGATCTCCTCTGATTTCCTCAATCCCGTGCTCTGTTGGGAACCGCAGTAATTGGTGCAATGTTGAGGGTATTGCCCTCATTGCATGCAACCACGGCCTTCCCATGATGATGTTGTAAGGTGAAGGTGTATCAATCACGATGAACTCGGTCGTGATCTTCTTGGTGCCTGCTTGTACTTCCAAGCTTGCTGCGCCCAGTGGCCACGTCGGCGTCCCATTGAAGCCGACCATCGGGCCAGCCGACTGCTCCAAGTCGTCGGGGTGAAGGCCCAGCTCCTTGTAACATCTAACGTACATGATGTCACAAGAGCTGCCTGGATCTATCAAGATGCGCTTTACTTGGCACTCCCCAACCTGGAGGGATACTACCAAGGCATCATTATGTGGGTGCTGGACCATCTCTAGGTCGGCCTCAGTGAAGGTTATCATCTGACCTTGGCAGTCTTCTGGCCGAGGTCTTTTTAGTCCGACCTGGTTCACGTACTGCAAGTGCTTCACTCTTTGGGTTTCTCCCCGGATGTCATTTTCATTCACCTTGGAGTGAATTACATTCACTACCCGAGGTCTTTCTGCCCGAGGTTGCGGTGGTGGCGGGGCTGCTTCGGCCTGAGGCAATCCTGCCTGTTCTTCCCTCGTTCTAGTTTCATCAATAAGGTCTCTCAGGTGACCCTGCCTCACCAGATCTTCCAAGTGTGCTTTTAAGGCTCTGCAACCTTGTGTTGTATGGCCGTTTTCATTGTGATACGAACAATGTCTGTCCGCGTTTCTTCCCATAAACTCCCCGGGTTGCCTTAGGGGTTACGAAATAAAGTGGCTCGATTTTCCTAGGACCTTTGGAATTGGAATTCGGAACACAGTTGTTACTGCTTGTTTAGCCCTCAGCTCCACCTCTGCCTTGTTGAATCCGTTGTTACTTCGGCTTCGCTTCGGCGAGCTGTTCCCTTGCTCCTGTTTGACCTGCTTTGATGCCGATGTATCTTCCTCGGCCCTAGCATATTTTTCAATCCTTGCCATGAGTTCCTCCATGTTCTTTGGCAATGTCTTTGCCAAAGATTTCCGAAGTGAACAATCTTCTTTCAGCCCGTTCTTGAAAGACACGACCGCTACCTCCTGATTGCATTCAGGTATACGGTTGAACACCTCGTAGTATCTTTTTGCATAGGCCCTAAGCCCTTCATCTTTACTGATTTTCAAAGCCATTAAAGCGTCCACCCTCAATGGCTGTAGTTTGTTTGTCACGAACCTGGCCACAAACATCTCGGCCAGGCCTTCCCACGTCTTCACACTTCCTTTCGGTAACTTGTGGAACCAATCGGATGCAATTTCTCCGAGGGCGAAGGAATACTTTGCGAGCAAAGGCTCATTTCAACATATAATGCCATTGAATTTAAAAATAACCCAACATGGAAGTTAGGATCGACTTCCGTCATAGATTTGGAACCTCGGCATCTTTGAATCTTTTTGGTGCTTCAAACTTGTCCAATTCTACCGAGAATGGTGTCCTCGGCAGACGAGTGAGGTCACCTCGGCGTTCTGTTCTCTCCTCTTGAGATAATTTCTCAAGTCTTCTTTGCTTCTCCCTGGAGCTCGGCTATCCTTTGACTTGAATCCCTTTGGCACGCTACTCTCGGCTTCGTGGCGCGCCCGTTTTGATCTTTCTCCATGGGTTGTATCGAAGCAGAGAACCTGCTTTTGTACATGCCGATGTTCTCCTGGTTCCTGGTCCTTTGTATTATACGTTCTCTTGGACTTACCGTCCTCCCCGGAGCACGGGTGGGAATGCTCCTTGTTCCTGGAGCGTTGTAGTGCTTCAGAAGTTGTTGCCCTTTCTTCATTCCGAGCTCTTACTGCTGGGACTGGAGTATCCTGCAGTGGGTACGGCGGCTGCATGACCTTGCTGTGCATCATGAAGTTGACGACCGATTGGAGGTCTGCCAATTTGTTTGCCAGGTCCTTGAGTTCCTCATCCCTTCGTATACATCTATCTCTCCATATCTGGAGGTTATCCTCTTTGTAGTAGCTGCCGTGGTCTGTCTTCTCTGATGTGTCGTCTTCCTGGACGACGTTCTTTCCTCCGTGCCCCTGGCCACGGGTTTTGTCATTGTGGTCGTCTCCTTCGACATCCAGGTCAATAGGCCTGTCATTCCCAGCTGGAGTGTTGCCCTTGTCCGTCTCATTTTGTGCGTTACTGGCCATCTATTCGTCTTTCTTTCCCACAGACGGCGCCAAATTGTGTGGGTAATTTTCTGTCCACACTGTCTATCTTAGTGATTCAGCGGTAAAAACACAGGCAGAATAGATGGCACAGATAATAACACAAAGACAAGAAGGATTTAACGTGGTTCGGCAATAATTGCCTACGTCCACGGGTGGTGCCGAGGTGTTTCACTATAAACAATAACAAGAATTACAACTCACTTTTGGCAACTTTCTCACTCTCTGAATATATAATTGTAAGTATTACAATTAGTTTGTTGCCTCTCAGTGTATTTGTTTCGTCTAGTCTGAGCGATGTCGACTTAGCCTCCCTCTGTTTGTTGTCCTCCATCTCTATATATACACCAGCATAGAGATGGAGTGGTTACCAGCTTTTGAGCTGGCTTGCCAGCCCACTAGTGCACTTTCAGCAGCTTTCCAGGTAAAAGCTGTTGATTCCTTCTCACGGCTGCTAGTGGCCTCGTGGCTACTTCATATGGTCTCAAGATCAAGCTTGTTGGTGAGATAATGGCCTCGTGGTTCTCTTTACACAGCTGTACATCCACCAAACTAAGATAATATTTTATAATATCAACCTCGGCCTTAATCTTCTGCGGGTAACTCGGCCTTTGCCTCTTAAGCCGAGGTTGGAGGCCTTTTGTCCCGAATTAAGTTACCTTCTGAAATAACCTCGGCAAATACTAGGATACCTTGGCAAAACTTTACTGTGACATGTAGCTCTCCTGATGACACGCCGACGTCATCTTGCCATGTGTTGATGCTCAGAAATATAACCCCACACAACTAAATCATCCAATCTGTCAAAACTAATTTGCAACATAAGAATATAGCTGTTTAAAATATTGCCACCTTTAAGGAAAGGTAAGTAGCACATAAAAAAAGTGGGTAAAAATGCAACAGGCATGAGAGCGGGGAAATTCTATCCTTAGCTTGAACATTCATGTGGGAGGTATTAAAATCATGGGAAATATATTATAACTGAACAGTGACAGTATTTTGGAACCTTCTGCATTATCAAACTCATCAAAAATGCACTCACTGCCTCCATGCATGAAGAGGGGGTGGAAATCAAGCACATGACTAGAGCACGGAGATCTTACCCACCAAACGCAGACAGATACACACAAATGAAGAGGGAGATGAAATGACAGATGTCTTCTTCACAAAAGGAGAAGAAATTATGGGGGGCATTATTTCCTTGTGATTTTATTTTTCAGTAAAAAGGTGTAGTCCAAAGTGCTCAAACCTATGCAACTTGAAGTTGAGAAACATTTCATTTACTACTGTTACAAATAATTAGCTGTCTACATAAATGATGGCAGTCACTTAATGATGATGCATCGCAAAAGTCACTAAATTATCTTCAAGGTAAAACTACAAAAGCCCTCAGCCTTGCAGTCAAGATTTTCAAGGGCCTAAGTTTCCTCATCAAAAAGCCTTCATAAACTTCAAGATGACAAAACAAAGCAAACAAGATAACACTTGATCACATCGCCAATAATATATCATATGGTAAACATATCCAAACATTCTTCACATTTTCATAATTGTGCTGGACTTTCAAGCATTCATGCACACTATTCCCCAAATAGGAGGCTTCATGTTTATAATTGAAATTGCTAAATTCTAAACTTGAATACTGAAACATTGTCAAATCATTCTACTTATACAATCTGAAAGAAAACTTACTTCAACTGCATCAGTACCCTTGTCCATAAGATCAATCTTTGTTAAAACCCCAAACGTCCTCTCCCCTAAAAAATATGACATCCACAGAACTGATATTCAGAATATGTGTTACAGGAGGGCAGATATAAGTCTGATGTACTGAAGATTGATGTGATCAAGCAAACTTGTAAAATTACAGGCAGGCAAGCATGCATTTGCACAAGCACTCAAATCACACATGCAGACACAGATACTGAATTTTACATTACAGTACAAATAGTTCAAAATATACAGAACAAAACTAAGAAAATAAAAAAATCCCTAGTAATTTTTGTTATCTTTGTGACCTCGGCGATCTTAACAATTATTTTCTATATAAATTGAACTTCATATTTTCTATCTTTCTTTTTGTCAAGTAAGCTTCTCCATAGTATGCAAGAGCACCACAGTCAACATTAAAAACACTGTGATATACGTGAGCCTTGTCCAGTAATAGCATTTCCCTCCATATATGCCAAGCTAGTGGCAACAGCTACCTTTTGAACTAAATTTTAGTGCACCTCCTGATTATTTAAATTTTACGTTTCTATCATCATATTGTAGCGAGTTATCGGACCCTACAGAATAGGCAGGCATAAGTCAGTCCATAAAATTGCCAAAAATTGCATCAGCTGAAAAATCTTACCTTTGGGATCTACTTCACGAGAAATTTTAATTGCATCAGATGTAGCAAGATCTTGATTGGCAGGAGAAATTGCCAGAATAATACAGTTGGGCTGCAAGGTATGAGACAACGACAGACCAATAAAATACATTATCTCATGCAAGTATATTCCGCACAAAGCATCATGAAAAGCATCCAGAAAAAACCAGCAAGGAATAAATAATGTCATAACATACGCCACATATCAAGAATGGCTGTCATTTGTTTAAATCTAAGAAGCATGGACATGACATCATCACAAATTTCAAAAATTGCAAGATGCACACCACTTGGGCGACATCATGCATAAAATATATAGTTTTGTATAGTTATTATATGTCATATATATGAATACTTCATTCAAATATATATTTTATATATTTGAAGCAGGGATATCTTAAGCTTCCAAAAAGCCATAATCATAGAGGAGCATCTTCTACTAAATTGGGACCGAAAGGAGCTATATGGAGAGCAGCAGCTGCGGCAGCATCAGGTGCAGATTCAACAGCTAGTGGAGTAGCTAGAAGCAGATCGTTGCTTAAAGAGGCTCAGGGAACTATTCAGATGGGTAAGCTGTTGGGTATAAACTATAAAGGTAAAGAAGAGGAAGTGATGACCAAAATCTTGGACCTTGAGACAAAGGATAGAGCAAGAAGGGGAGGGGATGTAGTCCCTGCAGATTAATTAGATCTTGGGGGGTCAGAGTTTCAGTGTTAATGGTTATGATGAAGCTACTAACATGGAATGTCAGAGGTTTGGGGAGAAAGGAAAAAAGAAGTAAAATTAAGAGGTTGTTGAAGGATAGTGGTATTGATAGAGCTCTTTTTCAAGAAACAAAGAAGGCCTCCATGTCCGAAATGGAGATCAAAGAGATGTGGACTAGGGATAGAATGGAATATATGACAGTGGATGCTGAGGGCTCTGCTGGTGGCCTATTATGCATTTGGGATCCAGGAGTTTTTCAGATGTCAAGTTGCTGCTGTAATAGAAGGTTTGTTCTCCTCTTTGGGTCATTATTCTTTTCTTTTGATTGTGTCTTGATCAATGTGTATGCACCAAATGAAGTGGGCCAACGAGGTAAACTGTGGGAGTGTCTTCTAAAGTTAAAGGAGGAGTAATCTAAGCCCTGGTATATAGGGGGGGGACTTTAATGAAATTAGAAAGACTGGTGAGAGGAAAGGCTGCTCTAGGAGGGATAAGGGGATGAAGGAGTTGAATGATTTTGTGGATAGAAGTGAGTTGAACGATCTGCCTTTATTAGGCCACAGGTTTACATGGTGTAATGCTAGGGAAGGGGAGAAATGGAGCAGAATTGATAGGGTTTTGGTGGATCCAAGATGGGTGGAATCATTTAATTTGAAGTTGTGGGGACTTCCTAGAGTCTTGTCTGATCATAGTCCTTTACTGCTTATGGAAGATGAGAGAGATTGGGGCCCTAGGCCCTTTAGGTTTGTTAATGCTTGGATGTTACACCCAAAATTCTTACCTTTTGTGAAAAAGTGGTGGAGGGAGCATCAAGTGGAGGGGTGGGCTGGGTTTAGGTTATTCCAGAAATTGAAAGAGTTGAAATTAGCACTCAAAAAGTGGAATAGTGAAGTGTTCGGTAATGT
The DNA here is from genome assembly GCA_025200525.1 of Camellia lanceoleosa. Lineage (NCBI taxonomy): Eukaryota > Viridiplantae > Streptophyta > Magnoliopsida > Ericales > Theaceae > Camellia > Camellia lanceoleosa. Next base: position 7,838,433 of record CM045760.1, read on the forward strand.
AAATATCAAGTTGAAGAAGGTAGAGGAGGAGCTTCATATGATTGATTTGTTAGTAGAGGAAAGAGAGCTTGAAGAGGCAGAAAAAAGTAGAAGAAGAGAGGCTAGAGTTGAAGCTGGCTATTTAACAAGAATAGTGGAAAGGTTGTGGTTCCAAAAATCGAGGCTTAACTGGAATTTTTATGGTGATAAAAACACAAGATATTTTCATGTGTTAGTGAAATATAGGCAGGGGCGTAATGAAATCAATACTCTAACTGTTGGTGATGTGGTGGTTGATGATCCGTGTAGAGTCAAGCTTGAGGTCCTAGCTTATTTTCGGAAGCAGTACTCTGAGGATTGGCAGAATAGGCCTGTATTGGTAGGTCCATTTAAGTCAGTGAGGGATAGTCCTTGTTTTGATATGCTGGAGGCAGAGTTTACTGATGCAGAGGTATGGGATGCTGTCAAGGGTTGTGATGGGAATAGGGCTCCAGGTCCAGATGGTTTTAACTTGGCTTGCATTTAGAAACTGTGGAAGGTAATGAAGTCTGATGTGCTGAATTTTGTGTTCGATTTTCATAAGAATTGTAAGTTGGTCAAAGGAATTAATAGCTCTTTCATCACCTTGGTATCTAAAAAGGAGAATCCAGTGGGGTTGGCGGATTATAGACCTATCAGTTTGGTCGGGTCGATGTATAAAATTCTGTCTAAGGTTCTTTCCTCAAGGCTGAAGGCAGTGATCCCTCAGATCGTAAGTGAAAACCAATCAGCTTTTATTGGAGGGAGGAATATTCTGGATGGTGTTTTGGTGGCCAACGAGGTTGTCGACAGTTGGAAGAAATCTAGAAGGAAAGGAGTGATTATTAAGTTAGATTTTTAGAAAGCTTATGATTCATTGAATTGAGATTTCTTACTATCCATGTTGGTCAACTTTGGGTTTGGGGAAAAATGGGTGGAGTGGATTAAGGTATGTATTACCTCAGCTAGGCTTTTGGTGCTTGTTAATGGATCTCCTACTGAGGAGTTTAGTCCACAGAGAGGACTGAGACAAGGCGATTCATTGTCCCCATTTTTATTTATCATAGCTGCAGAGTGCCTAAGCATTTTGTTCAATAGAGCTTTGGATCTGGGACTGATAAAGGGGGTTAGGATTGGCCCGGATGGGTTAGTCCTTACTCATCTCCAGTTTGCAGATGATTCTTTGGTATTGCGTGAAGCTGATGTTATGGAGATAAAGAATGTAAAGAAGATTCTGAGGTGTTTTGAGTTGTTATCAGGGTTGAAGATAAATTATCATAAAAGTGTAATTAGTGGTGTGGGTATTCTAGAAGAGGAAATGTCTGAGTACGCATCAGTGCTAAACTGTGAAGTTAAATGTTTGCCGTTCAAATACCTCGGTTTACCGCTGGGGGCTAACCCAAGTAGGAAAGCAACTTGGCGGCCTATACTAGACAAATTCATAAGCAAACTAGCTTGTTGGAAAAGGAAACTGTTGTCATTTGCTGGGAGGCTTGTTTTAATCAAATCTGTCATGTCCTCGCTGCCTATATACTATATGTCATTGTTTAAGTTGCCACAGGGGATTGCCAGAGAATTGGATAAGCTTCAATCTTCCTTCCTGTGGGGGGATCTGAATTGAGGAGGAGGGTTCATCTAGTAAAATGGAAGGAAGTGGCGAAGCCTGTAGACCAAGGGGGCTTGGGGGTTAGGAGAGTGAAGGATGTGAATAGTTGCCTTATGTTGAAATGGTGGTGGAGGTTTGGAGTGGAAAATAAAGCTTTGTGGAGGAGAGTTTTGAGCAGTAAATATAGGTTTGAGGAGGGGAGTTGGAGCCCTCAAGTAATCTCTAATGTGAGATGTTCTAAAATGTGGAAGGATATATTATTACAATCTGTACAGAGTAGCAGTTTAGTGGTAAGTTTTCTGGACAATTGTAAGATGAAAGTGGGTAATGGCCATAGAATCAAGTTTTGGAAGGATAAGTGGTGTGAAAACTTGAGCCTTAAAGATGCATTTCCACTGTTGTACAGGGTAGTAGTTGATACGAGAGTGACTTTATCTGATATGATGATCAGGAAGGAGGAAGCTGGTGAATGGTCTTTTCAGTTTAGAAGGGCGCTGTTTGACTGGGAAAGAGTGGAATTAAGCAGATTGGTGAGTCAGATTGAGGCAGGTCCTAATCTTAGGTGTTGCTCAGAAGATACTCTTGTCTGGAAAGCCTCGGAATCTGGGATTTTTTCAGTTAAATCTATGTACAAGCTCTTGGTTGAGGGATCCAGTAATAGTAGCACAGCTAGCAAAAGGATTTGGGTTAAACATGTCCCACCTAGAGTTCAATTTTTTGGTTGGCTTGCTTGGAAAGGAAAACTAAAGACGGCTGAGTTTATGCACAGGATTGGTGCTCTGCCTGCTGGTGCATCTATGAGTGTTGTCTATGTAAATCTGGAGCTGAGTCTCTCATACATGTGCTTTTATTATGTCCAGTGGCTTGGCGAGTGTGGTATGAAATGATTAGATGGTGGAAGATTCAAGGAGCACTACTAGCCTCAGTGGAGGACATGCTTGAATGGTGGGCAGGGGTGGGTCTTAACAAAAAGGAAAGAATGATGTGTAATGCCCTTCCTCTTGTTGTGATGTGGTCTCTATGGAAACATCGGAATGAATGTTTATTTCAGGAGGATATCCCAAGTGTGGATGGAATTACGGATCTGATTAAGTTAAAAATGGTTGTGTGGTTTAAGGAAGTATTTAAGGAACATATGCTGTCAGTTCATGATTTCATATTTAATCTACAGGGTATCAGATTAAGTTTGGGAGGTGCGTTCAGAGAGTGAAGTATATGAGGAGGCCTATTTTTTTCCTACCAGTCCTTCTGCAGAATACTCTCGGTTGGCATGCTAGGCAGCAGAGTTTTGTCTCAACTTGCGCAGTATAGTATCTGCTGTGTGTGAGGAAGTTCTGCCTTTGTTTATGCAGCTAGAATGTGCTTGTCATTAGTTTTTGCAATTTTGTCTTCATGTCCTGGTGTTGGTTGGTTAGATGGAAGTTTGATGTGTGCTTTACTTCTCTATAGGAATTCAGTTCTTTTAACCAGTGTTACTGATTGATCTGTTTAACTTTCCCCTGCTATTTAGATGGCTCTCAATCTGTTTTTTTGCTAGTCTTGCTGTTTCAGCTCACGGGAGTGTTTGTGGTGCAAAGGGTTGGTGATGAAGGTTTGTTTGCTGCAATTTTTGATGGTCAGCTGCAATGTAGATGGTCAGCTTGCAGATTTAGTTTGGTTCTGCTTCAGGTTTGGGTGCTGAGTGGTGGGCTACCTGCTGGGGTGTGCAATCTGCTTATTCTGGTGTATGCTGTTAGATTGCTCTCGTGCTGTGTATATTTTTCTGTTTCTCTTTGGTTTTTCCTCTGTGTTGGATTCTCTCCAACTGGAGCTCCGAGCTTAATGTAGCTCCGAGCTCCTCTTTATTGATGTACTCGTTTTATAATTTCATCAATAAAGATTTCTTCTTGCTGATCAAAATAAAAATATATATATATATTTTATAAAAAATAAAATAAAAATTACAAAATAACACTAATTTTTAAGGTTTAAAAGAAGAATTAATAGGTATAAATCTATATTATTTTTCTTTTATCATTAGATCCTAAGTTATTTTATTCAAACCTGTAATAGGTGTGTTTAAGCGACGGAACATGTTTCCCTTAAGAGTCCAAAGAGTTCAGTAAAAAATAATACATTTTTGGACATGTGACTGACGTGTGTCGGGAAGTATCCAATGAGCGTTGGTGTCCGACATGAACACTACACTTAGAAGTGCCTGTGCTTCTTTGCCATATATACCAAGATCATAAACAGTAAATTTTCACATTATTGCTACAACCTTTGAGCTTCACTAAATTCTCTTGGAGAATTGCAGTGTTTCTCAAAACATACAGAAGAGATTCAGAAAAAACTAAATAAATATTTTCATTGAGTTAGGTAAACCCATAAGCAAACAAAATCAGAATTTGAATAGTAATTACCTTCTCAATATAGGACTGGACCATATTCTCAATGTCTTGCACAATGCTTTCAGATTGGCCATCTACAATGATCAAAACAATCAGAATAATAACAAGAAAAGACATGCAAACATTGAGATTTGCTATCTCACCAATAGCTACTTTTGTAAGTCCAGGAAGATCAATCAGTGTCAGGTTCACAACTGCAAAGCCACACAAACATAATAATGAAATGAAGAAATTACAGATACCACATTTAGCAAATAAAAGAAAATCCAAGGTAAATGCCACATTCTGTGCAAGAGAATAAGGGAAAGAAGAGCAAAGCAAAAGGGAGGTTTTGATGCGCACACTGCACAGTCATTTGATAACTATGAAAGGAGAGATAATAGCTTAGAACTGCATAACAATTTGTTAAAGCCCTAACTTCAATATCAAACAAATTTAGTTAAGTGGAGCACAACTTTTAATAACCAAATATTTTTTTAGTCCAAATTGTGAATCAGAAAACCGGGTTGACAAAAGCTTAATACCAAAATCAAGCTAAGTCTTGTGTGCCAATCAGGTGTGGTCGACCGACATGTAAACAAACTTCATTTTAATAAATCAAGGGAAAAAAGTCAAGTGCAGAAAGAGTAAGATAGTGTGGCAAGCAATGCTCCATCTCACCATTGGGGGAATATATACTAAGATAAATTGGAACAGTTGAAATTTGTTTTGAACGGCCAGTCTCTCGATCAGTCTCATCAGCGATCTCCTTCCTCACAGCAGCTGCACAAGATACAACCAAGGATTTAGCATCTGAGATCTAAAAGATAGAAAATCAATGGTACATATACAAGATCAGAACTACCAGACAAATGCGTAGCAATCATTAGGACTAAATCTAGACAAAGATGATATACTGACTGGCATTAGCTTGAAATACCTCTTGCTAAAATCAAGGTAAATACTAAATACAAGGCTATTTAACAAGAGAAAAAGAATAATCATGACCACAACACAAGTCATTTTCCGGAAAAATATCACTTCTGCGACAAGAAATATACCAAAATCAGTAAACTTCTTTTTTGGAAGGTGCATGAATTCTGCATATTCTCTTCCTTCATCAATCCTATGAAGTTGTAGGACAAGAGGACGTCTAGTAACAATTCCTACATATAACAGTTTCACATTATTTCTGGAGTTCAAAGGATTTTATAAGTTAATGAAAATCGTAAATTATATATACTACAACCATGTTGTAACATTAGAAAAATGTGGAAGCATTATTACCAGATCCACGAGGCAAAAAGTCCTTTCCAACAACACTCTCCAACACTGAAGATTTCCCAGAGCTCTACAAATCATTAAAGAGATGGGATGATAAATGTACAACATATTAAAGACAAGATGAAAAAATAATTAATGTGCAAGAACCCTCTATTGAAATCCTGAGGCTGCCCTAAATTACCCAAAATACTCTCATGTAATCGACTCGTGTAACTGACCTGCCCCCCCGAAACTCATCAAATTCATATTCACATTCAAATCAAAATTTATATTTTGCAGATTTAACAACACACACATCGGGTGGGCACATACCACTAGTATATAATTATATTTATATACACATATATCAATATAAGACTATCCAAACAAGGAATAGTGAACAATCACAGAGATTCAAATAACACAACTATGCAGAACTTGAACAAAACTTACATTACATCCAAGGAAATATCTAAAAGAACAAAGAAATTAATTAACGAATCTCTCAACCATAAGAAGAAATACATTGCGAAAATTAACTACCCAAAAAAATAAATAAATGCAAAGAATAACGGAAATATAACTGTCACCTCAGCTTGGAGTTGGGATCAAATTGTGGGTATATAACATTTTGTTATGATGAGGAATCAAAACCATATAAATTAAACGAGATATAAAAAGATATATATATATATAGAGAGAGAGAGAGATGGAGATGGAGATGATCTGGAGATGGGGAACCTGGCCACCGACGACGGCAATGGAAGGAAGGGCGTCCCAGAGAGTGGGCAATGCGCTCTCTTCGCCATGATCGCCGAGCGCTGTGCACGCTCTCTGTAATTTGTTCACCAGTGATATCAAGTTCTCCATTGTCGCTGAATAGGGTTTTCAGAAGCTGATTCAACTCTGATGATTTCCAACTGTAGATCTCACACGAGAGAGAGAGAGAGAGAGAGAGAGAGATTTCATATCCTGAGCGGAACGTTTTAAGACGAAGAACCGCGTGAGTGACGGTTGATTGGTTCAGTTTTTTAAAAGGGCAAATGACACTTTGCCCCTCTATCTTTGGTTATTTTTTTAGATAAATTATAAATATATCCTCTGAGCTTATGCTAAAATACGTTTGTTTTCTATAGTTTTGAAAATTGCATCCTGTCTTTTGAAATTTTTAATTTCATAACAGATGACCTATTTTATTAATCAATCATTAAGTCAATTAATCGTTTTAAATGATGTCAAAAATTTATTTTAATTAATAATTCAAATAATTTTGTTATTGTAATTGAGAGCAGTTAGAAATTTCATTTTTTAAGTTAATTTTGTTGAATAATTATTTTTATAAGGGGGTATTTATAATTTTTTAAATCATAGGGTACAATTTATATTTTAAGCAAATCCCAATAGTGTATTTGTAATTTACCCTAAATATAGACTTTAAGGACTAAAGAAAAAAATAAGGATAAATTACAAATACACCCCTTGAGATTTGCTTAAAATACATATTGCCTCTTGTGGTTAATTTACAAATATTTCCTTGTCATAATTTTTTATTTAATAGAATTAATTTAAAAATGAAATTCCTAATTACTCTGTTATACAACAATAAAATTACCTAAATTATTAATTGAAATAAAATTTTGATATCATTAAAAACTATTAATTGACTTTATGGTTTATTAATAAAATAGACAATTTGTTATAAAATTAGAAATTTCAAGGTAATTTTTAAAATTATATAAAGCTGAATGTATTTTAAACAAATCTCAGAGAATGTATTTGTAATTTATCCTTGATTTTTTATTTTGTCTTTAAAAATTGAGCTTTAGCTCTTATGGTAGATTTCTTTATAACAGTAAGGATAATTATTTATAGTATTTTTTTTACTTATTTTTTACAATGGGTACGTTTTTGTCTTTATATAGTATTATATATCAAATTTCGTTTATAATTTCTAATTGATTATTTTAAAATTTTTTAATAAATTCTTTTTATAACATAATTAATGTATTATTTTATTCTATTAATATTTGTAGCAAAGTTGTATCAACCCCGATCCGTGATTAACTATTAAACCATGATTAAGCATATCTAATAAGTAATTAAGAGAAAATTCTATATTAATTGCATGTGTATTGTGTCATTTGTGTTTATATTTGTTTGGTGTGGGAAGATCTGTCTGTATTTTTGTTTCATTATGTGAATTAAAAGCCTTATTGGCATCTGATCACGAAATTGACTTGGTTTATGTGTCATTTGGGATTTTTAGACAATTATAGTAGGTTCAATTGAAATTCGATTCGAAATCAAATAATTAGAATAAATTAATCATAATTGATTGACTCTTAACTCAACTTAATTAAGTCTCATTAATCAAGCCTATATAAGGCACAAGTGATCTCTAGAATATACTTTACACTTTTATTTCATCATTTTTGAAGCTACAAATGTATAAGAGAGAGAGAGAGAGAGAGAGAGAAGAAAAGGGAGAATTGCTTGAAATTTTTAAAGAATAGAAGAAAATTTGAAAGATTAGGCTTTAACACTTGGAAATTCAAGGCTTCTAGGTAAGAATTCATGCCTCTAGATGTAATTGAGTAACTTAACACATGGATTCAAGAGAACTAAGTTGATTAATGCAAGAATTGAGAATTAAGACTCAAAGCATACATGCATGTATATTCCATAGCATTTTGGAGTTGATTTCAAGTAATTCTTTCATGTATGTCATTGTTTTACTTTGGTTTTGGAAATTGATCAAGTTTTATGCTATTTTATATCACTTGATTATGTTTTGGAAGATTAAAGTTCATACCACTTCATGCATGTAATACAATTGGAGTTTTAAGTTGATTTTGCACAATTGGCAAGTTTTTGGGCTTTGCTTTCGCAAAATGATTTTGAATTCACAATGTTTTACAAGTTTATATATGTTTCCTCAAGTTTTGGGCCCAAAAGAATGTGTTTTGAAGTCTTGAAGTTGAGTTTTGAACTTGAACTACGATTTGAAAATTCCAGAATTTGCACCCTCCACTCGAGTGGTGGACTCGAGCGATGGAGTCTATGCTCGAGTGGAAAATGCGAGCTCCTAGTACTTTTACAGAGTTTGGGGGTTGGCTTAAGCAGCAAAACCTGCGCTCGAGAGACCACTCTTATTTTTGACCATTCGCTCAAGCGATAGAAGTTACGCTTGAGCGTAAAATGAGAGCTCTCAAAAGTTTCACAAATTTTTGTAGACTGTTCAAGCGGAGACCCTTTTTACTTAGTCTTGTGCTCGAGTGTCCATCGAGCGAAAAAAATCATGTAACCAGTACTTTTGCAGACTTTACAGGTTGCTCGAGCAATAGAAGTTGCGCTCGAGTGAACTGCCCTGTTTTTGAAAATTTGGCTAAGTGTTTCAAAGTACATTTTAACATCCTCATTACATCCTAAGCATTCTTAGAAACACACTAAGAATGAAACGTAATAAGCTAAGTATTTTCCGAGCTTGTGTTTCAGTGTGTATCCATTATTTGTTTGTGTAGGTTACGAGCCGTAAGCTATACGTTTTGTCTTCTCTGTCTATCTGCTTTTAGAGCCAACTGTGAGTAATAACTTAGTAAAGTTATGTTCAACTTTATTTATTTTCTGTATGATGAAATAAGATCTGTTTTTTGAAATGTTATGTTCTGTACAATGAATGATTGTCCAATTTTTGAAATGTATTCGTGGCATCCTTAGTATCATATGATATCTGTTAGCTGTTACCTGGTATCAGAGGTTCCATTATGGAACTTAATATGTCTGCAATCTGTTACTTGTACCGGAGGCTCTATCATGGAGCTCAACATATCTATTATCTGTTACCCGAATTCAGAGGTTCCTCTATGAAATTGGTTACTCATAACCACTATATGTTTTGTATCTGTATATATCTATTCTGTTAACACTAATGGATGTATTACATATGATTAAGCATGAGACTCTGATTTCTGTATATGATTTGTACAAGAATATGAATATGAATTTGTTTTCCAAATTTGCTATAGGACATCATTCAATTAAACCCTTTTACTCTGTTATTATTCACCAGGCTCTCGCTTACTGTATTATTTATGTATGTAGGTGATCATGTGTGTGGCTAGACTCAATGATGATCGCCTGAAATTCTGTTTTGTCGGCCAACCTTTGTGTCTCCCGAGGAGGTTCCGAAAAAGTCAAGTGGTCATGTTTTGTGAACTACGTTTAGGACTTTGTTTTTTTTTTTTTTCGTGAATTTCGAACAAGTTTCTGTTTATCTGTATACTAGGCTGAGTCCCATTTTGGTTTTATCTGTAATGTAAATATGACGTCATATGTGTGTATATAAAGTTTTAAATTTCTATTCCATATATGTCTGCACAGCTCGATGGACTATGTATGTTTTTATATATCTGTTTCCGCAGCTCCTTATTATGAGTTAATCTATTCAGAGGCCTTTGATAATCCAAGGATTACTGGCCGATTACGACACTAAACCTACAGGGGTAGGTTTGCGTAACACCCCGAAAAATATTTGGACACGGTATATCTAATTATACAACAAACCCACCTGATAGGCAAATACATATATAGCTAACTATTCCATATATTCATTTTCATTTAATCCCAAATGCCAAATACATGTTGTTCACATCTCAATGACCTCGTTCCAATCCTAAGCATGCATTTTACAACAAGTATGAGATAGAAGCCAAACAGATAATAAGTGCCCTACAAACTTACAAATTTATCCAAGAACATTCTTGGTTAAACAAATAGAGTTTCAACTCAACGCAAATACAGTCCTGGACTTACATTCAATAAATAATCATAAAACAAAAATAAAGCCTCAGCTCCAAGTCCTCCCAAGTCAGTGTCTCGGTGGAGGCATAGCACTTGTACCTAAAATGATTTCCTTTATAGGGTGAGCCACTGCCTAGTAGAGATATACTACACAACATATGGACCATGACAAGACTAAAGAGGAGTATGCTCATGCCATGCTCATGATAAAACATTTTTATCTCTCTTTTTATAAAGCATGCAATGCGGAGATGCAACAACTGATATAAAACTATTTCTATTTTAAACCATATATGTTACATGAATATAGGCTTTGTGAATATCTAGGTGAGTGTCTACAAGTAGGCCCTAATGCACTACCACTGTCATTTTTACTAGTAAATTGAAAGGCTCGATACCTAACCGCGTGGTTCTACACCCCCTACCCAGATTGACTAAGTATTCATCTTTTCGCAAACAGATACATTTCCAAACATTTCTCAAAAACATATACATGTCCAATGAAATGAATGTAATGCAATGTCCAATGTAACAAATGAGGAATGTGGTTCAATTTACCTAAGTCTCATGCATTTCTACAATAATCATGGTTATCCTCCACCGATAGCCCAAAACAGATATTTCTAAACAGATATTTAAAAAATTAAATTCCAAAAATTCTGATAAATACAATCTATTCCACATCTCATCAAATATGAACAACAATACTAGTTTTCATATCACAATCACGTCCGATAACCTCTAACCGTGTCGGTTTTATTCCAACAGATACATTAAGAAAAATAATACCGTTAATCCCCAAGAAAACATCATTTTCTTTCCAAACTCACTCTCCAAGAATTATTCAACTATGACATCCTATTTTAATCAAAAGCCCCAAAAGTAAAACATAATTCCTTTGTTTTCTTTAAAAATGCTCTTTTGGTCACAAAGCGGTAAAAATTTCAAAAACCGATCGAGTCGGAATCCGTTTTTGTTTAAATTTAAAACTTAGCTCTTTCATGACCTTACAAACATATTCCAAGTTTACACTTTTGCAATTTAGGCATCAACTCTTTATTTTTCTCAAAATTTCTCTTTTAAGCAAATAATTCACAAATTTTCTAAAAATTCTAATTAAATTATATACAGCTTTAAGCTCCATATAATCAAGTAAAAGTGCACAAAGAAGTGTAGGAAAAATCCCTACCTTAAGCCAAGAAGCTTTCAAAATTTTTGGCAACAGAAATTAAATCTGTTCGGAGCCAAACAACGCCTTTTCCGCCATCTACATTTTGATCCAAAGCACTAAGGGTCAAAAATGACTTACACTAGATCAAACCCAAGAAAAACTTACTTGGAACTGCTTTTCTTTCTTTCCTCACGGCAAGAACCCAAAAGTTGAACAAAATATCTATTTGATTACTATTTATAGATATATATATATATTTTTTAACTAAACAAATAACTAACTATATATATATAAACACCTATATATATAAATATATCAATTAAAAATACATTTCAACATTTTTAATGACAAAAGTAAATATAATATTTTCTCACCACAAAATATATTTCGTATAGCGATCTCGGTCTTTCTCCATCATTTATTGTATTCCGGACTCGGGTTTCGTGGTTGTTTGCTGTCGTCTATATCGGGTTTCCATCCTTTAATTCCTTGTATTTGAGTTTTGGGATGTGTTGGGTGAGTTTGGAACAGGTTGGTTGGTAGTTAGTCTAGAACCTTGTTGCCCAGTATTTTGGTGTTCCGCTCGAGCGGGATTTGCAATCCTTCAGTACTTTGTGCGTCTGCAAAATTACTACAAAAGTGTTTTCCACGCTCGAGTGGAGTTCCTTTTGCTCGAGCGGGTTTGAGCTCGAGCGGTCCCTATGGCACTCGAGCGGATGTCTGAAATCTGTAAAATATTAGATGAGTGTATTCTACCCTCGAACGGGTCTCATTGCGCTCAAGCGGGTGGTGCCTTACTGTTGTGTCTTGGCGTTCGAACGGCCTTTATTGCGCTCGAGCGGGTTGAATTTTTGTGTCTTACGCTCGAGCGTCAAACTCTCCGCTCGAGCGGACTGTACATATATCAGATCACGAAAGTGACATTTTAAATAACTTTTTCTGTTATTTCTCTCTCTAAAACTTTCCAAAAACCTAAATCCACACATTCTCTCTACTTTTTGGCCTAGATCAAGTGATCTCTACACCCATGTGTTTTCATTAAAAAGTTGGAGCATCTCAAGATCTACCTTTTGAACTGAATAGAGTGGGGTTTCGGCATCTTTGGAGTTCATCTCTTGCTTGGCTCATCTTCTCTTCTTAAGGTAGGGATAATCTACTCATTACTATGAGCTTCAACATAAATATTGGTCATTTTGTATAAATGGTTGGTTTGGGTAAAGTTAGGGTTTGAGTTTGAAGTTATGAAAGAGGGTTTTTCTTATTTGGGCTCCATATGTGTATGTAAGACCTCGAAAGTGGATCAATTGTGTATAATGGGTGAAATTTGGCCTTAGGTGCACTATTTGAGAATAGGGGAAAAAATGCCTATGTGAAAATATGAAATTGGCTTGAGAATCATGAAATTTGAGGAAATTGTGAATAAATGGTGTAGTTGGATCGATGAATCACTCACCTATCGAAAATGTGATATATTATCTATTGAGAAATTTATTTATCTGTTTAGATATATCTGTCTTGGGCTATCGGTGGAAGATAGCCATGATTTTTGTAGACACTGCATGATGATTAGGTAAATTGAAACTGATCAATTGGATTATGTCATTGAATATGATGGTTGGATATAAACATTGTATATGTGATTGGATTGGTCATTGTATATGACCATGTGTTAAATACATTGTATATGTATCTCTGTTTGAGATGAGATAGGGGATGTACTCCATTGTGTGGGAGGAGATAGGGGATGAACTCCATTGATAATTAAGTTGGCCAGAGTATCCAGGGTGAAAGTCTTGAAATTTTATATATATTCGGGTGCCGGTTCCCTCGGACGTAGTTCCGTAAAATGGCGAGATATGGAAGTGTATGAATGATGTTTATGGTTGAAGTGTTGATAAATGCAGTCTCATTTTGAATTGTTTATATGATAACGAACTATGTTAATGAATTGACTTGGGTAAATAAGTGGAAGCAAAATGAAATATGGGTGTCAATATTGATTGACTAAGGAAAAGGTGCAAGGTGGTTTTTAAGTGTTAAATATTTGTCGAATGCTAATGTTTTAGTTAATTCTCATATACTGTTTAAAGTATCTCTACTGGGTATTGGCTCACCCTACTTGGGACACCATTTTTCTGGTACAGGTGATATACCGCCTCCAAATATTTTCATTTATAATAATGGTATTTTTGTAATGTTTTTAATAATGTACCACCTAAAGCCTGGTACATTCTAAACAAGGGAAAAACACTACAAATATTCTCATATACTGGTACATTCTAAAGCCTTACTTTTTATTTCTAAAAAAGCCACATGAGTATGTCTTTTCCATTTATATATAAAGTTATACACAAAATCAATTTCATTTATAATAATCAATTTTATATGGAATTTGTTTGAGAAGTACTATTAAAAGTAGTGTTTTTCCTTTACTTAGGAGGCATATTCTAAAGCCTTACTCTCTTTTTTTTTCTTCTTAAAAAGCGACATCAACATGTTTTTTTCCATTTACATATAAAGTTTTACACAAACTTAATTTCAAGTATAATAACTAGTTTTATATGGATTCTATTTAAGAAATACTTATTTTTCATTGTGTATTTAGTTTTTTCATTGTCAGATTTCTTTTATATAGTTGATATTTTAATTTAATTATTATGATATTTGAATTTTTTTTTTATCTCAATATACAAATGAAGAAGACAGAATGTGCACCACATAGATCAAATTAATTTTTTTTATATATTTATTTTTTTTTTATCTATCCTATTGATGTCTCACTATTAATTAATATTTAATTTTTATTTAACATGAAATTATTTATTACAAAACATTTATATTTAATTTAAATTTTATATACCTATATCCAATATGTATGAATACACATTTAATTTATGTATTTTCTTATTAATCCAACCACGATATATTTAAATTTAATCTTTTAAACAAATTTTGTGTAATTCTATTTCGACATATTTTTATTTTTAAAATAAATATAAAATTAAAATTAAAATTAAATAATTAGAATCACTTTCAGTTTTATATTACTAATTCTCTTTTTAATTTAACTATTATTTTTAATATCAAAATGAGTGTTTATTTTACTATCTTATAATTTAATATATGATAATTACACTTTTATAGTACAATAGAATTAAAATTATCAAAATAAACAAATAATTTAACTAAATTTATTATATATAAGTATTCAAGTAACACTTTTATAGAACGATAAAACTAACATTATAAAAATAAATAACTTGAATTTAAATTTTATTTTATATTACTTTTTTATAACACATATCATAGTATAAAATATTATTATATTAATTAAAGTTTACTCCATTGTGATTTTATGTCAGATATCATATTTCTAAAAATGATTTATATACACGTGTAGTGTCTAATTTGATATTGATTGATTAAAATAATGAAGCTCAATATTTTTTTTTTGTTATGAGCAGCTCCAATGGCTTGCCATTGGAGCTACTATTGCCATAATTTGGCAGCTGTAGTAGAAATGTGTGTTCCAATGGTTTGAAATGACAGTTACAATATGTGCCAGATTATCAAGCAAAACCTCCCTCACTCCTTCATTCCCTCCTAGCAAAACATCCATCATTTCCTCCCACCCGCCATTTTTACATAATTAAACACAGAAACTGGTATGTTTGAACAACTGACTAGTCATCCGAATACGCCAGTTTCTGTGCCAAAATGGCAACCCTCCATTGGAGCACCATTGCTATAATTCTACAATTTTCTACTATTCATTGCCATAATTTGGCAATGGCAATGCTATTATGGCATTTGTCATCGGAGATGCTCTAAGTTTTTAGAAAACAAGTTGATAAATGTCAAATGATACATAGGGGTGTTTGGAAAGCCAAAAATTGGCTTTTTTAGCTAAAATTCACAAAAAGATAAAATAGGCTAAAATAGCTAATAAGACAAAATGTCATATCAAGTATATAATCATTTCACTTTTTCTTTTACAAATATTATATCCAACTACAAAAAATTCCAACTCTCTTTCCAAACAAAAATATTTTAACCTACTAAAATAACCAAAAACTTAAATAGCCTTAAAATAGCCAACTTCCCAAACAAGGCCATAGTGTGGAGTATTATTAAAAAAATAATGATTCATCGAAAATAATTGTGTATATTTAGGGCACCAATTGATATTTCTTGAATAATTTTGAAATAAAAAATTTGAATTTATAGTATTGCTAATAATGCACCTTCATGAGCTTTGTCAGAAAAGATATGCAAAAATAATTTGGCTGGAATAAAACTGAAATTATTAAGGTTATAGAGCTTTTGTGTATGATTCCTTTTGAGGACACTATTTATGATTTATGTCACGCCCTCAAAATCAACCCATAAATCATACATTCATGATACAAGAAAGGGATATCATATTCCATACATCAGAGTATTCTTACAAGAAGTATTACATATTGACAATAAAAGTAAATGCCCTATAGGCTTACAACTTTCCAAGTCAACACTTGGTTACAACAAAAGAAGAGTCCTAACTCTTTTACAAAGTAAGCCCTTGGCTTGATTTACATGTAATACAAAATGATAACAACAAAATGCTCTTTCAGCCTCTAAGCCTCCTAAGCTACATCTTTGGAGGTGGCATATCACCTGTACTTGAAAATGATGTCCCATATAAGGTGAGCCAAAGTCCAGTAGAGATATACTAAACCAAATATGAGAAATAACTAAAATATTAGCATTTGATAAATGGTTCATACCTGTAAACCAACTCACAACATTTCCCAATTTATCGACAATTACATTCGTAGTTCATTCCACCTCCCATTATTTATCTAATTCAATTCTTAGACATGGCTCATTATTTCGCCAAACAATTTCAATGAGACTACAACTTATATTAAATACACTTCCAATATCAACAATTCAAATGAGACTACAATTCATATTAAATACATTTCAATACTTCAATTCATCTACGTTATGCAAACGCAATTGGGGTTTCGGGACTTTCACCATGGACACTCCGGCCAACTTAATTATCAATGGAGTCCATCCCCTATCTCCTCCCAAACAGGTTTGAGAGTACATCTCCTATCTCCTCTCAAACCATGGAGTACATCCCCTATCTCCTCCCAAACAAGATACATATGCAATGTATTTAAATACTTTATCATATACAATGATCAATCCAAGCACATATTCAATGTGTTAATTCAACCGTCATATTCAATGACTTAACCATTTGATTAGTTTCAGTTTTCCCTAATCAACATACAGTGTCTACAACAATCAAGACTATCCTCCACCGATAGCCCAAAGCAATTATTTCTAAACAGATAATAAATTCATCAAACAGATAAATTATCAACATTTTCATAGGTGAGTGATTAATCAATCCAACTACACCATTCAATCTCATAATTTCCCAATTTCATGATTTTCTACTCAATTTCATATTTTCCCAAATTAATTATTCAAACTAATTATTCAAGTATAATTAGGGCATTTTCCCTCCCTTTTCAAATATCAACCCTAAGGCTCAATTTCATCAATTTAACAACAATAATTCCATTTTCCAAGGTCTCACATACACATGGAGTTTAACAATTGAAAATCCCCTTTTTTATAACTTCAAATCAAACCCTAACTTTTTCAAAATTTCCAAACAACACCATCTATACAAAATACCCAACATTTATGTCAAAACTCATAGAGATGAGTAGGTTATCCCTACATCAAGAGAAGAGACTCAAAGGAGATGAAGGTGGAAACCCAAGATGCTCCAAACACCAATTTTTTCAGATTGAAGTGAAGCCCACACCAAGCTCTACCTTTCTTACAAAGAGGCTAGGGTAGAAGACCACTAGAACTAGATGTATTTGTAGAGAGAAGATGTATGTAGAGAGAGAGAGCAGCCGGATCTAGGGTTTGAAGATAAAAGATAATCAAAAGGTGAGGAAGAAGCTGCTGCTGCGAACTGATATAATCGATCCTCGCTCGAGTGAAGGAGTGGTCGCTTGAGCGACCAGACACAAAGAAACCTCGCTCGAGCGTAGAAAGCCTTGCTCGAGCCAACAACACGAAGCTTCAGGTCTGCAACCCAGAAGCACGCTCGAGCGTAGGAGTCCTCGCTTGAGCGAAGAAACACAACCTTCAGGTCCAAACTTAGACGCAGACGCACGCTCGAGACGCACGCTCGAGCGAAGGAACTAAAACATAGAGCTCGCTCGAGCGACAAAAGCCTTGCTCGAGCAAAGACACCAAAAACTGGGCAGCAACCATTTGTTTAAAAACACACTCAACTTGTTATCAACTTGTCCAACACATCCCAAAACTCAAATACAAGGAATTAAAGGATGGAAATGCGACATATACAACAATAGATATCCACGGAACCGAGTCTGAAATACAATAACCAATGGAGGGAAAACCGGGATTGTTATAATTTAAATTTATAATTTTTTATGTATTAATATGAATAATTCTTACGATCTTACTGATATATGCATAAATCTTATATTTGAGTCAACCCACTTAAGCACTTTTTCACATAATAAAATACTGAAATATTCTCATATAAAATATTATAATAGATTATAATCAAACACCACTTAAAATATAATTAAAAACTCGATCCACCACTTTAGACATAACTAAAAACATAAGAAATTAGTAAAGATCTTTTTGATTAATAACCAAAATAATACACTATGAGTTATAACCAAGTTATAATTCGTATATTATATAAAATAAAAAAAATTATTTTTTATTTTTTCAAAAAAAATATTTTGACACAAGTGGAATTCATAATTTTTGATAAATTTGATTAACACAAATGATGATTTGATTTCAGATTGAGAATACACTTTTTGTTTTTAAACTTTGAAAGAAATTATTTTTATAAGCTTATTTTATATAAGATCACACACAGTGGCAACAATTTTTATCAGTCATTGGCAAATTTGTTTGTATTTAGCTTTCAATTTTTAAATTTTTTTATACATAAAGTATTAAGTTTCAAAATTAAATTTTCATTTTAAAAATAAATTGTCATGCATCGCACGAGTCACCTACTAATACTCATATAATTTTATTGGTAAGATACTAAGATTGAGTGACCATACTCTACTACTAATTTAAGCACACAATAAATAAAACACTGACAAAAATTTTTTTTCATATTTTTTAAATAAAATCTTAATTAAGTAGAGTTTTTTTACTAATTTATAATATTTATGGACATATATTTTAGTTTTTTAATATTTTCAGGGATTAAATATGTCTTAGATAAATATTTTAGGAACTTAATAAATTCAATAAATAGTTTAAAGATTAAATAATTTTAATTTATATTTTAAGAATTTAGTATACTCAATCGATAGTTTATTGACTAAATAGATGATTTGACGATAGTTTAGAAATAGAAATTTAATAAACCCGTCAAAATTTGATTCTAATACAAATCAAATCAACTCAAGCCAACATAGTTTGATTTGGTTTGAGTTGAAACTACAATTTTACTGTACTGAAAATAAAATTAATCAATAATAAATAATTTAAAATAAAAAAATATCTAATAACATTTAAACACAATACAAATAAAATTATAAAATATTATTAATACAAACCAACAACTAAAAATAGCATAATAAAATTCAACGCAAACTTTAATACAATCAATACTAATTAAATAAAATTCAATTCAATAACATAGCCAATAAAATAAATTAATAAAATCCAACTCAAGTTTTCAGTACTTTCTTTTACTTTCCTCGATCAATATAAAATCAATTATATCGTAGTAAACTAATGAGGTGAGGATATATCAATAAAAATATAATTTTTTTTGTAATATATATATATATATAGGGTTTTGTTAACAAAGAATGCATTAAGTATGAGTAATTAACCTCAGAGGTTTAGTATAATATTTGGGGTCTTTAACATAACTCGAAATATTATGTATCTCAAATATTTTGTCAAATATTCTACCAAGCCTCTCACATGGAGTGGGACTCATATAAATCCACATGTGTGTCATGTGAGAGGTTTGGTAGAATATTTGGGGTTCTAACATAACTCTAAGGGTGTGTTCATTTGGATAGACTGGATAAGGGGGTTGTAATTCATCAGACTATTAGTCCTGTGATACATTGTCTTAGGACTATTTGGTTGGACTGGATTTGTATCATATGTTTGTTTAGTCATGGGATTAGATGTCTGCATTGGATTTTTTTTAGTGAATCTAATATTTGGTTGGATGGACTGGATAAGGATAAATGTTCAAAAAACTATTTTATCCTTATAATTTATATTTAATATATAATTTTAAATTTTAAATTTATAATTTATAATTTATAATTTATAATTTATAATTTAACAACACTAAAAAATTTTAATTTATAAGGCCATAATTTTTAATTTATTATTTTCAATCAATTTCCAATCAATTTTGCATTGCTCATTGCCCTACTTATGCTTGTTATGCTTCCTTTCTTTCGTCACTTTGTGAGAGAGAGATTGAGAGCTTATATGTATTATTCTTCTCCCTGGACCATCAATACTTTCTGTAGATATTTTAATTTTAATTGGGCCAAATCACACTTATAAATAAATATGATCCAACAAAATATTTTTCAGCTTTTTGAATTAGGCCTAAAATAACAAAAATAATTTGGGCAAATTTAAATTTATAATATACTATAATACATTACTAAATTTAGGGCCCCTATTTTGGGCCAAATTTTTGGGGCCTAAGGCACAAGCCTTAGTGGCCTTAGCCCAGGGCCGGTACTAGAAATACATATATCAAACTTTGGTTGTGATAGTATTTTTTTGTATTTCTGTCATTCTCAGTTAATTGTCTTTAGGGGAGATGACTATCTCTACTGTGTCTCTTGTAAAAATTTTTTATCATAAATTTTTAGTAAATTACATAAATTTTGTGTGTGTGTGTGTGTTTTTTTTTAAATTTTTTTTTTTTAATATATGCATGTAATTTATTATTCTTGTGTACTTCTTACTGATATTAAGTGTTTTGGATTGTTAATTAAGAGCACTAGCCTTTATTGGGGTTTAAGATTGAAACAGAACAAGTCAATACATGCCTATATGCAACTATTGTTAGGAGGTTTCCATTGTTTCTATCCAGTCATGGACGTGGTTCTCAAAATCACTACGCTCTCTCTGCATTTGATTGGTATGCACTTGTTAGAAGAGAAATAACAGGGTCCAAGATTGATTTAAATTTCGAGTGCTCTAAGATTGTGTTTGGATCAAGATATTTGAATATAGGGGGAATAGAAAAGTTAACTACTATTTCATTAACTTTTCTTCTTATTTTTATTTTTTTCTTCACATATTTGTACTCAATTTTTTAATTCAAACACAATCTAAATGTGTCAAACCATTGTATCCATAACAGGGTCAAAATTGGCTTTAATTTAATGGAGTGCTTAAATGTCCAAGCCATTGTATCCATATCATTTTTAGATAGAATTTGCAACTTAAAATGGCCTATATATAGCATAAAATGAGCCAAGTAAGGATACCATATAATGAATGCGAAAATAATTTCCTTCATTATGTTTCGACTGTTTCCAATTCAATCCTTTAGAGCATCTCCCCCTAAATCTTCAAAAATTGATATGGCAATTTTTTTTTAGATGGTAAATTGACATATGCAAATTTGACATCTCTAAAAAGAAACACTCCACACAATATACTAATTTTATTGTTTAATTATATTTGTACTTTAGCCATGTCACGAAACATTTGGCTATTTGGTTGGAGCTTGTTGAAGTCTCAATTTTTGCCTTTTAAAGTGTCAAGTAGGATTTGAAGTATCGGTTGAAGATGCTTCTATTGTGCTTATAACTCGTCGTCAACTTGCATGATGTGACAAAACATAGATCTGACTCTGTATTTGTATTTGGATCTATTTTAACCAAGTTCGATAACGTTCGAATCTTAAGTATACTGGGTTATTTCAAGATTTTAAGATTAACCACACAGATCCTTTGAATGCTCTTGTTTTCGTTTGGTTGTTTATTGTTTCTTAATTTCTGGTTCCATCATAACACATACACATAGAACACAAAAAGCTAATTTAAAATTGTAATAGTATACCAAGTCAAGCCAGACTTTATCTTTCATGTGCAGTGCTCATACAATAATTCTAGGTAGCATGAAAACTCAATCATAATTTCACTATAAAAGTGAAGTATAGAGTGTAGATTTAAAGTTAGCGAATTGTGAATCATATATAAAATAAATCCTTTTCAAATATTTAAATTATGAGTAATTTTTCCGAATATGAAGCACAACTGGTATTTATATATATTCATGACAAAGAAGAAGAGGAGAACAAGATGATGATATGAAGATTTCCCTGACATGACAACAAACATAGTAGTTTATTGCCATAGAAAATTGTCTAACCAGTATTGTTTCAAAGAAAGCAAATATCTGGCTAGCCAGTTAAAAAAAGAATTAGGAGAGATCCCAAAGATATTCTCTTCTTCTATACATCTACATTTCCTTATTTTTAATTTTTTTTTCTGCACATTTTTTTGGGTACCACCTAAGCTATTTTGAAAGTGACAACTCTAAGATTAAATTGCACACAAGTCTACCAATTGATGAGCCACTAAAATTTATATTTGGGCTGCCTTCTGATGAAGGGGATAATTGCATAGCACATGAAGTTTCTCCGTTGAGAACTGAAATTATTTGCAAGTGCATGAAACTGATATAGTAAGCCATAATGAAACTAGAAAGGCCTAGCGGAGTAGTAGAGCTACAAACGAGTTGAGTTTTAGGGTATTCAAGCCTACTCAAGCTTGACTCAATTACTAAATAAATGAGTTTAAAATTTTAGCTTAAGCTTGTATATTTTGCAATGAGTTGATCTAAAACGAGCCGAGTTTGAATTGCTAATGAACCATTAAACTCGTTTGTAGCCCTAAATAGTACCAAATATTTTTTTATCTATACCACATCACCTCGCTCATACTAGATCGTGAAATAGGCTTAGTATTTATGCACTGAGCTGCAACACACGTCACCGTAAATATTCCATACACGTCCAGGTCTTCCATGTCTTCGTCTAGCAACTTATGGAATGCTCTTTGTAGCAACAATGGTCGAGCCTATGATAACAATAAGTATTTTGAGAACAAACTTTTAATTGCAGTATAGAAATGAGAACTGTAATTAAAAAAAAAAAAAATATTGTCGACTAACCCAGTCTACAAAAATTTTGCCATCCTGTGGAGCAAATCTTCTGCAAAAGAGCCTTAGGAGCAGAATTCCAAAGTGAATGATATCGGATTTTAGTAAAGCCAATGATTCAAGGTCTGAAGGATCTGTGTGCCAGAACCTTTTTAACATACAGTGAAATTTCACATTAGAAACTCAGTATTATTATTATTGTTTTTTTTTTTCTTTTACTCGGTGTTATGTCAAATGAAATTTCAAAAATTTATTGGAATTGGTATAAATGCAAACCTGTTACTAGAAATTGGTAACCCTTGTTTTAGATGCAACCATGTAGCATTACCAAAGCTAGTGATCTATTACAACCACACACACACACATACACACACACAAAAGGTGAGGGAAAGAAGAAAACAAATGAAATGAGACTATGAGAGGCCTTGGATTTTGAACTAACAACAATTGTACCCATGATAGTTCTTTTATGTTCTTATTTTTCTCTGTTTTTTGCACTAGGTGTTTGGAATTTTAACAATTTTTACTTGTGGCTCTAAGTCAAAATTCAGAAAAATGTTGCACTGCCTTAAGTCACCATGAACAACGGGGCCTCGAGGACATTCTTCATGCATGTAGCGAACACCTTCACCAATTCCTATTGCTATCCTTATTTTCTCTTGAAATGTCATTTTGGTCCATTGTTTTCCCTTTGAGTCTGTTTAAGAAAAGATCAGTAAGTACATATCATGGATGATCTCTAGACAGAAATCAACAGAGAATGTTTTTCTTTCATGCTAGAATGCTTTGATTACGATATGAATACAACTTAATATGAGAACAACAAGCCTAGGTGCACATAATTGGTGCACGGACTACTGCACAAGAAATAAGGGTGTATGTACAAAATTATTGCAAACAAAGACAAGGGTGTGTGGGACTCACACATTCTCTATTTCTGTGCATCGACATTATTGTCTTTGTTTTGTGCACCAATTTTGTGCATATGTGAATGGACTAGTGAACAAAACTAGGTTCACATAATTGGTGCACAAAGCAGACAATAATAGTACATGCACAAAATTAGTTCACAAAACAGATTCATAGGAGAACGTGCACAAAAAAGAGACAAGGATGCATAGAACATAGACAAGGATATGTGCACAAAATTAGCACATAGAAAAGAGACACGAGTGACTTCTGTGCATTAATTCTATGCACGTAGCAAAGTTGATATAATAATTTGTTAAGATCGTTTGATATGATATTCATAAAAAGATGAACCAAGTCATCAACAAACTTACCATGGAGAAATCTATCCAGTGTCTATCTTCGGGTAAAAGGGTAGACAAGAACTGTACCATTTTTGCCCTTGTAGTAACCACTCAACCCCAATATATTCTTATGATGCATAGACAAAGCTGCTTTCTTTTCTACTTTGAACACAATCCAACTGCCCAATGAATCTTCTTACCAAAAATTGGGAGTGATGGTCATTCAAATACCCACAATATGTCTTAAAATTCTCATTCTCTTCAAAACATGTCATTCTTGTGAATCCACCCGTTATTTCTTTTACCATTTCCCAGCTCAGTTGCAACGGCATTCTCATCACAAGATTGACCTTAGAAAATTCCGCGGATGAGATATTATGATCATCGCTTAAGGTCTTATTTTGGCTTGATGACTCGGACATTGTTGGATGATTTTCACCTTGTTTGCTTGTACTAGCATGATATGGAAGGAAGGGTTGAGATTTGATTTTAGAATTTGGAAAGTTGAAATGAAAATGGGACTCATGAGGTGAGATTAATCCTTCATCATTAGATTGCTTTGAAGATGAGGTTTCTGATACTCTTAGAGGCAAGGTCTTGTGTGCTACAATGTCTCTATCACCACTAGCCAAAGTCACATTGTATTGGGTTTTACAGAGTTGGCAACTTTGGTCCCTGGCAAAGCACCTGCAATGAAAGAAAATTTTCTAAAGAACAAGACAAATTACACTTGTCAAGTAAAAGCAATCCTATACATAATCTTATTTCTTACCTCTTTTCAAGTAAGAGCAATGGGTTCACATTCATAAATACATATGAGACCGCTCACTTGTGTCTTAGGGTTATAAAATTTAAAAAAAATTTAAATGTAACATTTTCTATCAAGTAATTTCAAATAAAAATTTTAACAAGTGACAAGTAATTTCAAGGGTAAATTACACCGACACTCCCTTGAGGTTCGCTTTTAAAACAGATACCTCCATCAGTCTGGAAGTTACATTGCACCCCCCTATTTCTTAACGAAGGTAACAAAAAATATAAAAGGACCTTTATGTCCTTTCAATAGATTTATGAAAGTACCATATTACCCTCTTCTCTCCCTTAGCCAACCTAACCATGTTAACCATTGTTGCTTTATTTCACCACCCACCATCAGCCAACCAACGATTATCAACTTTCACAGTCCATCACCTCATCATCACAGCCACCATCTCTCACCCATCAATACTTGTAGACAAATTATTAAACACTTTTACCTAAGAAAAAACCACTGGTGATTGGTTTATTCAGTGTCATTGGTGTCCCATCGTGAAACAGAGCATTCATAGAAACTTTAATTTAATGTACTAATTACCTTACCAAATCATCCAAAAGTCTTCATTATTTGAGTCCACCAGTTTAGATTACATTACCACCCTCAATTAGACTGTGTAACTCCATTGATGTGCTTATGCTGCAACTACCCACTGACCTAGGAGTTCACGAGCTTAACTTTGAATTTC
This sequence comes from Camellia lanceoleosa, assembly GCA_025200525.1. Taxonomy (NCBI): domain Eukaryota; kingdom Viridiplantae; phylum Streptophyta; class Magnoliopsida; order Ericales; family Theaceae; genus Camellia; species Camellia lanceoleosa. The sequence continues at coordinate 7,863,635 of CM045760.1, forward strand.
ATGTGTGCTTCCTCTTGTTTCTTCTCTAGCGTCATTTAGAACTGTTAGGTTACTTAACAGAATGGGAAAAACTGTAATGGGAATTGAAACCTGAGGGGTGCAGTGTAATTTTTCAAAAGAATAAAGCTACACACACAAATTGGAATACTTTTAGGATGAATAGCAATCTTATACAAACTTAATTTAATAATTTACGTTCTAATAAAATATTACATAACTTTAACTAAAGAGAGAGACTTTGAGGTAATTTGGAAAGATTAAGAACCCAATAATATCTTCATAGCTAAAGAAGCAAAATCATCAATGGTGATTGGAACAATGGCTTCTGTCTCTACTATACAGGAGCTTAAATTACAACCCAAAGTACAGTAACAAATAAAATTACTCAAAAACGCAAACGCTAATCCCTAGACATCCAAGCAGTCCTTGCCGGTAGGGCAATAAGGTCTTCTTCTTCATCTCCTCTGCCTATGTTCTATTCGCAATGTAATGCAACTTGTGAGCCGATGGCGGAACCTTACGCTTTTCGACTCCGTTCGCTAGTTTTCCGGCAATCAGTTTTTTTGGGAGAACTTGTTTGCTTTTGCTTTTGCTTTTGCTTTTGCTTTTGCTTTTGCGTTTCTGTTTTCTTGCAATTCTTTTCCTTGTTATCCCTTGAAGATGATAAGTAAGTGAACATGATCGATGACCAGAACTTCTTTTTGTTGCCTTTACCTTCACTTTTGCTTCTATACAGTAGATCCTTGAAGAATATCCACTTCTTCGAGTTCCTTCTAGACGATGAAGACCTTGAAGACGATGCAGAGCCTGACGATGTTGTCTCGATCGACGAAGTTTCAGTTTCTTTGTTCTTAGAATCTTTTAACTCCAGAATGCGATGATGATGATGATGATGATGATGATGATGATGATGAGAGGCCTCATTTTCTTCGTGTTCTTGCCATTGGAACTGTGCTGTTTGTAGTGGTGACATTGGCCGGATCTGATATTCATGTTGTTGTGCCATGATAAGTAAAGAAAGTGAAGGTTTTTCCCTTGTTTAATTATAAATGCATTTATATAGTGATGTTGGATTTCTCTACTCATGAACATTATTGAGAATTGGAGGGTGTTGTGTAAATTTTTGCAATCGTTTGAAATGATGAAATGATGGAAGTGCACGCATTGTGGATATGTTGTTGTATTAGTGATGATTGGTCGCAAACCTTGGGCTATTTGTGGAATAGCATTGTAAGGAGAAAAAGGGTAATTCGATCATTTTTGTATATTGTTGATATTATGTTGAAAATGAACCATTATGGCATTGCATGCTGATTCAATTGATTTTTTTGCAAAAATTTATTTGGCTTTGGCATGTTGTATAGACATTTCTAGCATTCATTGTTGCTAGTGTTGAGCTGAGATTCGAAATCATTTACTTGGGAAAGGAATAATGTGAAATGGAAATGTTGAAATGTTTTCGGATAAATAAGTGGGTAAGTTCGAATAGGAGGTGTAGATGGAATTGATAAGTTGGCTTGAGTGTCCGGGGTGAAAGATTGAAAACACGTGTGGAAGAGGTACCACTTCCCTTTCGGTTAGCAACCGATAAAGTGGGTGTTGATAGTGCTAGTTGAGCTTACTTGCAGACACCAACCTAGGGATTACCTGAGTCTTATTTACCACCCCTAATGATTAAAATTGGAAATTTGAAATTGATGAGATTGCAAAACGTTATTGAAAACGTGGTGATTTTCAAAGAAGTGCATGAAATGTAATTTTTCATTATAATGGCATTGCATGGCATTTGCATTTGCATTTGCATTTGCATTTGTATTTAATATTGGAGGTTTGCATAACTGTATATACTTTGTAAGGTTTCTCTACTGGGTTTTATGCTCACCCCTATGGGATTTTGGTGCAGGAAAATATGTGGTGACACCGCTGAATTGAGGGCGTAGACATATTTTGTGAAAAGTAGAGAACTCTATTTTTGTTGTAAATTTACTTGTTAGCCAAGGGCTTAAAGTGTATACGTTCGTGAAACCATTTTTGTGTAGCCGGGCTCAATGCATTGGAAGATGTAAGCTCTTAAGGGCATTTTATTTATTTTGAGACTAGATGCTTCACATGCTATAGATTCATGTGTTTTTCTTACCATTGAATGTATAATTCGCATGTGAAACTTTTGTATAAACTCGTTTATTGACCATGTAAAGACGGGAGGATTATAATCATTATCTAGTGGATGTTGGTTGACGTAATTAATTTATGTTGGATTATTTCGGGGCGTTACACAAACCTAGGAGCGGTGGATAACACGTAGTGCATAGGACTTGCAAGAGCACTGGAGAAGTAGCCGACGGTGGGGCAGCCACGGCCAGGGCTTGAAGGTGCGGAGACGTAGGGAGTAGAACATGTGCTGTTGATTTCTTCGCTGAGACGGTGGCTTTCGTGAGCATCGTTGGTGTCGCCATTGTTGGAGGAGTGAAGGTCGACGTTTGGTTCACCATTGTTAGGGTTTGAAAAGAGCATCATTGGTGTGAGTTCGAGAGCAGAAATGATAAAGGAACCCCACAACCACAATCTTCACAGACACATGTTAGTGAGGAATAGGAAGAAAAAAAAAACAAAACAAAAAAAAGAGTAAAAAATTGACCAATTCGAATACGTTGGGGGTGGTGGGCTTTTTCTGTTTGAGAGAGAGAGAGAGAGAGAGAGAGTTGGGGTGGGCTTAGGGATTGAAACGAGTTTGACTGGCTTGTTGGACACGTAATAATTAGACAGAGAGCTCTGTGAATGAGGAGAGAATGCATACATGGTTATGCACTGTGCTTCCAATAAATATTGGAATTCAATTTTTTTTAAATTAATTTTTTTTTATATATTCTTATTTGGATTTTTTTTTTTAAAATTTCCATTTCAGAAAATGTTGCTTCATTTAGTTTTGGATGTTTTCTTCTAAACCAATTAGTCCTTTTATTTATGGTATCTTGTTTTGGTTTAATTTAGGAATTTTGTTTACTTATTTACCATGGACTTGTTGGACACACCAATAAGGGATGAGGTGCCGTTTTGGGCCAACAAAGCTTTGATTTACTTCTTGGTTACATTATTAAAAATAAAAAATAAAAAATTGTCCCTTTGTTTGTTTTTTTTTTTTAAAAAAAAATAGTGTTTCTAAGAAATTCCTTTACATTTTCACTTTAACACATTTTTTATACAATTTTTCAATACTAACAAAGGTCTTTAGGATTGCTTTCATTTTTTTAATAAAAGATAAATAGATTTTGATTTTTGAAACAATACTACAAACTCACCCTTATCAATCTAGAATTTACTTAGAAAAATGAATTATTGGTTCAAATTCATTTTACTCATGAACCCCACACATCATCAATTTAATCTCCACCATTCAAACACATTCAGGGTAAATTATGGGTTGACAAGGGTAGGTTCATAGCATTTTTGTTTTTGAAATTTAGAAATGGAATTGAGTTAGCAAGTGACTATTTTATTTAAAAAGTCAAAAAAATTAAAAATATTTTAAAAAGTCATAGATTCATATTTTAGTCAAAAAAAAAAAAAAAAAAAATCACTTCCCAAACAAGGGCTAAATTTTATGAGTAATTGCATCCATATTTACCATGGGCTTTGGGTAGTGGTTAATATTGGTATGTACATAAAAATCATATTAAAATATGTAAAAGGTGTAGAAAATGTGTGAAATATGAATTTTAATAAATTAGATACTATATTTTTTTATATATATTAAATGACTCATTCAAATAGAAAGCAAAAGAATTATATTGAGCTTAAAATTCTATTTTACGTACTTTCTTATTCAACTAAATAAAATTATATAAGAAATTGAAATTTTATAGAAAGGGAATCCCACACTCTTCAAATGGTGGATAAACATCTTACATATTTTTGTAGTAATTATACATATTTTATTGTTAAAAAATATTATTAATATATATAACATTATTACAAAATACTAATTTTATTTCTAAATTATAAATTATCATAACTTTGGCAAAATTTTACATTATATGTATTAAAAAAAGCGTAACATATAAAAGTGAAAATGTAAAAGAATTTCTTAGAAATATTATTTAAAAATAAAAAACAAAGGGACAATTTTTTATTTTATTTTATTTAATAATGCAGCCAAGAAGTAAATCAAAGTTTTGTTGGTCCAAAACGGCACCGTAAAGCTGCACCGCAGCATCCCTCATCTCTTAGACAGAGAGCTTTGTGAACGAGGAGAGAATGCATATAGTTCTCTGATAGTTATGCGCTGTGCTTCCAATAAATATTGGAATTCAATTTTTTAAAAATTAATTTCTTATTTATGGTATGTTGTTTTGGTTTAATTTGGGAGTTTTGGAGTTTACTTATTTACTACCAATCAAATTGTCAAATATGATATGAATTTGGTTCTCTCAATAATAGAATTAAAGGTTTTGATGGTGTTTGTTTTGTAAATAATATATTTTTAATGTATCTCACGGTTAATTTAAGTAGAAAATGTGATAAATTCTTTTTAATGCCTTTCAAATGTTTGATGTGAGATTGATATAAGTATTTTTCATATATTTTACTTAGATGAGAGTTGGAGTAAGAGACTAAATTGAATTAATGAATGAAATTTAAGGATGTAATTGATACAAATTAAATATTAAAATACCAATGAAATTTAAGGATGTAATTGATACAAATTAAATATTAAATACCAAAATGAAATGAGTCATATAAGTTGAGGTTTTGTTTGTATCATTTATATAGCGATCCCGATTTTTCCCGCCATTTATTTTGTTTCGGATTTGGGTTCTGTCATGGTTGTTGTTATCTATATCTTGTTTCCATCCTTTAAATCCTTTGCATTTGAGTTTTGGGACATGTTGGGTGAGTTTGGTATAGGTTGGTTGTGTGTTGGAACAAATGGTTGCTGTCCAGAATTTGGTATCTTCGCTCTAGCGAGGCTTTTTGCGCTTGAGCGAGCTTTGGGTTTTTGTTTCTTCACTCGAGCGAAGGTTCTTGCGCTCGAGCGAGCTTTCTTTGATGTGTCTCTTGGCTCAAGCGAGCACTCCTGCGCTCAAGCGTGCGTCTGCGTCTAGATTGGACTTGAAGGTTAGTAATCTTCGTTTGAGCGAGGCTTTTGTTGCTCGAGCGAGCGAGCTCTATGTTTTGTGTTCCTTCGCTCGAGCAAGCACTCTTGCGCTCGAGCGTGAGTCTGGGTTGCAGAGCTGAAGCTTCTCATTTTTCGCTCAAGCGACGCTTCTTGCGCTCAAGCGAGGTCCGTTTGTGTCTGGTCGCTCGAGCGACCACTCCTTTGCTCGAGCGAGCCCTATATATATTAGTTGGCAGCAGCATGATTTACATCACCTTTTCATCATCTTTTTCATCCAAACCCTAGCTTCGTCACTCTCTCTCTCTACATACTTCCTCTCTCTACAAATACTCCATGTTCTAGGAGTTTTCTACCCTAATCCCTTTGTAAGAAAGTTAGAGCTTGGCTTAGGCTTCCCATTGATCCAAAAATTTGTGGATTTGGAGCATCTTGGGGTTTCTCTCTTCTTCTCCTTTGGGCTTTTACACTTGAGGTAGGGATCTTCTACGCTTGTTTATGATTTTTAACCTAGGTATTTGTGTTATGGATTTATGGTGAGACATTTGGGATATTTGGAGAAAACCTAGGGTTTGGTTCAAATTTATGGAAGTGGGGTTTTTATGTATTGTTGTATATTTGACCATGAGGTAGAGTTATGAAGTGGTTTTGTGTTAAAATTGATGAATTTGACCATAGGGTTAATGTTTGGGGAAAGGGGGAAATTTGCCCTAATATGAGTTAAATAATTATTTAGTATAAATAATGGAATTGGTGTGTGAGATATGAAATTGGGAAATTGTGTGAATGAATGCTGTAGTTAGATTTGTTAAATCACTCACCTATGGAAATTTGGTAAATTATCTGTTTTGGGCTATCGGGGGAAGATAGCCGTGATTGTTGTAGAAACTGCATGTGGATTAGGTGAATCAAAACCTGTCGTTTAAATTTACCTCATTGAATATGATGGTATGATTGAGATGTTGAATTTGTGTTATTGATAGTCATTGTATATGACGCTGCTTTTAATACATTGCATATGTTTCATTTGTTTGGAAGGAGATAGGGGATGGACTCCATTTATAATTAAGTTGGCCGGAGTGTCCAGGGTGAAAGTTCCGAAATCATGTGCATACATGGGTGCCGGTTCCCGTGGATGAAATTTCTGTAAAATGACAATTCTTGAAATCATGTGCATACATGGGTGCCAGTTTCCACAGACGAAATTTCCATAAAATGGCAACATTGAAGTGTTTGAATGACAGTTGTATTCAATTGTGAATCATGGAGTTGTAGCCTCATTTTGGATTGCTTAGATAACAATGACTTGTCTCATGAATTGACTCGGAATTTACTGGATTAATATAAATTGAATTGATAGAAATGGAATTGAGATATGGGTATTAGTAATGAATGGATATGGACGGAATGTGAGTTGGTTATGAAGGTAGAATATTTACTCGGCTCTTATATCTTAGTTAAACTTCATATATTGTGTTAGGGTGTTTCTACTGGGCTTTGGCTCACCCTACTTGGGAAACCATTTTTAGGTACATTTGATATGCGCCCTCCAAGAACGTAGCATGGGAGGATTTAAGAGGTGGAGACTATATTTTGTTAATTTCGTGTTTAAATATTTGTCCAAGTAAAGGGCTTTACATGTATATAGTTTATGACACTCTCTTTTGTTATAACCAAGTATGTCTTGGAAAGATGTAAGCCCGTAGGGTATTCGCTTATGTTCAACCCTATTGTATTATTACTTCATGTAATGAAAGGATTATTTACACCCTGATTTATGTAACTATTATTTATGCTGTTGTGAATCATGTCTATGATGTTATATTTTGGGGGCGTTACAATTTATGATTAATCTTATTCTTGATCTTAATTACAAAAAAAATAAAATAAATAAAATCAAGTGCTTGGGGGAATCAATCCAAGGGCTAGTAGTGAGTTTGGCTTTATTATTATGCGTTAAGCTTTAATTAGGAAACACCCTTAAAATAAATATTGGAATTCAATTTTTAAAAAATTAATTTTTAATTTTTTTATATATTCTTATTTGGAAAAATTATTCAAAAATACCATTTCAGTAAATGTTGCTTCATTTAGTTTGAATGTTTTCTTCTAAACCAATTAGTCCTTTTATTTATGATATGTTGTTTTGGTTTAATTTGGGAGTTTTGGAGTTTACTTATTTACTACCAATCAAATAGTCAAACATGATATGTATTTGGCTCTCTCAATAATAGAATTAAAGGTTTTGATGGTGTTTGTTTTCGTAAATAATATATTTTTAATGTATCTCACGGTTAATTTAAGTAGAAAATGTGATAAATTCTTTTTAATGCCTTTCAAATGTTTGATGTGAGACTGATATAAGTATTTTTCATATATTTTACTTAGATGAGAGTTGGAGTAAGAGACTAAATTGAATTAATGAATGAAATTTAAGGATGTAATTGATACAAATTAAATATTAAAATACCACAGTGCAATAAGTCATATAGGTTGAGGTTTATTTGTATCATTTATGATTAATCTTATTCTTGATCTTAATTACAAAAAAAAAAAAAAAAATTAAGTGCTTGGGGGAATCAATCCAAGGGCTAGTAGTGAGAAAGTTGGTATGGTGTTATTTTGAATTTTTTGTGGGGGGATTGTGTGGAGTGATTTAGGGGAAGAAGTGAGGAAGTTGGAAGGAGGGAGGGAGGAAAAGAGAGAAACAAAAAGGGGTTCATGGGTTGGTGTAATTTCAGTAATAAATTTTAAGTTTTATTTAAATTTCTCTTTCTTTTGTATTGTAGTCTATACTTTTTTTTTTAATTGAAGAAAATCACTAAGCGAGAAAAACATTTAGAATGAGACAAGAAAAATTCTAGAGTAGGCCAGTGTCTTCCTTGATTCTTTAAGTTCGTATTTGTTTTCTTTTTTTATCTGGGGAGAGAGGTTTTGGTTGGGGAGAACCTTATGGAATTCTTCTTGGTGAAAACAAAAAAATGATTTTGTTTCTATATCTTCTGTAGAACTTTGTTGAGTTGCTTTTGTTATATATAAAAGTGGTGATTTCTCCAATGTTTTATACTTAATTAGCCAAATTTTGTGTTGCAGTTGCATCAGGACAGAATGGGGTAGCCTTCAATCACTATGTGATATTGGTTTTATAATAATCCAAACCAATTACGCAAAGAAAATTTTTATGAGTGAGATATATTGACTTATTTTGTAAAGTAGTTGGAAACAAAATATGACCAACCGACTTAGCATGTGTTGCATTTTCTCATTTGTTTGGAGTACCACGTAGGCAATGCCATATGATACTGTGGGGTATCTAATAATTTTTACAATTTTCAGTACAAAATATTGTAACAAAATATTAGAAAAAATTACAAATAAGTATCACTTTTTCCTTCAAAATGTCATTCAGTTTTTTCAACTTTAAATTTTTAGATAACTAAATCCTATATTTTTTTAATTTCTCTCAAATAAGTTCAAGACTCCATAATAACATACTTTAATCCAATCATACCCTTCAAGATGGGAACAAATTGTTGTAATCATTTTGAAAGACTTTTGTGACAAACATTGCCTATAGTTTAGAACTCGTATCACTTTAATCTCTGACTTTTTAATTGTGACACATTTGATAATAAATTTTCAATTTTGTTTCAAATAAGGACAATTGAGAAGATACTATTGCTTAATTTTAAGGGCAAAGTCGTCAATTTGATAAAATATAAACTAATTTTAAAAAATGTCAAAAAAATATTTTTGAATTTCTAAAAATTATTTTTACCCACTAAAGATAAAATTATGTAAAATTAATAAATCTTTTATGCATTTATTTATTTATTTTACCAAATTAATTTTTATTATGTGTTTAGATGATGATCATACAATGTGTGGTTGTTAGGCTTTTAATGTGTAACCAATATATTTAATATATGAAATGTTTTTAGTTTTGAATTTTTTGATTTAATAATGATATCAAAATTGTTGCCATATTTGAGTTTTGGAAAAATAGAATCTAATTTAATGAAAATAAAAACAACCATCTATTACATGATCATCATCCAAATATATAATAAAAATTAATTTGGTAAAAAAAATAAATGTGTAAACAATTTATCAATTTTCATAATTTTATCTTTGGTGGGTAGAAATAATTTTTAAAATTTCAAAAATATTTTTTTAACGTTTATTTTTGTCAAATTAATTTATATTTATCAAATTGACAACTTTGCCCTTGAAATTGAGTAATGGTATTTTCAATTGTCCTTATTTGAAACAAGATTCAAAATTTAGGTAAAATGTGTCACAATTGAAAAGTCAAGGACTAAAGTGACACAACCCCAAACTGTAGGGACTGTTAGTGTAATTTATCGAGCATTAATTTGTTTTGATGTTCAATTAATTATGACTATTGTTTTTTTTCCCCCCAAAATATTGTTAGTTAGTATTAATAATAAATGATTTATGTTCTATTACGAAGATGAATGACTCTTTCTATTCAATCGTTTATACTTTTCTTTATTAGAATTTGTACAAATTTTAAAATGTAAAATTGAAATAAACTGTACTATTATTGAGTCTCAAACTAATCTGGGAGAAGTTATACTATTGAGTCTCAAACTAATCTAAATTAAAGGTTGATTGGGACTTAATGGCCATTTGGATTTGTTAGTGTCATTAACATTATTGTCGAGACAAAGGCCTTCCAAAAAATATTTGCTAAGGTTGTGTTAAGATTTTAGATTTGTAGAAAGAACATAAAGGTCATGTTTGATTCACAAAATTAATAGTGAAGTATTAATAATCCTATTAAATTAGTGTAGTATTCATTATCCAATTGGATTAATATTCATTGGATTAATAATCCCACCCCTACCCCATTACTAATAATCCTACAAATTTGTTGGATTAATAATCCGTTGGATTAATAATCCTAAACCAAAATGTTAAAACAAATATAGGATAATTGGGCCCACGGATTAATAATCCCAATCCCATGTCTTCATCCACCCAATCAAACATGCTCAAAAAGTAAAGCAAAAGAGAAATAAAACATAAGCTAATTTTTATTTTCCCTCTGTAAATTCAAGATTCACATGCCACCAAAATCAATCTGCATGCATGACAAAAGATGGAAAAAAACAATGCATTAAGCTATAGACCATAGTAATGATAATGAGGCTATGATGTTAAGGACTAGTTCTCCTACAAAAAGTAATGGCACAAATTCTTGAAATTTCCAGTAACAAAACAACATTGTTACCAATTTAAATCGAATATTACGCATGAAGTTCATTTTATCTTAATAAGGTAAATATTTTATTTTTTCTCTCAAAAAATTAAAAAAAAGGTCAAAAAATTTATTCCAAACGAGACTTTTTAACCCAAATCAAAATAACTAAAACAATTAATCCACTTCCCAAACGAAAGATGTAAATCATTTAGTGAACACTATTGTATCATGTTTTTTTGAATTTTCAAAGATGTCCACACATATTTGATCTGTTTGAAAATTATCACAAAACAATTAAATTAACTCGAATGTTTAAAACTATACTAACACAATTTGTAGGATGATTCTATATACATCAAATATTTACCTCATTACGTATTTTTTCTAATTACATTTTCTTAAAAGAAAATTAAAAATTATTTAACCTCTTTGCTGTAACGCCTCCAAAATAATACAACTAATCCATCCATATGAGAAGAGTGAACAATAGAATGGATATACTTTCATTCATCAGAATTTATATACTAAAGGTATTACATGCATTATACATTCATAAATGTTCATCTTGAATCTATAGTATGTAACATTAGTTAATGACAACACAAAAAACACCCTACAGGCTTACATCTTTCTAAGATATCATTTGGTTACAACAAAAGAGAGTCCTAAGCTCTATACATGTAAAACCCTTAGCTTGATTAAACATTAAACACAAAACTACAAAATAGAGCCTCTACTTCCTAAGTCCTTCCATGCTACGTCCTTAAAGGAAGCATATCACCAGTACCTAAAAATGGTTTCCCAAGTAGGGTGAGCCAAAGCCCAGTAGAAATTGTCTATCACAATATATGAGGTTTAACTAAGATATAAGTGTCAAATATAAACATGTTCGATACTCATGACCAATTCACATTCTTTCCATGACCATTCGGTACCAATACTCATATTTCATTCCATTCCCATACATTCATTTCAAATTAGTACATTTCGTTTCAATTCATAGGTCAAATTTATAATTTTCAAATAATCCAACTGAGACTACAACTCAGTAGTTCTCAATCAACATAACTACTACACAAGCACTTCAACCTTGCCATTTTACGGAAATTTCGTCTGTGGGATCGGCACCCATGCATACATATGATTCGGGACTTTCACCCTGGACACTCCGGCCAACTTAGTTTTCAGTGGAGTCTATCCCTTATCTCCTCCCAAAACATGGAGTACATCCATTTTCTTATCCCTACACATCACACATATACAATGTATTTAAAATATACCGTCACATTCAATGACTACAATCATGCATATTCAATGCCTTAGCATACCATCATATTCAATGACACCATTAAATGATTAGTTTCAATTTACCTAATCCTCATGCAATTTCTACAACAATCATATCTATCCTTCACCGATAGCCCAAGACAGATATTTCTAAACAGATATACAATCTTTAAAACATATAATTCCTCAAATTTCCATAGGTTAGTGATTCTATAAATCCAACTACACCATTTATACATACACCCTCTCAATTTCACATATTTCATACCAATTTCATTATTTTTACAAAATAATCATTCCCAACATTTTAGGGCAAATTTTCTCATTTTCCAAATATTGTTCCAAAGGCCAAAATTAATCATTTAAACACATGATAACCTCATATCTTTAGGTAAGACACCATAAAAACCCCTCTCTTCAATTTGAATCCCAATCCCTAGATTTTCTCAAATCACCCTCAAGTCTCACAATTTATACATAACAAATATCTAGGTTAAAAACCATATTAAGGTGTAAAATGTCCCTACCTCAAAGAGAGAAGACGAGCCAAGCAAGGATAGAACCCCAAAAATGCCAAAATCCAACTTTAATCGGGTCAAAGAGAGGATCTTGAAAAGCTCTCTCTTTTTAATAAAGGCTCAAGGGTGTAGAGATCAAAGGATCTAGGTCAAAATGTAGAGAGTAGGTAAGTTTTAGAGAGAGAGACTCTCAACTTTAGGGTTTTGGGTGAAAAGATATGAAAAAGTGATGTAAAAAGTGTTTTTCGTGATCTGATATATGCGCAGTCCACTCGAGCGGAGAGTTTAACGCTCGAGCGTTAGACACAAACTTTTGTTCCGTTCGAGTGCAAGAAGAGGCCCACTCGAGCGCAGAATACACACCTCCAGAACTTTTGTAGACGACAGACCCACCGCTCGAGCTCAAGAAAGGACGCTCGAGCGCCTACCCGTTCGAGCGTAGGAAACATCGTTCGAGCGTGAAAGACACTCCTCCAGCACGTTTGCAGACGTGCAAAGTACTGAGGGTTTGCAACTCCCGCTCGAGCCCAAGAAGGCCCGCTCGAGTGGAAGACCAAAATTTTAAACAACAAGGTTTTGGACAAACAAGCAACCAACCTGTTTCAAACACACCCACAACTACCCAAAGACCAATTTGAAAGATATACAAGGGAAGAAGGAGATAAATAACAATACGAAAGCACTAAGCCCGAGTCCGGAACATCACAAAAGTCGGGTCAAAACCGGGATCGCTATATTTGCACGCTATTATTCCATCTATATTCTTATTCTAAATTAAGTTTACAACCGATCTTAAAAAGAAAAAAAAACAATTTACATCTAAAACTTTTCAAACTCTATCTGATCTCCAACTATTACAATCACCATCATCTTTGATTACTATCCTCTCCCTTAAGCATCTTGTGACAAAAAATCTCAGAATTAAATGAAAAAATATATTTTATACATTTATATTGAATTTATTAATTTAAAAAAAATATATTTTTCAATTTTACTCAATAAAAATAAATAAAAATTTAAATTAAAAATAAATTAAAATTTTAAATTTAAATTAATAAAATTAAAATTTTAAGATTTGATAGAAAAAAAAATGATAAATATAACATTACAACAACCTACATGGTCAAGTATAGCAGAAACGTGGCATCGTGGGCATAAATTGAACTTGGGGCATTTCAAATAATTTGGATAAATCACCAATACATTTTGAAATTTTATTTAAAATATAAATTGTTCTTATGTTTTCAAAATTACATCTTGTTCTTTGAAGTTTTTAATTTTATCATAAATGTCTTTTATCCATAAATCAAATCAATTAATAATTTTTAGAGAAATGTTTGAGAGCTTTAGGAAGAGAGTTCTAATAGCTCTAATTTGTGTGTGGGATCCATCTGATGTGATGTTTTGGCCTTGTTTTTTATTTTTTATTTTTCACATCACTAGAGCTCAATTAGAGCTTTAGTTTTAAGGGGATGAATCACTGTTGTAATTTTTAATATCAGAAACAGGTTTTAACTCTCTCTCTAAATTCAAGGCATCTCTCTTTAAGCCTCTCTCTCTAAGCGTTATTTTGAGAAGATAGTTAAAAGCTGACTTTTTTGACTCTTTTTTTTTTGGGCTTTTTTTAAATAAAAAAAAACGTGTAAAAAACGTGAGAGATAATATGACCCAAACTAGGTTAAAAACTGAGAAGTGACTTTTAACCTACTTCTCAAAAGAGGCCTAAGCCTTCTGCTAGGTGTATCATTGGGGGTGGGGAGGGGTTTCAACCGCTGGCCTCCTCTTTCCTCCTTCCACTCCATTTTTCTCATTTTCTTTGTCATTTTGCTTAATAATATTGGAAGCTTGTCTTTTCAACCCTTTTCGGCGGTGCCACTACAACATTGCCACAAGATCTGTTACCTTCTCGCTTCTATAGATCTACTCTTACTAGATCTGCCTCATCTCCTTCAGAACTACCTCTGGCCACTGTTGTTGGCATCACCTCTCCATCTTTTCCGATCTTCCAAATTTGATGTTTGGCTTGCGTCCAAACTTTCACCTTCGCATTCAAAACTTTAAGATCTAGTTTCAGATCTTCTCACTATCTGAAGACCGATGTTGTTTAACACGTTTGTTTCATGCTATGTGACCATCTTAACCTCAATGTTCTATCTTGATCAGCGGATGTGGGGTCTTTATATTTCAAGTTGAAGGTTGTGGTATATTGGAGTTTTGGATGCGTTTGGCTACTTAGATCTGGTTGCTTTCAGTTTATTTTTTTATTTTTATTTTTTATGTTTGCTGTAATAATCCTCTCTATGTGGAGGCTGTGTCCCTCATTTTTGTGGTTTTTTTCTCCTCCTTGGGTGTGGTTTGGGATGATCTAAATAAGTGCACTTTTTGACTTTTTATGAAAAGATGTGCAGAAAAGTAGAGAGGTTATGTGATCCAAAAAAGATAAAAAGATAAAAAAGAAAAAGAAAAAAAGTGTGTACTTATTAGGTTATGCCAAACTTGGAAGATTCTTCATCCTGTGGAAGTTTGTTATCTCTTTATGAGATCTTTTACTATCGCAGTACGAGATTGATTCAATTTTTTATCGATTTTGCAATGAAGACTTTTTTCTCAATCTAAAAAAAAAAAAAAAAGTTTTTAATGATATCAAAAATATTTCAATAAATAATTTAGATAATTTTATTATTGTATAGGAGAGTAATTTTGAATTTTATTTTTTCAATTAATTATGTTAAATAAAAAATTATTACAATGAGATATTTATGTTTTTTCAAACCACGTGAGACAATTTGCATTTTAGTAAACTACAAGATTTGTAAATTACCCAAACAATTTTAATGAAAACACAACTTAAAATACTCAAGTGAGAATGAGAAATTTTTTTAAATACAATTATTTGTTGCCTTTCACCTTCCATTTATACGTAACACCTGAAAAGAGTTTACATTCCACGTCATATAAATAATTTTATTGTGTGTTAGTGGTAACGCAATGGTAAATTTATACTCCAGAATCAAGGACACTAATAAGCTACAAAACTAACTTTAGACTCCCTTTGACAATCTTTTTAAATTAATTAATTTATTAAAAAAGTTTTTTGTTGAAAAACTATAGATAATTTAGATATACTCATTTTTTATTGAAAAAAAATCAACTCTAACTATAAAAAAAGTCATTAGAAAGTAAAAATATGTTAAACAAATTAATATATAATTATATCTTCTTTTTTTTTTTTGAACTCATATATAATTATATCTAATATAGATATTTTCTATTTAATTTTATATAAAAGTTAATCTTAAGAACAAATAAAAAAAAAAAAAAACTTAAAATGTGAAGAGACGAAAATAAGAAAATAATTAAAAAGGCGAAGTCTAATTTACTTCTTCTTAAAAAAAAAAAAAAAATTGCATATGTTTGGCAACAAAAAGAGCCAAAAAGGAGGCAGCAACAAAAGTAAACCTTCATAATAGTGTGGGGTCAGCTAACCGAGGGAGAGGAGGCCCAGAAATCTCACCCATGTAGATTCGATCAATGATGGGAAGATCCAATATGACAACGAAACATTAGACACTACACCTCCTATAGCCAAATAGAGGCATTGTTATTCCGACTTTGGCCTATTTTCGGAAGGAATAATGCTAACGGATGATGTGGCAGGTGAAATTATAATTTTAAAATAATAATGTTATATATATTAATTGATACATATAATATCATTATTTGAAAAATAAGTTAAAAATTAATTTTTTTTTTGAAAAAGTGTATAAATATATATATATATATATATATATAAAGATGATGTAATTTAAAAAAAATAAAATTAAAGAACCAAAAAATTAACTTTTAATCCAAATGCCAAAATAAGCTAAAGTTTTTAAAAAATAAACTTATTTGTTATTTTTCATCATGATAACACCACCATGTGCCTTCAGCTATTTTTAAGCACAATAACCTTTGTAACTAGGCGCATTGAATATTGTATCCTTACATAATGATTTATTTTTTACTCTCATCTAAACTATCATCAACACTAATTTCTTCATATAAGAAAATGAATACACGAGATTATTTAAAATAATTTAAATAAATATATTTTTAAAATTTTTATGAAAAAATATTTAAAAAAAATAATGTAACAAAAACAATAAAAACACAATTATGTTAGTGTATTCCAAATAAGCTTGTAATATTTGATATCACAATATTATCAAAATCAAACTATTTAAAAGAAAAAAATTATAGTATACACCTCTCAAAAGGTATGTATTAATATAATTTCTTATTTTGTAAATTATAATTAAAAAAATCATAATTAAACACTATATGAATCATAATTAAACATCTTAATATAAACATTATAAAAAAATAATCATAACTAAAAAAAAAATCACGAAAATAAAAATACATATATATGAGATGGGCATGGTAAAATTGTCCTTATCATAAACCCCATGGATAAAAATGGTTGGGCCTTGCCTCCAGTTCAGACTGGAGGGTCCAGTCCGGTCCATTAAGCCTATTTTTGGGTATTTTTTTAGATAATTTGAATTATTCACATTTTAAGATTTATTAAGTACATTATCCCTGTAAAAAATCATATCGATCGGATAACGAATACTATGTATTTGGATCATTTTTTTATGAACCGTTAATTTTCTGACCGTCCATTTTTTAGACAAAAGTAATCCAAATACATAGTATTCGTTATCTGATTGACATAATTTTTTACAGAAATAATGCACTCAACGAATCCTAAAATATAAGTGGCTTTAATTATCAAAAAAGAGTCCAAAAGTGAGCCTAATAGACCAAACTAGATTGGACTAATCCAAATTGAATTGGAGACTCGATAAAAATTAACAAGCACCTACCTAATCGCACTTGCCCAAAAAGGTTGTTTAGACGGACTGGATAAGGGGGAATTGTAATCCATAAGACTGTTAGTCTTGGGATACATTGTCCTCAGACTATTTGGTTGGACTGAATTTGTATCCTATGTTTGTTTAGTCATGGGATTAGATGTTTGGATTGAACTATTTTTAGTAAATTCAATGTTTGGTTGGACGGACCAGATAAGAAATATTCAAAAGACTATTTTACCCTTGTAATTTATAATTTTTATTTAATATATAATTTTAAATTTGTAATCTATAATTTATAATTTATAATTTAATATATAATTTGTCACTACTAGCCCTTGGATTGATTCCCCCAAGCACTTAATTTTTTTTTCTAATTAAGATCAAGAATAAGATTAATCATAAATGATACAAATAAACCTCAACCTATATGACTTATTTCATTTTGTTATTTTAATATTTAATTTGTATCAATTGCATCCTTAAATTTCATTCATTAATTCAATTTAGTCTCTTACTCCAACTCTCATCTAAGTGAAATATATGAAAAATACTTATATCAGTATCACATCAAACATTTGAAAGGCATTAAAAAGAATTTATCACATTTTCTACTTAAATTAACCGTGAGATACATTAAAAATATATTATTTACAAAACAAACACCATCAAAACCTTTAATTCTATTCTTGAGAGAGCCAAATACATATCATGTTTGACTATTTGATTGGTAGTAAATAAGTAAACTCCAAAACTCCCAAATTAAACCAAAACAACACACCATAAATAAAAGAACTAATTGGTTATAGCGATCCCGGGTTTTAACCCTTGTTGTACAGTGATCCGGACTTGGTTCCGTAGATGTTAGCAGTTGTTCATTTCTAGTTTACATCCTTTCGTACTTTGTATTTGAATTATAGGATGCGTTGCGGGTGTTTATTCTGAGTTGGTTGAGCTTAGGAACCAAAACTAGTTGCCCAGATTTTGGCCTGCCCGCTCGAGCGGATATTTTGATGCTCGAGCGGGGACCTTGTTGTTGCTTGTCCGCTCGAGCGGGGGTTTTGGTGCTCGAGCGGGGAATACACCCATCCAGTATTTTCCTGTGTAGTGTTGGACGCTCGAGCGGGGGATTGGCCGCTCGAGCGGGGACTTGGTACGTCGAGATTCTGGGAGTGTGCATCCGCCGCTCGAGTAGGAGTCTGTGAGTGGCGCTCGAGCGAGGGTTTCCACGCTCGAGCGGGGCGACTCTTATTTAAAAGCAAGATCCGACTTTTTTTATCACTTTTTCAAGATCTTTTCTCTCTCTTACTTTTCCAAAAAGCCATTTTCAGAGCTTCTCACTCTAAAATCGGCCCTTCTCTCTTAGATTTGATCTAGTAGGAGTTGTTTGCTCACTTTTGGTCTTTACAAAAGTTGTGTTGATCGTCGAGGGTTACATTTTAATCTGAAAATTTCAGAATTTGAAGCATCTTAGTTTTGGTCTTCATCTCCATTGGAGCTCAAACTTTGAGGTAGGGATAACCTACTCCATCTTATGAACTTTGTCTTTGAATTTTAGCATTTTGATATGTTGGGGGTTGTCGGGTTATTTTGAGAAAGTTTGGGCCTTTGTGTAATTTTACAAAAAAGTTGGGGTTTTAAATATATAAACCTATATGCATGTTAGGCATAGAAAAATGAGATTAATGTTGGAACATTGATGGAATTGGAACCTTAGGGTTGTTTGTGAATTATGGGAATTTGCCCTAAGTGGTTTAATTAATTAACGTGTATGATTAATTAAAGAAAATGAGGAATGGAATTGAGAATGTTGAAATTGGGATTTGTGTGGGACTAAAGGGTGTAGTTGAATCTTTTATTACTCACCTAGTTGAAATGTTGATATATTATCCATTTGTGCATTTATTTCCTGTTTAGAAATAATTGCTTTGGGCTATCGGTGGAGGGTAGTTTCGATTGTTGTAGACAATGCATGATGATTAGGCAAACTAAAACTAATCAATTGGATGTGTCATAGAGTATGACAGTTGATAGAATACATTAACTTTATGTATTGATGGATTATGCATATAACCAATGTGTTTATATGCATTATGTGTAGACGGTTAATAGAATACATTAATTTTATGTATTGATTGATTGCGTATATGATTCTGTGTTTATATGCATTGCTTGTGTATGGGAAGAGATGAGGGATGTACTCTACGGTTTAGGGGAAGATGGGGGATGTACCTCTAAACCGGTTAATGGTTATGGGAAGATGGGGGATGGACCCAGGGTTGCAGCTCATATGCTCTCCCATTGTAGTGATAATCTGACTCATATGCTTATCTGTTGAAGTGTTGATATAGCTCATATGCTTATCTATTGGAATGTTGATATAGCTCATATGCTTATCTGTTGTAGTAGTGATATAGCTCATATGCTTATCTATTGAAAAGTTTGTTTGATTTGATATAGCACTAAAATGTATATCATCATCGTTTGTGAAGTATGGAAGTGGTTTATGTGCTATTGATACAACACCAACATGTGTATCCACCTTGAATTTTTGAAAGTGTTCTAGTGATGAATTATAATCTCATCAAAGGTTTTGACCAGAGTACTGAGCCTTGTTTTCAAACTCAATGTTGAATAAGAAATGGAAAGTGAATTGTAACATAGACTTGATTGTCATGGAATTGTAATAAGATGTAAATGAATGTATAAGTGTTGACCATCTATTAACTGCTAATCTTTTAGTCATTGTTCATAGTTGGTTTAGTGTATTTCTACTGGGCTGTGGCTCACCCTATATGGGACACCATTTTCAGGTACATGAAGCATGCCACCTCCAAGGACATCGCTTGGGAGGCTAGAGGCAAGCAGTCGTTTGTGATTTTGGTTATCTTTTGTTATATTACATGTAATTTCAAGCCAAGGGCTTAATGTGTATTTGAGTTAGTACTCTCCTCTTTGTAATCAAGTGTTAGCTTGGAAAGCTGTAAGCCCATAGGGCATTTGATTATGTTGTTAACATGTAATGTTTCTTGTAAAGAATTACTCCGTGGAATAGAATGATGTTTGTCTCTTATATCGATGTATGTCTAAATTGATGGGTTTAATGTTATTATTTTGAGGGCGTTACATTGGTTTAGAAGAAAACATCCCAAACTAAATAAAGCAACATTTACTGAAATGGAATTTTTGAATAATTTTCCAAATAAGAATATATAAAGAAATAAAAAATTAATTTAAAAAAAAATGAATTCCAATATTTATTTTAAGGCTGTTTCCCAATTAAAGCTTAATGCATAATAATAAGCCAAACTAACTACTAGCCCTTGGATTGATTCCCCCCAAGCACTTAATTTTTTTTTTTTTGTAATTAAAATCAAGAATAAGATTAATCATAAATGATACAAATAAACCTCAACCTATATGACTTATTTCATTTTGGTATTTTAATATTTAATTTGTATCAATTACATCCTTAAATTTCATTCATTAATTCAATTTAGTCTCTTACTCCAACTCTCATCTAAGTAAAATATATGAAAAATACTTATATCAGTCTCACATCAAACATTTGAGAGGCATTAAAAAGAATTTATCACATTTTCTACTTAAATTAACCGTGAGATACATTAAAAATATATTATTTACAAAACAAACACCATCAAAACCTTTAATTCTATTATTGAGGGAGCCAAATACATATCATGTTTATAGCGGTCCAGGGTTTACCCCTTGTTGTATAGTGATCTGGACATGTGTCCGTGGATGTTGGTAGTTGAGTATTGTCTTATTTATGTCCTTTCTTGCTTTGTTTTTGAGTTACAGGTTCTGTTGGGCAGGTTTGTCACAGGTTGGTTAAGCTTAAGAACCAAGTCTAGTTGCCCAGGTTTTGACTGGTCCGCTCGAGCGGACATGTTTATGCTCGAGCGGATGGGTTGTTGTTGCTTGTACGCTCGAGCGGAGGTTTTGGCGCTCGAGCGGAGAATGCACCCTTTCAGTATTACGTGCACCTGCAAAACTTCTGCAAGTGTGGTTTCGCTCGGAAGGGTCTTTAGCGCCGAGCGCATAGTATATTTTGGTGAGAGTTACGGGAGGGAGACTGCGCCGAGCGGGCCGATCTACGCCCGAGCGGACGAACTTTGTGTCTGTCTTGGAGCTCGAGCGGACAATGTTGCGCCGAGCGGAACCTGTTTTATGTGTCTTTACGCCGGCGGAGAGTCTTACGCCGAGCGGACTGTATAACCGAGTGGGATGGGCATTTTAAATCACTTTTGACTTATCTTCTTTCTCTTACTTTATCAAAACACCATTTTTTGAGCTTCTCACTCAAAAACCATAACTTCTCTCTAAGTATTGATCTAGCTAGAGTGTGTTGTTCACCTTTTGTCTTCACAAAAGGGTGTTGATCGTCGAGGCGTCATTTTGATCCGAATAGTTTGGTGTTTGGAGCATTTTGGTTTTGGGTCCTTCTCCTTTTGAGCTCAAACTTTGAGGTAGGGATATCCTACTCCTCTTTATGGATTTTGTCTTTGAATTTTAGCATTTTGATATGTTGGTAGTTGTTGTGTAATTTTGGGAAACTTTGGGCCATTGTGTAATTTTATAAAAGTTTGGGGTTTTGTCTATAATAAACCTAGAAGCATGTTTGGTATAGAAACATGGAATTAATGTTGAAACATTAGTGAAATTGGAACCTAAGGGTTGTAATGTTAATTATGGAAACGTCCTAATTACATTGATTAATTAATGTGAATAATTAATTGTGGAAAATGAGGAATTGAAGTAGAATTGGGTCATGGGTTATGACGATGGAAAGAATACATTGATTTTATGTATTGATATGTGATGTGTATAATTGTGATATATATGCATTGTGTTGTGTTGGAGGAGATAGGGGATGTACTCCGCGGTTTAGGGGAAGATAGGGGATGGACCTCTAAACCGGATGTTACTGGGAGGAGATAGGGGATGAACTCCGTAGATAGAGCATGTATGCTTATCTAGAAATATATTGGCAGAGCATGTATGCTTGTCATGGAAAGTATGAATGTAACTGTTTTGTTTATATTTGTTGAAGTGATGAAAGAATGTAAAAGAATTGACCATCTATCAATTGTTAATCTTTTAGTCATTATTTATAACTGGCTTAGTATATTTCTACTGGGCTGTGGCTCACCCTATATGGGAACATCATTTTCAGGTACTGGTAGCATGCCACCTCCAAGGACTTAGCTTGGAAGGCTAGTGGCGGACGGACTTTTTGGTTGTCCTTCCTTTTGCAGTGTTACATGTAAATTCAAGCCTAGGGCTTAATGTGTAAATGAGTTAGCACTCTACTTTCTTGCAACCAAGTGTTAACTTGGAAAGCTGTAAGCCCGTAGGGCATTTGCTTTTGTTGTTAACATGTAATACCTTTTGTAATAGCACTCTGATGAATGGAAGGACGTGGATCTCTTATATATCATAGCATGTTAATATTGTTGGTTTAATATCATTATTTTGAGGGCGTTACAATGTTTGACTATTTGATTGGTAATAAGTAAACTCCAAAACTCCCAAATTAAACCAAAACAACATATCATGAATAAGAAATTAATTTTAAAAAAATTGAATTCCAATATTTATTGGAAGCATAGCGCATAACCATCAGAGAGCTATATGCATTCTCTCCTCGTTCACAAAGCTTTCTGTCTAAGAGATGAGGGATGCTACTGCGCAGCTTTACGGTGCTGTTTTGGACCAACAAAACTTTGATTTACTTCTTGGCTGCATTATTAAATAAAATAAAATATTGTCCATTTGTTTTTTATTTTTAAATAATATTTCTAAGAAATTCTTTTACATTTTCACTTTTATATGTTACGCTTTTTTTAATAAATATAATGTAAAATTTTGCCAAAGTTATGATAATTTATAATTTAGAAATAAAATTAGTATTTTGTAATAATGTTATATATATTTTAATAATTTTTTTTAACAATAAAATATGTATAATTACTACAAAATACGTAAGATGCTTATACACCATTTGAAGAGTGTCGGATTCCCTTTCTATAAAATTTCAATTTCTTATATAATTTTATTTAGTTGAATAAGAAAGTAGGTAAAATAGAATTTTATGCTCAATATAATTCTTTTGCTTTCTATTTGAATGAGTCATTTAATATATATATAAAAAAATATAGTATCTAATTTATTAAAATTCATATTTCACACATTTTCTACACCTTTTACATATTTTAATATAATTTTTATGTACATACCAATATTAACCACTGCCCAAATGACCCATGGCAAATATGGATGAAATTACTCATAAAATTTATCCCTTGTTTGGGAAGTGATTTTTTATTTTTATTTTTATTTTTTGACTAAAATATGAATCTGTGACTTTTTAAAATATTTTAAATTTTTTTGACTTTTTAAATAAAATAGTCACTTCCTAACTCAATTCCATTTCTAAATTTCAAAAACAAAAATGCTATGAACCTACCCTTATCAACCCATAATTTACCCTGAATGTGTTTGTATGGTGGAGATTAAATTGATGAAGTGTGGGGTTTATGAGTAAAATGAATTGGAACCAATAATTCATTTTTCTGAGTAAATTCTAGATTGATAAGGGTGAGTTTGTATTATTGTTTCAAAAATCAAAATCTATTTATCTTTTATTAAAAAAATGAAAGCAATCCTAAAGACCTTTGTTAGTATTGAAAAATTGTATAAAAAATGTGTTAAAGTGAAAATGTAAAGGAATTTCTTAGAAATACTATTTAAAAAAAAACAAAAAAACAAAGGGACAAATTTTTTTTTTTTTTTTTAATAATGCAGCCAAGACGTAAATCAAAGCTTTGGTGGCCCAAAACGGCACCTCATTCCTTATTGGTGTGTCTAACAAGTCAATGGTAAATAAGTAAATTTCAAAATTCCTAAATTAAACCAAAACAACATACCATAAATAAAAGGACTAATTGGTTTAGAAGAAAACATTCAAAACTAAATGAAGCAACATTTTCTGAAATGGAAATTTAAAAAAAAAAATTCCAAATAAGAATATATAAAAAATAAAAAATTAATTTTTAAAAAATTGAATTCCAATATTTATTGGAAGCACAGTGCATAACCATATATGCATTCTCTCCTCGTTCATAGAGCTCTCTGTCTAATTATTGCGTGTCCAACAAGCCAGTCAGACTTGTTTCAGTCCCTAAGCCCACCCCAACTCTCTCTCTCTCTCTCTCTCTCTCTTTTAAATGGAAAAATCCCACCACCTCCAATGTATTCGAATTGGTCAATTTTTTACTTTTTATTTTTTGTTTTTTTTCCCCCTCATATTCCTCACTAACATGTGTCTGTGGAGATTGTGGTTGTAGGGTTCCTTTATTATTTCTGCTCTCGAACTCACACCAATGATGCTCTTTTCAGACCCTAACAATGGCAAACCAAACGTCGACCTTCACTCCTCCAACAATGGCAACACCAATGATGCTCACGAAAGCCACCATCTCAGTGAAGAAATCAACAGCACATGTTCCACTCCCTAAGTCTCCGCACCTTCAAGCCCCGGCCGTGGTTGCCCTACCGTCGGCTACTTTTCCAGTGCTCCTGCAAGTCCTATGCACTATGTGTTATCCAGTGCTCCTAGGTTTGATTCTTTCTTGTCAACTAAGTTTGGCTCGTTCGAGTTTAAATTTTCTTCTGGGTTCTTACCAAGCGGTTGAATAGGGTAATGGATCGATGAGTTTGGCCGATGAGTTATTCTTGAATGGTCAGATCCGACTAATGTTACCACTACGAACAACACAGTTCCAATGGCATTAACACAAAGAAAATGAGGCCTTTCATCATCATCATCATCATCGCATTCTGGAGTTAAAAGATTCTAAGAACAAAGAAGCTGAAACTCCGTCCATCGAGACAACACCGTCAGGCTCTGCTTTGTCTTCAAGGTCTTCATCGTTTGGAAAGAACTCGAAGAAGTGGATATTCTTCAAGGATCTATTGTACGGAAGCAAAAGCGAAGGTAGAGGCAACAAAAAGAAGTTCTGGTCATCGATCGCGTTCACTTGCTCATCATCTTCAAGGGACGAGAAGGAAAAGAATCACAAGAAAACGAAAACGCAAAAGCAAAAGCAGAAGCAAAAGCGAATTTGTAACACTTTGTACTGTTGGGTTTAAAATTGATATGAGGTGTAATTGAATGTTGTTAAGGATTGATAGGTATATATGTATTGTTACTGTCATGCCTTGTTATTAGATTAGGGTTTGTTGTTATGTTTTGTTATGGTTTTGAGAATGGATGCAATTTCGGGGATGAAATTCTCTAAGGGGGAGAGATTGTGACAGTCTATCCAGGTGACCGTTCGAGCGCAAGAAGTGGCGCTCGAGCGTAGAATTATTGCTTCCAGTGTCTCGCATGTTTGCAGGAGGGCCACTCGAACGCAGAAAGTGCCACTTGAGCATAAAAAGTGAGATTGCCCTTGACATTTTTATTAGTGTATTTGGAGTCTCCTTGTTTTATTTTGGGATATTGATCGAAGTGGTAACATGATGGTAAAGTAAGATTGGACCAAAAACTTTAATTCGGATAATCTTTCTACGAACAGCTGTCACTTTTTTGCCCTTTTCTTTTTCCACACTTTAAATTTGGGTGTGAGACTAGAACCATTGGAAAGCTTGTTTCCGGGGCTTCTATTTGGACACAAGAATGACCTAAAACAGAGTCTAGATGGCAGAGTTACTTGTTTGAAGTTTTAGTATTTGTGCTGGAAGCAAGTACACTTGAGCGGGAAAAGCGATGCTCGAGCGGACTGCGCGAATTCAGTAACTTAAAAAGTGATTTTCTAGATCATTCTCTCCACTTCTCTTTTCTCTCTTCCTTTCTCTCATCCTAAGTCCGAAAAACCCTAGATTTTGGACCCAAATGCCTTCCATTTCTCAAAGATTTGGCTAAGATCTCTTACCAAAAAGTGAAGGATACATGAAGCTTAACATTTTCAACCGATTGGATTTTGGATTTTCGAAAGGATGCTCTTGATCTAGCTTTTTTTCTTGGTCCTTGAGGTAGGGATTTCTAGTTCTTCTTCAATACTCTCATTTATAGATAGATTTGTGGTATTCTCTTTATATAAATGCAAAATTTATATTTTTGAGCATGTTGTGGTAAATCATGAGATTTGGGGGTTTAGGGTTTGAAATATTGGGGTTTAAATTGTTAGGTTATGATTATGAGCTTATGAAATTAGGTGTATAATTAATAAAAGAGTTGGAATAAAAAGTGTTTGGGTGAAAAGCTTAATTTCTCTTAAAACCCTAGTTTGGATCATGAAGATAGATGCAGGTTTTGGTTAAATTGAAAGTGGTATTATGAAATTGGGGTGTTAAATTGTACATATACAAGTTTAATTTCATTTTGGAAGTGGTTGAAAATTTATGTAAAAGTTGCGATTGAACTTTTATTGTTAATCTTTTAATTATGTTATTATATGAAACTAAATTTGGGTAAATGAATTGTTAATGGTAGTGATCTTTTTACACTTTTATATGATATCTAGCTTAGTTATTGTCCTTTGTGTAACAATGGTGGGATTTGGAAATGTTTTAAACAAACCTAGGGTTTGGAGCACATAGTACAAAGAGGGGTTTTGGGTGTAGATGAAATTGTTGTTTGTGGGGTTTGAAAATGATGATAAACTATGTCTAATTTGATGATTTTGTCACTTGAGTAATATTTGGGAAAAAGGGGGGAATTGCCCTAATTGGGTCAAACTACTATTTTGTACAAAAATTGAAATTGGCATGGGAAATGTGAAATTGAGGGGGTATTAATATGAATGGTATAATTGGTTATGTGTTAACTTATTCTTTTGGAAGTTTTGAATAAACTATATGTTGAGATTGAATATCTGATTAGAGATAACTATATTGGGCTATCGGTGGAGGATAGCTTTGATTGTTGTAGAAATTGCATGTGGATTAGGTAAATTGAAACTAAATCTTTGATGGTTGTCATTGAATATGACCGTGGTTGTATACATTGTATATGTATGTTTGTTTGGAAGTGGAAAGGGGATGTGTTTCATATTTGATTATCTTTTAAATGCATTGCATATGTATGGACATTGTTTGGGAGGAGAAAGGGGTTGGACTCCACTATAATTAAGTTGGCTAGAGTGTCCTGGGTGAAAGTCCTGAAATTATACATGGGTGCTTAGCCCGCGGACGAAATATCCGTAAAATGGCAATTGTAGTGCTTGTATAGCCTACGTTTACATGGGTCCCGTTTGACAGTTGCCTGCGGACAAAATATCTATGAAATGAAACTTTGAAGTGTTTTATGCATATATGTTGTATAAATTGAAAATAATTGAGTTGTAGTCTCGGTTCGGTTGTTGTGAAATAATGAAATTGACTCATGAATTGAGAAGAATAAATGAACTGAAAATAAATTGAAGGAAAATGGATTAAGGATTGAAATTGACATCATGTGGGTAATTGGATTAGGGGCTAGTGATGATGAACTCAATGGATTGCTTGTGACAAAAGAGAAGATTATGAGCTTTGTTTTGTAAGTAATTGGGAAATTGAATTAAGAAGGGTTTGTGATTCTTGTGTCATGTTTGAACTCTAATCCTTTGAATTTTGATGTTATGGAGTATGGTAATTGGAAATGGAAATGGAAATGAAATGTGTAATATTAGAATGGAAATGAAATGTGGAATATTAAAATGGAAACGAAATGAAGAATAATTTGGAATCGGGTTAATAAATTTAAGATGATGTTCTTCCTTAAGTGTACTTGTTTTCAAAGAGAATTTATGGCTTCCTAATGATGAGAGACTACATTTATGGCAGGGAGTTTTCTTAAAGGTTCAAGTGAAATTTTGAGAAAAGATACTTTTCGTATAATATTTTGAACTTACAAAATGTCACCGTACTATATGGTATCACTCTGCCTGTATGATCATTTCTATCTATGTATTAGCTATTGTTGTAGAACTATGAGATTCCTACTGGGCATTAGTGCTCACCCCTCGTTGTTTTATTCTTTTTCAGGAAGAGAATTTCGGATTCATTAGTTGAAGAGTACGGATTCCATATACCTTTTATGTATAATTTTATCATAGATGTTAAAGAAATGAAAAATGTTTCTTGTGGTTTGTAATTATTCATTTGTAGCTTCGCAACAAAAGCATGGCATGTATTATTACATTGTTGTTTTCAATGAGAGAGAGAGAACATGTATTATTATGTTTCTATCACCTAAGGGTAATAGATATATATATAAAAAAAAGAGACCTAAATTACAAGCTTTGGTGATGTTTCTAATTAATTAAAATGTTGGGGTGTGACAAAAGGAAACAAGTTCTCCTAAAAAAACTGATCGCCGGAGAACCAGCGAACGGAGTTGAAAAGCATAGGGTTCCGCCGTTGGCTCACGAGTTGCATTACATTGCAAATAGAGCACAGGCGAAGGAGATGAAGAAGAAGACCTTCTTGCCCTGCCGGCAAGGACTGCTCGGATGTCTAAGGATTAGTGTTTGTGTTTTCGAGTAATTTTATTTGTTACTGTACTCTGGGTTGTAATTTAAGCTCTTGTATAGTAGAGACAGAAGCCTTTGTTCCAATCACCATTGATGATTTTGCTTCTTTAGCTATGAAGATATTATAAGGGTTCTTAATCTTTCCAAATTACCTCAGAGTCTTTCTCTTTAGTTAAAGTTATGTAATATTTTATTATGAAGTAAATTATTAAATTAAGTTTGTATAAGATTGCTATTCATCCTAAAAGTATTCCAATTTGTGTGTGTAGCTTTATTCTTTGGAAAAATTACACTGCACCCTCAAGGTTTTAATTCCCATTACAGTTTTTCCCATTATGTTAAGTAACCTAACGGTTCTAAATGACGCTAGAGAAGAAACAAGAAGAAGCACACATGGAATTCAAAGTTGAGCTCGCGAACTCCTAGGTCAGTGGGTAGTTGCAGCACAAGCTCATTAATAGAGTTACACGGTCTAATTGAGGGTGGTAATGTAATCTAAACTAGTGGACTCAAATAATGAAGACTTTTGGATGATTTGATAATGTAATTAGTACATTAAATTAAAGTTTCTATGAATGCTCTGTTTCACAATAAGACACCAATGACACTGAATAAACCAATCACCCGTGGTTTTTTCATAGGTAAAAGTGTTTGATAATTTGTCTGCAAGTATTGATGGGTGAGAGATGGTGGCTGTGATGATAGGGTAGTGGACTGTGACAGTTGATAATTGTTGGTTGGCTGATTGTGGGTGGTGAAATGCAGTAACAATGGTTAACATGGTTGGGTTGGCATAGGGAGAGAAGAGGGTAATATGGTACTTTCATAAATCTATTGAAAGGACATTAAGGTCCTTTTATATTTTTTGTTACTTTCGTTAAAAGATATGGGGGTGCAATGTAACTTCCAGAATGATGGAGGTATCTGTTTTAAGAGCGAACCTCAAGGGAGTGTCGGTGTAATTTACCCTTGAAATTACTTGTCACTTGTTAAAATTTTTATTTGAAATTACTTGATAGAAAATGTTACATTTAATTTTTTTTTTTAAAATTTTATAACCCTAAGACACAAGTGAGCGATTTCATATGTATTTATGAATGTGAACCCATTGCTCTTACTTGAAAAGAGGTAAGAAATAAGATTATGTATAGGATTGCTTTTACTTGACAAGTGTAATTTGTCTTGTTCTTTAGAAAATTTTCTTTCATTGCAGGTGCTTTGCCAGGGACCAAAGTTTCATACAATGTGACTTTGGCGAGTGATGATAGGGACATTGTAGCACACAAGACCTTGCCTCTAAGAGTATTAGAAACCTCATCTTCAAAGCAATCTGATGATGAAGGATTAATCTCACCACATGAGTCCCATTTTCATTTCAACTTTCCAAATTCTAAAACCAAATCTTAACCCTTCCTTCCATATCATGCTAGTACAAACAAACAAGGTGAAAATCATCCAACAATGTCCGAGTCATCAACCAAAAACAAGACCCTAAGCGATGATCATAATATCTCATTCGTAGGATTTTCTGAGGTCAGTCTTGTGATGAGAATGCCGCTACAGCTGAGCTGGGAAATGGTGAAAGAAATAACAGGTGGATTCACAAGAATGACGTGTTTTGAAGAGAATGAGAATTTTAAGGCATATTATGGGTATTTGAGTGACCATCACTCCCAAGTTTTGGTAAGAAGATTCATTGGGTAGTTGGATTGTGTTCTTAAAGTAGAAAAGAAAGCAGCTTTGTCTATGCATCATAAGAATATATTGGGGTTGAGTGGTTACTACAAGGGCAAAAGTGGTACAGTTCTTGTCTACCCTTTTACCCGAAGATAGACACTGGATAGATTTCTCCATGGTAAGTTTGTTGATGACTTGGTTCATCTTTTTATGAATATCATATCAAACGATCTTAACAAATTATTATATCAACTTTGCTACGTGCATAGAATTAATGCACAGAAGTCACTCATGTCTCTTTTCTATGCGCTAATTTTGTGCACATATCCTTGTCTATGTTCTATGCATCCTTGTTTCTTTTCTGTGCACGTTCTCCTATGAATCTGTTCTGTAAACTAATTTTGTGCATGTACTATTATTGTCCCTGCTTTGTGCACCAATTATGTGAACCTAGTTTTGTTCACTAGTCCATTCACATATGCACAAAATTGGTGCACAAAACAGAGACAATGATGTCTATGCACAGAATAGAGAATGTGCGAGTCCCACACACCCTGGTCTTTGTTTGCACTAATTTTGTGCATATACCCTTATTTCTTGTGCAATAGTCCGTGCACCATTTATGTGCACCTAGGCTTGTTGTTCTCATATTAAGTTGTATTCATTTCGTAATCAAAGCATTCTAGCATGAAAGAAAAGTATTCTCTGTTGATTTCTGTCTAGAGATCATCCACGATGTGTACTTACTGATCTTTTCTTGAACAGACTCAAAGGGAAAACAATGGACCAAAATGACATTTCAAGAGAAAATAAAGATAGCAATAGGAATCGGTGAAGGTGTTCGCTACATGCATGAAGAATGTCCTCGAGGCCCCGTTGTTCATGATGACTTATGGGCGTGCAACATTTTTCTGAATTTTGACTTAGAGCCACAAGTAAAAATTGTTAAAATTTGAAACACCTAGTGCAAAAAATAGAGAAAAATAAAAACATAAGAGAACTATCATGGGTACAATTGTTTATTAGTTCAAAATCCAAGGCCTCTCACAATCTCATTTCATTTGTTTTCTTCTTTCCCTCACTTTTGTGGGGGGTTGTAATAGATCATTGGCTTTGGTAATGCTACATGGCTGCATCTAAAACAAGGGTTACCAATTTCTAGTAACAGGTTTGCATTTGTACCAATTCCAGTAAATTTTTGAAATTTCATTTGACATAGCACCGAGTAGAAGAACAAAAAAACAATAATAATGCTGAGTTTCTAATGTGAAATTTCGCTATATGTTAAAAAGGTTCTAGCACACAGATCCTTTAAACCTTGAATCATTGGCTTTTCTAAAATCCAATATCATTCACTTTGGAATTCTGCTCCTAAGGCTCTTTCGCATAAGATCTACTCCACGGGATGACAAAATTTTTGTAGATTGGGTTAGTTGACAATTTTTTTTTTTTAATTATAGTTCTCATTTCTATACTGTAATTAAAAGTTTGTTCTCAAAATACTTACTGTTATCGCAGGCTCGACCATTGTTGCTACAAAGAGCATTCCATAAGTTGCTGGACGAAGACATAGAAGACCTGGATGTGTATGGAATATTTAGGGTGATGTGTGTTGCGGCTCAGTGCATAAATACTAAGCCTATTTCACGATCTAGTATGAGCGAGGTGATGCAGCATAGATAAAAAAAATATTTGGTACTATTTAGGGCTACAAACGAGTTGAATGGTTCAATAGCAGTTCAAACTCGGCTCGTTTTAGATCAGCTCATTGCAAAATATACAAGCTGAAGCTAAAATTTTAAACTCATTTATTTAGTAATTGAGTCAAGCTTGAGTAGGCTTGAATACCCTAAAACTCAACTTGTTTGTAGCTCTACTACTCCTGCTAGCCCTTTCTAGTTTCATTATGGCTTACTATATCAGTTTCATCTACTTGCAGATAATTTCAGTTCTCAAGGGAGAAACTTCACGTGCTATGCAATTATCCCCTTCATCAGAAGGCAGCCCAAATATGGACTTTAGTGGCTCATCAATTGGTAAACTTGTGTGCAATTTAACCTAAAAGTTGTCACTTTTAGAATAGCTTAGGTGGTACCCAAAAAAAAATGTGCAGAAAAAAAAATTAAAAATAAAGAAATGTAGATGTATAGAAGAAGGGAATATCTTTGGGATCTCTCCTAATTCTTTTTTTAATTGGCTAGCCAGATATTTGCTTTCTTTGAAACAGTACTGGTTAGACAATTTTCTATGGCAATAAACTACTATGTTTATTGTCGTGTCAGGAAAATCTTCATATCATCATCTTGTTCTTCGTTTCTTCTTTGTCATAAATATATATAAATACCAGTTGTGCTTCATATTCAGAAAAATTGCTCAAAATTTAAATATTTGAAAACGATTTATTTTATATATGATTCACAATATGCTAACTTTAAATCTACACTCTATACTTCACTTTTATATTGAAATTATGATTGAGTTTTTATGCTACCTAGAATTATTGTATGAGCATTGCACATGAAAGATGAAGTCTGGCTTGACTTGGTATACTATTACAATTTTAAATTAGCTTTTTGTGTTCTATGTGAATGTGTTATGGTGTCGTTTGGTAACACTTACGTTTTCAGTTTTCTGTTTATATTTACAAAAATTTTAAAAACTCAAATAAAAACTTGTTTGGTAAAATTTTTGATTTATAAATCAGTGGTCTCAGTTTATAAATTTGGCCAAAAAATGAAAATACAAAAAATATGTTTCCATTTTGAGTTTTGAGTTTTTTTTTTTTTTTACCACCCAACACTAACCACCATCCGCCACCATTTTCTACCACCGTCTTCCACCACCACCACCCACCCCCTACTACCACCTGCCACCACCACTCACCACCTACCTGCCACCACCACCCACCACCCGCCACCCGCCACCATCACCCACCAGCCACCACCGACCTGCCACCCACCCCTCACCACCACCACCACCACCACCCATCACCCACTACCCACCTGCCATCCACCGCCACCACCCACCATCCGCCACTACCACCCACCACCACTACCACCACCACACCTACTTGCCACCACCACTCATCACCCACCGCCACCACCATCCACCACCGACACTACCCACCACTACCACCACCACACCCACCCACCCACCACCACCACCACCCACTACCACCCGCCACCACCACCCACCCCACCACCACCACCACCACCACCACCACACCCACCGCCACCACCACCCACCACCCACCACCACCACCACCACCACCACCACCACCACCCACTGCCACCACCTACCACCCACACCACCACCACACCACCACCTACCACTACCACTACCCGCCACCTACCCGCTATCCGCCACCCACCTGCCACCGCCACCACCACCCACTCGCTACCACCCACCATCACCACCCACCACCACCCGCCATCCTCCACTCACTTGCCACCACCACCCAAAGACCACCACCATCACCACCACCACCACCACCACCATTACCCACTGCCACGGCCACCACCCGCCACCATCACCCACCTGCTACCACCCACCATCCGCCACCCACCTGCCACCACCCGCCACCACCACCACTACCACCCACTCGCTACCACCCATCACCCACCACCGTCACCCCCCCCCCCCCCCCCCCTCACCACTTTCTACCACCGTCTTCCGCCGCCACTTGCCATTTCTCATTCTTTTTTATATTTTTAAATTTTTTTAAACATTTTGTCAATTACCAAACACGTTTGTAGTTTATGTTTTTCTAAAAATAAACAAAAACCAGTTTATAAAAATTTTTGTAAATATAAACTGAAAACGTAAACGTTACCAAACACAACCTAAACAACCAAACGAAAATAGGAGCATTTAAAGGATTTGTGTGGTTAATCTTAAAATCTTGAAATAACCCAATATACTTAAGATTCTGTCACGACCCAAACCCGCCCCCATAGGTTTGGCACCGTAACCGGCCAGTAATCCGTGGATTACCTACGGCCTCCAAACAGATTAACAAATAGTAAGGGGCTGCGGAAGCAAATGCATGAAGTAATCAAGGTCCAATGAGCTGTGATGACATACATGGGACAGAAAATTTAAAACTTATTTATATACATAAACATGCTAGTCAGATACACCCATATGTACAAAATATTTACTTCAAGTACTCCCAAGATCCGACATTACAAAAACACAACCATCGACTAGTATGAGGTGCAAAACTGCCCAAACATCAGACTTCAAGCGGAACCTCCTCGGGAGGCGCAACAGGTGGCTTGACCAAAACAAAACGAAACAGAGGGCCATCAACTCTGGCCAGGGTCTTGTGCCGGCTCACCTACATATATAATATAAACTGTGAGCGAAAGCCCAGTGAATAATAACAGAGTAAAGATTTTAATGAATGATGTCCATCACAAAGTTAGAAATCAAAGTTCATATCAGAAACACAATCTTATCAGAAATAGAGTCTTATGCATTTTCAGATTTCAAATCGTAAATGCATACGTATACATACTTGTTTTCATATTCATACTCGATTTTGCATAAGATCATATGTGGTACACCCATTAGCTATCAGATCGATTGGTCTAGAGACCATGACAGAGTTGGTACCAACGACCAGAGGGTCCATATCTTGGCGCAAGTAGCCATGGTATTATTTCCCGCAAGGGCCGACATGATAACCACGGTATTGTTTCCGGCAAGGGCCGATCCACTATTATTTCCCTAAGGGCCAGATCCACTAGATATTTCCGAGTAAGGGCCGATACTAAGGGTGCCACAATTACTTTTCGTAAAACCGACATTCATTCATTCATTTCCAACATATCATAGCTTTTCAAGAATCAATCATTTCGTATCATAGTATACTGAAAATACATAACATTGAACATAACTTTACAAAGTTATTACTCACAGTGGGCGTTGAAACAGATAGACGGAGTCAACAGGGTCAAACAGACTGCGGCACGTGACCTACATAATACATCACGGATACACACTTGAAACACGCATTTCTAATGCACAAAAGTTACGTCAACGATCCTAAGTGTGTACTTAACCCCTTACCCTTAGTATGGAGTCTCAAACATGGCCTAGAAATGCCTAAGATGGAATGTGGATGCAAAAATGCCTTAGAAAATGTTTTTCAAAAGTTGCTGAAAACAGGGGTCTCGCTCGAGCGAGCCTTCCTGCGCTCGAGCGAGATTCCAAAATCAAAGGCTTCGCTCGAGCGAGACTTCCTTCGCTCGAGCGGTCTGATGAAACAGTAAAAATACTGGATGCTGTGATTTTACGCGCGATGGTCGCTCGATGCTCGCTGGAGCGAGCTTGCAAAATCAAATGTCTCGCTTGAGCGAGGAATCCTTCGCTCGAGCGAGGAAGCCAAATTTGGAATTTTCAGATTTGTCTCCCAAGTTCGAACCAAGCATTCTACAACCCAAAACTCAACCTCTTGGGCCCAAAATCTGGAAAAACACTTTAAACTCATAGTATATCAAGTTTCAAAAGCCAATTTGTAAATTCAAGGGCCAAGAGTGAGTCAATTTGAGCCCCATTGTTGTAAATTTTCAAGAACAATGTTTAAACACACATGCATGAGTTTAATTTCATTCCAAAGTCCAAACAATGATCAAATGGCCAATTTGGTGGAAAAACATGATGAATACATGGATAATTCTTAGGAAATGAACATGCATGCAAATCTTCATGAAGAACAACCTCAAAATCTAAGAACAAGTGCATGCATGCATGAGCTAAGTTCTAATTCAACATCTAGAACCAATTTCTAAACTCCACCCTTAAATGGACCATCTATTATGCAAGAACCATTTTAAATACAACAATGAGAGGTTGAATTTTCATACCTAAGTCTTGAATTTAAGTTGTAGGAGTTTAATTGCCAATACTCTTTTCAATTCTTCCAAATTCCCAAGCCAATGCAAGATGAAGTCAATTCCCTAGCTCTCTCTCTCTCTAGGGTCGGTTGAACTCTCTCATTTGGGCTGAGGAAAATGTTTTTGTCCAGAGTGTAATGAGTTCAAAGATGTGTAGATGGTGGCCACTAAGGATGGCAATACCGTAATTAAGCTAGGTTCATTATTAAAATGTTATTTAATCTACTTTAAATATTTCAAATTGAATTTTAATTGAACCTACCATAGAATCACATAAGATCTAACTAGTCTAAAACACTAATCAATTTCGAAATCGGGCGCCGATAAGGCTTCCAATTTGCAGCTTAAAGTCTAAAACACGAACAGATATTCCGACACCGAACAGATAAAAACACATAAGTCATGCAATGCACATGCAAATAAATTCCAGATTTTTCCCTTAATTATTATTAGACATAATTAAGTCTCAATTAGCGTTAATCAGGGTCGGGGTTATTACAGATTCGAACGTTATCGAACATGGTTAAAATAGATCCAAATACAAATACAGAGTCAGATCTATGTTTTGTCACATCATGCAAGTTGACGACGAGTTATAAGCACAATAGGAGCATCTTTAACCGATACTTCAAATCCTACTTGACACTTTAAAAGGCAAAATTTGAGACTTCAACAAGCTCCAACAGAATAGCCAAATGTTTCATGAATTTGACATGGCTAAAGTACAAATATAATAAAACAATAATGTTAGGTTTTTATTTTTGGCAATCCCATTTGACAAAACTCCTTTGAGTTGTAATTTTATTCGTATTTTTATTTCAGTGAGGCTATGAGTTTATTAGATGTGAATCCAACCCGAATCGAGCCTTGCAGAGAAGTTTGTGTTGTTAATGCTTTCAAGATTGCCACTTCACTGATTATGACAGGGGTTGAGTTGCCCGGTCAGCTCGCAGCCCGAAGCAAAATGCAAAAATGCATTCAAAGTTGCCTGTCCGCTCATGTCATACTTTTCCAGTTTTTCCAGTTTTGGTCTTCCCGCTCGAGCGGGGAAAGTAATGCTCGAGCGGGGTTTGCAAGCTCACAGCATCTCTGCTTCGCCTGAAAAATACTGGATGGTGTGATTCGACGCTCGAGCGTGGAGCCTATATGAAATCACAAAATATGAAGTCTACGCTCGAGCGGGAAGTACCACGCTCGAGCGGACCGCACGAACACAATTTTCCGGATTTCAATAAGGATTGGGTTTTCTTCCAAATCTAGGATTACTTTTGGTTTTCTATAAATACTTAGTTTTCTCCCAAAGCTAAGTGTACTACTTCTCCAGATCTTCTTTTTGGATCTTATGTATATCTGGAGATATTTTGTTAGTTTTCTTTGATGTTTTTATTGAGTATTCAACTCATGGTTTAAAAGAGAGTACATCAAAGGTTTTGTTTGTTAAACAAAAAAGAGAGTTGTTCTTCGGTGGATTCTAAAGAATTCGAGCCTGAAGTTTCGGTGGATTCTGGAGTGGCTCATCAGAAAGACAATTCCGTGGTGAAGATGGGGTTGGAAGAGGCACATAGAGGTTGGTTCAATTAGGCGTTGTGGATTCGCTAGATAATTGAGAGTATACCTGTGTAATTCCTTTAAATCTTCTTAGTGGATTGTTCTTGTGGCTGTTGCCCGTGGTTTTTTGATCACAATTGGAGATGTCCAATTGTGATTTTTCCACGTAAAATCGTTGTGTCTTTTTGTCTTGATTGTTTGATTGGGATTGTTATATTCTGTTTAAAATTGATACATAATCACAAATCAACATCTAGGAGGTTTCTAGATTTTTCAAATAAAATTAGTATATTGTGTGGAGTGTTTCTTTTTAGAGATGTCAAATTTGCATATGTCAATTTACCATCTAAAAAAAAAAAATTTGCCATATCAATTTTTGAAGATTTAGGGGGAGATGCTCTAAAGGATTGAATTGGAAACAGTGGAAACATAATGAAGGAAATTATTTTCACATTCGTTATATGTATCCTTACTTAGCTCATTTTATGCTATATATAGGCCAATTTAAGTTGCAAATTCTATCTAAAAATGATATGGATACAATGGCTTGCACATTTAAGCACTCCATTAAATTAAAGCCAATTTTGACCCTGTTATGGATACAATGGTTTGACACATTTAGATTGTGTTTGAATTAAAAATTTGAGTACAAATATGTGAAGAAAAAAATAAAAATAAGAAGAAAAGTTAATGAAATAGTAGTTAACATTTCTATGCCCCTATATTTAAATATCTTGATCCAAACACAATCTTAGAGCACTCCAAATTTAAATCAATCTTGGACCCTGTTATTTCTCTTCTAACAAGTGCACACAAATCAAATGCAGAGAGAGCGTAGTGATTTTGAGAACCACGTCCATGACTGGATAGAAACAATGGAAACCTCCTAACAATGGTTGCATATAGGCATGTATTGAATTGTTCTGTTTCAATCTTAAACCCCAATAAAGGTTAGTGCTCTTAACAATCCAAAACACTAATATCAGTAAGAAGTACACAAGAATAATAAATTACATGCATATATAAAATTTAAAAAAAAAACACACACACACACACAAAATTTATGTAATTTAATAAAAATTTATGATAAAAAAATATTACAAGAGATACAATAGAGATAGTCATCTCCCCTAAAGACAATTAACTGATAATGACAGAAATACAAAAAATATTATCACAACCAAAGTTTGATATATATGTGTTTCCAGTACCGGCTTTGGGCTAAGGCCACTGAGGCTTGTGCCTTAGGCCCCAAAAATTTGGCCGAAAATAGGGACCCCAAATTTAGTAATGTATTATAGTATATTATAAATTTAAATTTGCCCAAATTATTTTTGTTATTTTAGGGCCAATTCAAAAAGTCCAAAAATATTTTGTTGGATCATATTTATTTATAAGTGTGATTTGGCCCAATTAAAATTAAAATATCTACAGAAAGTGTTGATGGTCGAGGGAGAAGAATAATACATACAAGCTCTCAATCTCTCCCTCCCACAAAGTGACGAAGGAAAGGAAGCATAACAACCATAAGTAGAGCAATGAGCAATGGTGGAAATTGATTGAAAATAATAAATTAAAAATTATGGCCTTATAAATTAAAATTTTTTAGTATTGTTAAATTATAAATTTTAAATTATAGATTACAAATTTAGAATTATATATTAAATAAAAATTATAAATTACAAGGATAAAATAGTTTTTTGAACATTTATCCTTATCCAGTCTGTCCAACCAAATATTAGATTCACTAAAAATAGTCCAATGCAGACATTTAATCTCATGATTAAACATAGGATACAAATCTAGTTAAACTAAATAGTCCTGTGACAATGTATTCTAGGACTAACAGTCCGATAGATTACAATCCCCCCTTATCCAGTCTGTCCAAACAAACACACCTTTAGAGTTATGTTAGAACCCCAAATATTTTACCAAACCTGGATGTGGGACTCACACACATGTGGATTTGTGTGAGTCCTATCTCATGTGAGAAGTTTGATAGAATATTTGATAAAATATTTGAAATACATAATATTTTTCATTTAGAGTTATGTTAGGAATTCCAAATATTTTATCAAATCTCTCACATGGTGGGGTCAATTACTCGTACTTAATGCATTATTTGTTAACAAAACCCTATATATATATATATATATATATTACAAAAAAAATATATTTTTATTGATATATCCTCACCTAATTAGTTTACTACGATATAATTGATTTTATATTGATCGAGTAAAGTAAAAGAAAGTACTGAAAACTTGAGTTGGATTTTATTAATTTATTTTATTGGCCATGCTATTGAATTGAATTGAATTTTATTTAATTAGTATTGATTGTATTAAAGTTTGCGATGAATTTTATTATACTATTTTTAGTTGTTGGTTTGTATTAATAATATTTTATAATTTTATTCGTATTATGTTTAAATGTTATTAGATATTTCTTTATTTTAAATTATTTGTTATTGATTAATTTACTTATTTTTAGTACAGTAAAATTGTAGTTTCAACTCAAACCAATCCAAACTATGTTGGCTTGAGTTGATTTGATTTGGTATTAGAATCAACTTTTGAAGGGTTTATTAAATTTCTATTTCTAAACTATCGTCAAATTATCTATTTAGTCAATAAACTATCGATTGAGTATACTAAATTCCTAAAATATAAATTAAAGTTATTTAATCTTTAAACTATTTATTGAATTTATTAAGTTTTTAAAATATTTAATTAAGACATATTTAATCCCTAAAAATATTGCAAAACTAAAATATATGTCCATAAATATTATAAATTAGTAAAAGACTCTACTTAATTAAGATTTTATTTAAAAAATATGAAAATTTTATTTTGTCAGTGTTTTATTTCATTGTGTGCATAAATTAGT
Source organism: Camellia lanceoleosa (assembly GCA_025200525.1). Classification (NCBI taxonomy): domain Eukaryota; kingdom Viridiplantae; phylum Streptophyta; class Magnoliopsida; order Ericales; family Theaceae; genus Camellia; species Camellia lanceoleosa. The sequence goes on from CM045760.1 coordinate 7,904,193, forward strand.
ATTAGAGTATGGTTACTCAATCTTAGTATTTTACCAATAAAATTATATGAGTATTAGTAGGTGACTCGTGCGATGCATGAGAATTTAGTGGTGTGTATTGAGCAGATTTTATATTTATCAAATTATTAAAAGTGTGCCTTAAGTAATGGTATGCCTTGAAATGAAATGTGATGTGTAAATAGAGACACCCGGATCTTATGTGTTGAAAACTTTAGAACAAGACTTATATAGTAGCATGAGTCTCGCAAACGGTAAACATGTTTTTTTTTTCCGAAATATTTTTGTATTATTTTATTCGAACCATAAACACATATTTTAAAAGTGTATTGTTGAAACCCGTTGTACCCTATGGGTATGTTTGATTGGATGAATTAAAGTATGTGATTGAGATTATTAATTCGTAGGCCTAATTATCCTATATTTGTTTTAACATTTTGGTTTAGGATTATTAATTCAATGGATAATTAATCTAACAAATTTATAAGATTATTAATAATGGGGTAGGGGTAAGATTATTAATCTAATGGATAATTTATCCTATTAATTTAATTGAATAATGAATACTAAATTAATTTGATAAGATTATTAATATCTCACTATTAATTTTGTAAATCAAACATGACCTATATGCTTAAAGTAGAAAAATTAGCTTAATTAAGGAATAAAGTGATGGAAATGCCCTAGTCAGGGAAATGAGCCAGCTAAGCGACAAGTAAAACATTGTAATTAGATCAAGTTCAGCAATGACAGAGACCATTAAAATTGATGTTCTAAAACAACTACTAATGATTTGGCATCCAATTTTTTCTTAAAAAAAAAAACAGACATAACAATTCTGTGATAGTGGAGCGAGACCCACTACCACAACATGATTAGTGATGACACTATAGTACTCTCACCCATTCTCATTTAAAGTAATAGATCGGATTATTTGGGTCAGATTCAGAAGAAACTCGGTGTGTTGACATACCTATTTATTTGTTTTTTAGATCTCTCTCTGCATATTCCCTCCCTAGTTGAAATCCCTTCCCCCTCCGCATCTTTTTGATAATATATCTCTTTCTTGTCGGTTGCTTGAAGATCAATGGATCCAGAAATAGATTTTCGGACTTATCTATCATCATTGCCGGATACGTCTGATACATCTGATACGTCTGATGATGATGATAATGAGGTATTTAGTCTTTCTAAATTGTTTGGGTATGACGAAGAACTAAAACGTATTCCTCTAGTTGCACCACGGTGTGATACACATGATGGTGATGATTATGATAATTATGATTATGATTATGATGATGACCATGATATGACTGAGGATGAATACCGGGTCTACAAGGATCAAGTTTTGAAGAGCGACGTAAGTAAAAATTTACATTTACATCCCCATCCCAATCCTTATGGCCTTTGCATCACTAGTTCTTTTGCTTATGTTTTATTTATTTTTGCTGGTTCTTTCGTTGCTTTAGGGGTTTGATGTAGCGTGCATACCTGGTGTCAATGAGTTCCATCAAATTCTTCCAATGGACATTACCCATAATGCTAAAAAATACGAATGGTATTCGCAGCTTGCAGTTAATGAATACAACCGTCGCATCAAGGTTTTTGTTTATGTTTTTGCTGAAACGGGCATTTAATTGATGATTGTATGTTATTTCAAGTTATAAATATAATAGTACTTAGCTTATTCATGACAACATTTGTAGGACACAAACAAAGAGTTGGAGTGTGTGTACTCAGGTTTTAAATGACCTTCGGCGCGAAGGATCTTGCTGATGGAGGCAATATCATGACATATCAAGCTGTGGTGCTAATGGGGGTAGGCTCTGAGATGTCAGTGTTATCTTTTAGGCTCAAACCTCTTGAGGATGAACAAGGTAAGGCAGATGCATTTTCTTCTTTGTAATTTCCACCCTTAAATGTCTGAGATAACAAATAACTGATTAGAAAGTATATATGCTTAGGAATTATAAATATGAGGGTGATTGTTGAATCTTTGTTTTTCTTTAGCACAATATTGGCTGCTATTTCATTTATTTGTTTAGATGTTAGAAAGTTTAGTATTTGAAGCTCCATTTGTTTTGGCAAAATACTTTTTTCTACATTTTATGACGTCTGATACGATAGAAAACGAAATTCAACAAAAATATTTTTGTGCTCAATGGAAAACAAATTTATTTGGGCAAAAAATGTTTTCAATTTTTTAAATGTGGAAAACATTTTTTGAACTTGTATCTTACCAACCCCACTACCATTGTCACTATGCTACCACTGCCACTGTCTCCTTAGCAGATCACTGGTTCTTCCTCACCTGCCACAAGAAGCTCGCATAGTTGCTCGACGCCTACGCATATGGTGGCTCCTTAATCGTTATCTTGTAGTACTCATCAGCTATCTTTCAAAACAAAACAAAACAAAATAAAATCAAAGAGGAACGGTAGCCCAGCTTCAAATGATGAAGTTAACTAAATCATTTGTTCATCTTTCCTTCTTCTAATAGAAGAGTGGACTAAAACACACACTCCATAGTAATGAGTTACCCTTTGCTTGCCGATAAGAAACTCCACATTCCCATCAAAGATTTGAACCCATCTTATTGTAAGTTTTCTAAACAAAACTGTATATTAGATTGAATTGTTTGAACAAAGAATACATACATCATTTATATAGAGTACCACCAATTCGTAATCCTACATGAATACATCACTGAGATATATAGAAGTCTAATAGATATAGGACACTTATTCCTAATCCTAGAAGAATACATATTCTCACACCCCCGCTCAAACTCGAGGTGTTTTAGCAGAAAACATTGAGAGTTTGTCAAGAAAAAATCGAAACCGAGCAGTGGTGTGAGTCTTAGTGAAGAAGCCAGCAAGTTGCAGAGCCGAAGAGACAAAAAGAAGCGAGATAAGGCCAGACTGCAGATGCTGACGAACGAAGTGACAATCAAGCTCAATGTGCTTTGTCTGTTCATGGAAGACAATGTTATGAGCAATTTGAATAGCACTTCGGTTGTCACAATAGAGAGAGGTCGGGGAAGATTGAGGGACACCCAACTCAGATAAGAGATTACGAAGCCAGACAATTTCAGCAGTAGCATGAGCCATAACACGATACTCAGCTTCGGCAGTAGAACTGGCAACAATAGTTTGTTTCTTGCTTTTCCAAAAAATTCCCCAATCGCTAAGAAACATACAGAAACCAGAAGTAGATTTATGATTATTAACATCACCAGCCCAATCAGCATCAGTATAGGCCACCAAGTCTAAGGAAGAAGTAGAAGAGAACAGCACGCCCTGAAAGATAGTACTGCGAAGATAGCGAAGAATCCAAAGCAAAGCAACCCAATGTGTCGAGCGAGGGGCAGAAACAAACTGACTAATCACATGGACAGCATAGGCAAGATCAGGGCGAGTAACTGTCAGATAGACTAAGCAACCTACAAGCTCGTGATATAACGTAGGATCATCTAGAGGAACCCCATCAGTAGTATTGAGCTTTACATTAAGCTCAATGGGGGTATCAGACAGCTTAGTGTCAGTAAGTCTGCCACGATGGATAACATCGTTAGCATACTGTAAACAAGCCAGCGGGGGACCTCGCTACAGTTCGGACTCGATTTGTGTTACGGTTCTTAATCTGAACCAAAAGAGTCCAAATCCGACAAATCGTTTTGAGAAAAGAAGTGCCAAACATGGACTGCTTTGCCAGATACAGAGTTGCCACCTAAATATTTTATTTTTGGGAAATTTAGGAAACCCTGACTCGTTTGCCTAAGGCCACGTGTCCGTCATCACCAAAGTTGCCTCGGCTCGGGAACTTGGGTACGATTAGGGAAGGTCACTTCGTGAGCACCCCCGCTCGCCCGATCAAAGATCGGCCTTTACTAACCATGATATCTAGTTTTGAAAACTTTGTGTGCTCTTATTCCGGTTATTAGCTTAGATTTACTATGTGATGCGCACAGCATAAATATAGACTGGGTCGCCTGAATTGGAACAAAACATTTCATGTTTGTTTGTTTGAAAATGGTTTGATGGTGCTACATGCAGGTAGGCTAAGACGTGGATTTGCCACCCTCAAGTGGGCTTAGAAAACATGTTTTTGCCACTATCTAGTGGGCTTAAAATAAACAGTTGGTGATTTGTTCCAATCTAAACAACCCAACCTTCACTCACAGGCATTCAAGCAATTATATCACATAAGCAGTTAGCCTCATGGTAAGCATGCTATTTATGACAGTCTCTCACACGCATGCAAGGATGCTAAAGCGTAAAATTCACCGAGTACTCCAAGCCAAAACAGAAACCGATTAGAAATCCATGCATGATCCTAAATATGCAGAAATGCCTAATGCAACACATGCAAAAATGCAACTATAGCAGGCTCGGCTATTCTAAACATGGCGTATGGAATGCTACAGCTAACATATATTCAACTTAGAATTGAAATACAAATGCAGTTAGTATGATGCGCCGAGCCCGGTGCATGCAAGACAGATGAATGAATGCAAACATGCTATCATACTGTATGCTAATTGAAACATGCCCTAATCTAACCATCATAAGCTGGTAAATAAAAGGGAAGAAAGACGTGGGGTTGGAAGACATACATCACACGCACGCACGCACACTTATTACAACATTGCCCTTGCGCAGAGAGTCCGAATAAATAATATACAGTCCCAAATAAATACAGTCAGAAATAAGTACAAAAATCCTAATTAATTTACAAATTAATCTAGGAAAGCTATAAATTGGCATGCGAGCCAGGGACTGCCTCAACTCTGATGAATGATGTATGTTCGGACTGCCTTGCGCGGAAATCCACTGTGATGCCCCAATTAGTCTCTGTTTGCAATTGTTCTTGGAAAGCGCGTCAAGCTCTAGAAGGCTGCTGATTCTTGATTTGCTGCAACAGAGAGCAGGAAAAGGGCATAGCAATGTATTTTCACATATGTATGCATGCCTCGATCCTCGTGCCACCAATCACGCATCTCGATGCATGATGGCTGAGGAGTCGAATTGCACAACTCAATATAGAATGGATGCACATAAAAACACAACAAGGCCAAGACTCCATCATGGGTAATCCGAGTGTTTGCGGATCGAATTGAGACACGTTCACTCAAGCACGAACGCCCTCGCTTCCGTGCTAAGCTAACTCTTATCCCAAACACAATGCGATATGCATGACATGCATGAATGCAACTAAGATACAACCTAACATGCACAATGCTATGAAATGGCATACACGATGCATGAGGTAACATGGCATACACGATGCATGAGGTAACATGGGAGGCACAACATGCATGACATGCATGAATGCAACTAACATACAACCTAGCATACACAATGCTATGAAATGAAATGGCATACACAATGCACGATGGACTTACACCAACATGAGTGGACCTCAGCCACACTCACATAGGAGGCCATTAGGATGGAAATGAGACACTCGAGATGCGCGCACACATGCACGCAAACCGAGGACCGAACCTAAGGCACAAATGCCACTCTACCAAAGCATGGCAAGGCATGGAACATGGTATGCAAACATGAAAATTTCAGCAATAAAATACGATGCTAAACAGTCCCGAATCATGGCAATATGGCACCCGATGCATGAGACGAACCCCAAAACACGAAACTAGGCACACGGAATGACTCATAGCTATACAAAGCATGCATTATTTGAACATGAAGTGTAAAGATAGAGTTGAGACAATCCCAAAACATACATTTTTCTAGTTTAGAGTGTGGCCAAAAAGTGCTAGCAAGATGGCCTAAAACAGTATGCAAATTTGACCAACGGACATGGTTTACATGGCAAGTATAAGATACACATGGAATCTAACCAAACCATCAAAAATCAGTGAATAAATCATGTGGAAATAGGCCCAAATAACCACTGATATGCAACCATGGCATGCCAAAATGATGAATTGCTTTAGAGGGCCATACAAGGGATTCTTAGGCGCATATAAGATAGACATGTGGCAGCCCCAAACCCACTTTTAAAATCAAATATGGTAGTCCCAAAACTCAACAAATTGACCCTAGAATACGACTAGGAAGCATGCAAGGTAGGGTCGCTTTGGAAGGCCAAAATGACCACCAAACAAGTCAAGGTGAGAGGGGGTGACCCCCCTCTAATTTGAAGGCTCAAAACAGTAGCCAAGCCACTGGAAATCCACTGGATTCCAGTGGCTAGAGGCCCAAACAAGGCATGCAACAATAGCTAGGATATAAAGCTCAAAATAGGAGGCAACCAAGCATACAAGATAGCATATGACCTCAAACAAGAATGGAACCTCAATAAAGCATGAAGATACTGTCAAAAAAAGCCTTTTTCCAGTTTACAACAAGTCTCAAAAGTGATCACAAATATGGCTTATCTATCATGCAAAAAAAGGCCCTAAAAGAGATAATAGAGGTAAGAGGCAGCAGCTGGCCCCAAATGGCCAAGAGCCCTTCAACAAAGTTGAAGAGGGGCTCAAAACATTGCACTTCACAGTTTACAAAAAGCCACGAAAATAAACACAAGTAGGCCTAAACTATTATGCAAGAAAAAGTCCAAAAGAGGGACAAAGAAGCAAGTGATAGCTTCTGGCCCCAAACAGAGGAGAGACCTTCAACAATGTTGAAGAAGGGCTCAAAACATGATATTTTACAGTTTATGACCAAGTCCAAAACAACTCAAAAATAGGCCTAAAATAGTATGGAAAAAAAGGCCAAAAAGAGAGATAAAGAAGCAAGTGGTAGCTGGAGACCTCAAACAGCAAGAGGTCCTTAATCAAACATGAAAAGGATCTCAAAATATGACTATTTAGAGTTTGGGTCGGAGCCCAAAAATGTAAGAAAGTATGGCTTAGATAGCATGCAAAACAAGAGCAAAAAGAGAGAAAATGAGACTCACCCTTGAAGACCAAACTTCCAGCTGCCTTTGGACCAAGTTTGGGTGCTCCTAAGATCTGAAGAACAGCCCCAAGTTGTTGGAATGGATGGTGGTGGTGTGGTGCTATGAGGTGGTGTAGAAATGGTCCAACAACAAAGGGTTTTGAAGCTTTGAATGAGAGAGATGGAGGATGTACGTATGCAAAGCACCAAGAGGATTTTTTTTTTCACCTCAAAATGCAGCTGGAGCTGCTGGTTTTATAGGCAAAAGAGTGGAGAAAAGGGGGGAAATTCAAATTCAAGTTTTCCCTCCCAAAAGGTTGACCTTCGGGCATAGGGCCTAGAGGAAAACAAATTGCACATCTAGAACACACTTGGGGAGGGGGTCATGGCCGGCCAGCTCAAAAGGGAAAAAAAGGTCATCCAACTAGGTAAGTGGCCGGCCTGCTACATTTTCTGGTCGGCCTGCTACTTTTCAGGACAAAAAATGGGTCTTTCGGAAAGAAAGGTGGCTGGCCAGTGATAGGGAAGTCCATCCAAATTGAAGCCCCGGAAGTTAGCTTTCCAATGGCGCAAACCTTGCATTAAAATTCCTCCTGTGGAAAAAGTTATGCCTTTTTTGGTGAAGCCGCGCAGATTTCGGTCCAACCGGAGTGATGTCCTACTTCAATCAACTATATCTCCCCCGTCCGGAATTGGATTTAGGAGATTCTTGAGTGAAAAATGAAGCCCCGGAAGTCTTATTTCCAACAGTGGTGGCCTCATAGCTTGATATGCAAATGAATAGGCCTGATTCGGCGAGGGCTGTTCGACTCTTTCTTAACGGTTCATGCCCATTTTCTCCCCCAACTGGATTTCTTCCCTCTTCTCCTCTTTTCTTCAACTCCAAACCCCTAAGTAAGGTGTTTTAAAAGATTTTTCAAAGATTTCATCTCTCTTTCATTAATTTTGACTTTGTCCTTGCTCGGTTTACCGAAAAGCGCAACATTTGACAAAATACGAGCCTCGGAACATCGTAAAAACTCTATTTCGAAAACGTTTTGAAAGAGAGGGTTTTAAGACTAAAATATTTTGATCAAGATCGTTTTGGTCCAAAAAAAGGGGCATGAAGTTGAGATTTGACTCTCTCTCCTTGCCGAAGAAATTGAACCTTTGCACTGCACAACTTCCAAAACCATCAGTCGCGTCCAAGTCTTAAAGGTGGTCAAAAATGGGGTGTCTACAGTTGCCCCTCTTTGACTGAACTCGGAAGTCAAGAAGTGACGGGAGTGAATGTCAAAGCTCAGAGACGACCCATTTTTGACAAGGCCGAAGACTTGGACAAACAAACAAAATATAGATAAATAAATGGTTGTGCCCGCAGGCTACCTACGTATTCTTTTGTAAGGAATCAAACCAACAGTAGTTCAAAAGGTGATGCAAAATGATATGCAGAAAGATTTTGATAATTGGACTTATACGCTACGCGAAGCCGGTTTGAAAGTTGGACTTATACGCTACGCGAAACCGGTTTGAAGATTGGACTTATACGCTACGCGAAGCCGGTATGAAAATTGGACTTATACGCTACGCGAAGCCGGTTTGAAAATTGAGGACTCATGCAATGCACTGCAATGTAGTGGCTAAGATGCAATGTAATAGCTAAGAGGTAAAGGTACCTTACAGGGGCAATTGTCAATGACTTACCTCGGTAATGTCCTACCTCATGCTGATGTGGGAATTTTCCTCTTCTTCTCAATTGAACCACAGGTACTACTTTTCTCCCTGACTATGGTTGCAGCTTTCCCTATTCTCCAACAGGGTGACAGACTAGGTTGGATCAAGATCTGCATTGAGGCGCATCAGATGCTATCTCAATCTATGGGCCGCCATATAGATTTCAAGTCGAGGATATACCTCGGTATTTAAACCAGACTTTAGTCTCGAAATCGAACCTTTGTGTTCTAGGCATGAGCCATTCAACTCTAGTTTCCACCGTCTCGCTTGGTCTCCTAGGAACTCACCGCTAACACGTGCAGTGGCTATACTGCACCGGAAGTCGTTCGGGCACAACAAACACCAAAGGAATTGCACCTTTAGAGGATTTAAGGTCTCCTAGACTGGGCAATAAAACAGATATGATGCAATGGATGTAATAGATGTGATGCAATAGATAATAGATGCAATGCAACAGAGAGTGCAATAGATGCAAAATGGTGATGTACGCCAACCACGTTGGACTCGTGAGTGGAGAAAGAACAAAGAAAATCAATTAGGAGCGCGTTCCACGCAACCTAAGGTAAATTCCAAACACGCTGAAATCGTGTGAGGAAGGAGACACTCAAACCACGCTGAAATCGTGAGACGAGGTCCAAAAACAACTGCTCAAGTGCGCGCACAACGCAACCCGAGATAAAATCCAAACACGCTGAAATTGTGTGAGGAAAAGAACACTCTAACCACGCTGAAATCGTGAGAAGAGGTCTGAAAACAACCCGCCCAGCGTGTCTACAACGCAACCTGGGATAAATTCCAAACACGCTGAAATCGTGTGAGGAAAAGAACACTCTAACCACGCTGAAATCGTGAGAAGAGGTCCAAAAACAACCCGCCCAGTGCGTCTACAACGCAATCTGGGATAAATTCCAAACACGTCGAAATCGTGTGAGGAACGGGACACTCAAACCACGCTAAAATCGTGAGAGGAGGTCCAAAAACAACCCGCCCAGCGCGTCTACAACGCAACCTGGGATAAATTCCAAACACGCCGAAACCGTGTGAGGAAAAGAACACTCTAACCACGCTAAAATCGTGAGAAGAGGTCCAAAAACAACTGCTCAAGTGCGCGCACAACGCAACCTGAGATAAGATCCAAACACGCTGAAATCGTGTGAGGAAAAGATCACTCTAACCACGCTGAAATCGTGAGAAGAGGTCCGACAACAACCGCTCAAGTGCGTGCACAATGCAACCTGAGATAAGATCCAAACACGCTGAAATCGTGTGAGGAACGGGACACTCAAACCACGCTGAAATCGTGAGGAGAGGTCCCAAAACAACCCGCCCAGCACGTCTTCAATGCAAACTGGGATAAATTCCAAACACGCTGAAATCGTGTGAGGAAGAGAACACTCTAACTACGCTGAAATCGTGAGAAGAGGTCCAAAAATAACCGCTCAAGTGTGCACACAACGCAACCTGAGATAAAATCCAAACACGCTGAAATCGTGTGAGGAAAAGAACACTCTAACCACGCTGGAATCGTGAGAAGAGGTCTGAAAACAACCGCTCAAGTGTGCGCACAACGCAACCTGAGATAAAATCTAAACACACTGAAGTCGTGAGAGGAAAAGAACACTCTAACCACGCTGAAATCGTGAGAAGAGGTCCGAAAACACCCGCTCAAGTGCGTGCACAACGCAACCTGAGATAAGATCCAAACACGCTGAAATCATGTGAGGAACGGGACACTCAAACCACGCTGAAATTGTGAGAAGAGGTCAAAACAACAATCGCCCAGGTGTGCGCACAACACAACCTGAGATAAATTCCAAACACGCTGAAATCGTGTGAGGAAAAGAACACTCTAACCACGTTGAAATTGTGAGAAGAGGTCCAAAAACAACCGCTCAAGTGCGCACACAACGTAACCTGAGATAAGATCCAAACACGCTGAAATCGTGTGAGGAAAAGAACACTCTAACCACGCTGAAATCGTGAGAAGAGGTCAAAAAACAACCCGCCCAAAGACGCTACAACGCAACTCGATAAATTCCAAACACGCCAAATCGTGTGAGGAAAAGAACACTCTAACCACGCCAAATCGTGAGAAGAGGCTGAAAACAACCGCTCAAGTCGCACACAACGCAACTCGAGATAAAATCCAAACACGCCGAAATCGTGTGAGGAAAGAACACTCTAACCACGCCAAATCGTGAGAAGAGGTCTGAAAACAACCGCTCAAGTGCGCGCACAACGGAACCTGAGATAAAATCCAAACACGCTGAAATCGTGTGAGGAACGGGACACTCAAACCACGCTGAAATCGTGAGAGGAGGTCCAAAAACAACCCGCCTAGCGCGTCTACAACGCAACCTGGGATAAATTCCAAACACGCTGAAATCGTGTGAGGAAAAGAACACTCTAACCACGCTGAAATCGTGAGAAGAGGTCCAAAAACAACCACTCAAGTGCGAGCACAACGCAACCTGAGAAAGTCCCGAAGGACAACGATCCCAAACGCTGCTCAGCATAAAAGGATAAAATGATAGAAGATAACACAAGATGCAAATAAATGCAAGCAAGGTGTGCATGACAATACAAGTGGAAAGGTGCATAACAATGCGGGTGGATGGGTGCATAACTTTGAAGCAGGCTTGATCTTGCGCTTGAAGTAGAGGCACACTCATACTTCGGAGCACTGACAAGGCTTGAAAAGGTACATCCGGAATACAGTCACGGAATTTTCTGAAGTTGAAGCACACTCAGATGCTTCCATTTCCCCTCTTTTGCTTTGCGCCCGTAACCCATGTAGCCAGATAGGTCCCGGTTTTACCGTTTCACGTGACTGGGTTGAACCTTGTGGTTTTCTGAAAGAACGAATCTTGTTTTGCACAAATGTAGGGAATGGCACGGCACTCGAAAAAAATGATTTTATTTTTGAAATTGAGAGATGAGTTCTTGATCGATATTGAGCCTACGAACACAACAAGACTACGACTCAACAACGAAAAACAAAAGGTGAACAACCTAAACACATCGAGTAACACTCAAACGACTCAAAACAAGAATCGAGATAAAACAAAAGACACGACCTTGAGACATGCACAGGAGGCTGTTTCTCCGGGTATTATTTCCTACCCTTTCTAATTTGTGATTCTCACATCACTCGCCCTCGAGCTCTATTTTTCTCTCAAAACCTTTCCTCGCTTTTCCTCTCAACAAGACATCTCTATTCTTCAATCTCTCATTTTTTATCCCTCCCCTGGCTGGTTAATGGATAAACAGAAGGTTGCGGGCTCTTGCCCCTAGCACTCAGCTAGATTCTTCTTCTTCTGCACGCAGCTAGTGAGTTTCTCTCATAGAGAGGCTGTGCTACAACTGGATGTGTAGCGAATCTGCAGCTGACATCGGTTGACGACGCTCTGCCGGGGAGTTTTGGATGTGGTTAGATCTATCCAGATGATGGAGTGGAATATCTTGATCCATTCCAGTTCGTGCTTCGCACTTGGCTTGATACCTCGCTGCTCGGAGGGTGAGAGAGCTTTCAGCCCTTTTGCTGTTAACTTCAGTTGTGCCCTTTTCTGGCAGGTAGAGTGCCCTTCTTGGCAAGTATTGTGGCAATAGGGAAAACACAGAACACCTGACTCAATTGTGCCCCTAGTTCATCATTTCGACCATTTTTTTGTTTTTGGCTTTCTACTAAGACAATTTTGACCAAAATGAGAGTTAGATTAACATGCTTGTTCGATTTTCTGATTCAAAATCATGCAAGTTAGGTTATGAGCACTGAAAATTTTCCTTTTCTGGGTCCAAGAAAAAGGTCCAGTTTTGGAAAAATGGAATAGTTTTCGAGAGAAGATTAGTCAACCTCAGTAAAAATTCTCAAAAACTGTTTTTGCAATCGGCCACTGCTGAACGAGCATAGAACCCACTCTCGAGATGCACAACCTCAGATCCGAAGGAAAATTGCCCCTTGCTTGAAGAGAGCTGCATGGCAACGGAAAGTTGTCCCTTGTTTGAACGGCACCGCTGCGCATTGAATGGCAACGGAAAGTTGCCCCTTGTTTGAACGGCACCGCAGCGCATTGAATGGCAACGGAAAGTTGCCCCTTGTTTGAACGGCACCGCAGTGCATTGTAGTCAGTCCTCAGAGTGACGAACACAACCAAATCCTCAGATACAGAGAAGACAAAGATGACCAGAACCATCGCATGGACACAATCAAATTGAAATGTTTTACGGCTGGACTTCAGGATGAAGTTTTCTACGTATCCCAAAGATGGGAATCAAGCCTTACATAGTTCGGAGTTAAGGTACACTCGGGTATTAACCTCTCCTTTTATGCTCTACCTTTTGCCAAGGCGCCCGTTGCGGGTTTTCGACCTTGCGAGCTTCTGTTTTTCTTTTCTTTTCAATTCTTTTCTTCTCTTTTTTTTTTTTTCTCTTTTTTTCTTTTTTTTTTTTCTTTTTTTTTTTTTTTTTTCTTTTTTTTTTTTTCTTTTTTTGCTTTTCGTATATATCTTTTCTTGCTCTCACTTTTGCACAGGTCGCTTTTCGTGTTTTCGCCCAAATGAGCCTCTCAAAGGGTAAAAGTGTAACAAGTCCATGCCAAATGGTTTTAGGATCTCCAAGCCATCCGTATCCAAGAGAGTGGCTGTTGTATCGATTTGCAAAAGGAGCCATCTTCGGCTCTTCGGAAATTTTCGCCCCTAGTTCGAGGGGTGCTTCTGTTCTAGCTTCGCAAGCTTCTTTTGTTGACGTCCGACCTTCTTGATCTGACTTCCCTGCCTCTAGTTCAAGGGCTGCTTCGAATTTGGCCACACAGGTCTCACATTGCGGTTGACCGTTGGACACTCTGAATTAAGGTCCAAGGTTTGAAAGCAAGGGGTCGAGTCTCGAGGCTGAGAGCGATCCTAGGTCAGACAATCTCAAGAGCGATTCCACAGTGTCTTCGAGATCGCGCAAAAATATTTTTTGAAATCTTTTAAGAAAGCGACAAATCGTTCGCGCTGAAGACAGTGTAGAACCAATCTGGATCAAGCCAGGATCCTTCCCAGTACTCACACTAACAAGCATGATTTCGTTCATTAAGGGCTTAGCACGCCTCTCTTTCTCTCAATTGATCAAATTTTTGCAAAACACGAGGAATCCCTTCCTCCTCGTTTTCACCGCAGTGTTCAAAAGGTTTTGAAAAACTCAGGTCATTACAATGACTTCAAGGCACAGAAAAGACAGAGTTCTTAGTCAAATACCGCTATCTCATTCAGAACTTTCGGCATAACTGGCACAAGGCAGAAGCAAACGCGAGAGCGTGAAAATCATCACTTGTTTATTCAAAATCATAATAACTGGCTCCCTGGCAGGAACAGACTCAAAACAAAACGAAAAGGCAAACGCGAAACAAAATGGTGACGCTCGAGGTAACACCCCCGGAATCACCCGACTCTAACAAAACAGGACTGACTCGATACAATAAGACAGACCCAACTGACTCAGTATGAAAAGACTAACTCAAAAAAGACTGACTCAAAACAGACTCAAAACAACAAGACTAACCCAATACCCAAGTCAGAAAGCATAAAAACCAGCATTCACCAATGCTCAAAACAGTGTGTGCCTTACGCCACATCTGGAGTAAATCGAGTGCCATCCGCAGGTGGTTCATCCCCCGATCACATAGTCACATTATCCTCCATAAGTTCACTGATCAAGTGCCGATAGACTTTGAAAGACTGGTGCGGCGATGACCTTGTTGTCAAATAGATCTTGTACATCATGGCGCAGACGAAAGCAACTATCAGTGTCATGACCGGTTTGTTGATGGTAGGTACAGTACTTAGTCCGGTCATGCTTTGGAGGGAGAGGATTAGGTAAAGGCTGTTGTTCCAATGGTTTCAGATGTCCTTTTCGGATGAAGACCTCTAGAGCCTTTGACAAAGGCATATAAAGTGAGGTGAAAACCCTCTTGACTCGGGGTGGATATTTGGCCGTCTGTGAGCTACTTCCGGATGCACCGGTGAATGGGGTAGCTTTTTTTGATGTGGTGGTGGTGACCATGCCCACTTCAGAAGGTCTTGCGGTTGCATCACCACTGGTGGTCGCATTTGAACTGCGGGAAAATGCCCGCCTAGGCTGCTCCTTTTCTTGGTCAATAAGGCCCTGCTTCATGGCATCTTCGATCTGTACTTCCATCTCATGCAAATCTGAAAAGGTATGGAAGGGGAGTACGATCATTTTCTGCATTAGTTTGGGCTGGAGGTTGCGCACAACCATTCGTATTTGATCCTTATCTGTTGGTCTAATAGTCATCATTGAGGCCTTGGCCTCCAAATGGCCACACAATTCGAGAAGCTCTCCTTAGGCTCGCCTTGTCGCCTCAAGATCACGGGTTGTGATCTCAACTGGTATTGTATGAATATTGTGCGGCGAAGGCCTCGGCCATCTCCTCCCAAATTGCTTTCATCAATCTCCAATTTGGCGTGCAGATGGCCGCAATACCCGACAAGGTCCTGCCAAAAAGGGAGAGCTTCTGTAATCTTGTCAAGCCCATCGGGCTAAGAACATCTGAAAACAAACTCAGGTGGACCATGGGATCTCCTGACGCGTCAAAACGGTGGATGTGAGGCATCTTGAACTGTCCGGCGGTCACCACAATCGGTGTACCCGTCCTCAATGTCCGGGATGGATTTTACCCCCTGGGATTTCTTGAACAACTTCTCAAGCTTGTTCAATTTCAATGCTGTAGGGTCGACCTCAGACTCGAAGGGTGAGTCTGGTAGATTGGTGGGTGTTTTGGACAGCTGGGGTAAGATCGGGGGCGGAGCTGGCCCTACCGGAATGTCTGTACCATCCTGGACATTTGGCGTCTCCCCAAGTGCCGGAGCTCCTGCTGGGAGAAGAACTTCTTGTGAAGCAGACGCGCCGCTTTGTCAAGCAGTACTGGTGATGAGCTCACCGCCGAGCCATGATTGCACTTCTTTGCTTGGAAAATTCCGCTTGGCGGACAACATCTTGCTGCATGAGTTTCATAGTTTCCTGCATTTGACGCATCATTGCCTCCATCCCTGATGTATTCTGCTGATCCGTCAGACTGACCGGTAGATCTATCTCTATGGCAACAATTGAGACCTCAGTCCGACTGTTAAGGGCCACCGATCCGTAATCGCTGACCAGGTGATCTCAGGTCGACCGCCCTTTTACCCTGCTTCGATTTAAGGAACACCGACGGTTGCCCTTAAATTGAATTTCTGACCTAACAAAGTCTATCAGCACTAGTCCAATGTATCCGGGGGATATCGGAGCCTTCTAAAGCTATGGTTCCAAGACTACCTAGCAAAAGAGAAAACAAACAGCATCTCAGCATGATTTCACCTGAACAGATATGAGCATAGTTGAATGAGTGTGCTCTCTATTGAATTCTGCCCAAAATTCTGCCGGTAAACTAATACCCCCAGGTAAAACTGATTCCCCAAATACTGATGCCCTCAGGCCTGATGCCCAAACTTGCAAACTGATACATGCATTCATGTAGAGACGCACTCTAAAAGCACATAACAAGCAAGTGAGAGCCAAAACACCCCAATGGAGGGGTAGGGTTTCCCTGTCCTATTTTGTCAGGAGCTAGGGTTTCACTACGCACGCAGCGGTTTCAAACAACCTATATCGGGTAAGCAACCTGTCCTAGTTTGGAATGGTCACTATGGATCCGAATATGCACTAGGTTGAATGGTCAAAAGGGTGCCCCGGTAAAACCGGGGTTTGTGTTCCCACACTGGCAGAGCCCGTAACTGGTCAGCCTTATGGTCATGCCTTGACAAGACAAGCCTCTAGCAAACCGTTCGGGAATAGCAGATGGCAAACACGGTGTCCTAGGCGCACCAATGCAAATGCAATGCAAAGAAACACACAAGCGTAGTCAAAACCAGATATCATGAGTTCGAGTCAAGTTCTCTAAATCCCTAGTGGAGTCGCCAGAAATTGTAAACAAGCCCGCGGGGGACCTCGCTACAGTTCGGACTCGATTTGTGTTACGGTTCTTAATCTGAACCAAAAGAGTCCAAATCCGGCAAATCGTTTTGAGAAAACAGGTTTTTAGAAAAGAAGTGCCAAACATGGACTGCTTTGCCAGATACAGAGTCGCCATCTAAATATTTTATTTTTGGGAAATTTAGGAAACCCTGACTTGTTTGCCTAAGGCCACGTGTCTGTCATCACCAAAGTTGCCTCGGCTCGAGAACTTGGGTACGATTGGGGAAGGTCACTTCGTGAGCACCCCCGCTCGCCTGATCAAAGATCGGCCTCTACTAACCATGATATCTAGTTTTGAAAACTTTGTGTGCTCTTATTCCGGTTATTAGCCTAGATTTACTATGTGATGCGCACAGCATACAAGTATAGACTGGGTCGCCTGAATTGGAACAAAACATTTCATATTTGTTTGTTTGAAAATGGTTTGATGGTGCTACCCGCAGGTAGGCTAAGACGTGGATTTGCCACCCTCAGGTGGGCTTAGAAAACTTGTTTTTGCCACTATCTAGTGGGCTTAAAACAAACAGTTGATGATTTGTTCCAATCTAAACAACCCAACCTTCACTCACAGGCATTCAAGCAGTTATATCACATAAGCAGTTAGCCTCATGGTAAGCATGCTATTCATGGCAGTCTCTCACACGCATGCAAGGATGCTAAAGCGTAAAACTCATCGAGTACTCCAAGCCAAAACAGAAATCGATTAGAAATCCATGCATGATCCTAAATATGCAGAAATGCCTAATGCAACACATGCAACAATGCAACTATAGCAGACTCGGCTATTCTAAACATGGCGTATGGAATGCTACAGTTAACATATATTCAACTTAGAATTGAAATACAAATGCAGTTAGTATGATGCGCCGAGCCCGGTGCATGCAAGACAAATGAATGAATGCAAACATGCTATCATACTGTATGCTAATTGAAACATGCCCTAATCTAACCATCATAAGCTGGTAAATAAAAGGGAAGAAAGACGTGGGGTTGGAAGACATACATCACACGCACGCACGCACACTTATTACAACATTGCCCTCGCGCAGAGGGTCCGAATAAATAATATACAGTCCCAAATAAATACAGTTTGAATAAGTACAAAAATCCTAATTAATTTACAAATTAATCTAGGAAAGCTATAAATTGGCATGCGAGCCAGGGACTGCCTCAACTCTGATGAATGATGTATGTTCGGACTACCTTGCGCGGAAATCCACTGTGATGCCCCAATTAGTCTCTGTTTGCAATTGTTCTTGGAAAGCGCGCCAAGCTCTGGAAGGCTGCTGATTCTTGATTTGCTGCAACAGAGAGCAGGAAAAGGACATAGCAATGTATTTTCACATATGTATGCATGCCTCGATCCTCGTGTCACCAATCACGCATCTCGATGCATGATGGCCGAGGAGTCGAATTGCACAACTCAATATAGAATGGATGCACATACAACCACAACAAGGTCAAGACTCCATCATGGGTAATCCGGAGTGTCGGTGACTGGGAATTGAGACACGTTCCGTCACTTGAAGTACGAAATGTCCCTTGTTTCCCGTGCTCGGGCTAACTCCTATCCCAAACACAATGCGATATGCATGACATGCATGAATGCAACTAAGATACAACCTAACATGCACAATGCTATGAAATGGCATACACGATGCATGAGGTAACATGGCATACACAATGCGCTAACATACAACCTAGCATACACAATGCTATAAAATGAAATGGCATACACAATGCACGATGGAATTACACCAACATCAGTGGACCTCAGCCACACTCATATAGGAGGCCATTAGGATGGAAATGAGACACTCGAGATGCGCGCACACATGCACGCAAACCGAGGACCGAACCTAAGGCACAAATGCCACTCTACCAAAGCATGGCAAGGCATGGAACATGGTATGCAAACATGAAAATTTCAGCAATAAAATACGATGCTAAACAGTCCCGAATCATGGCAATATGGCACCCGATGCATGAGACGAACCCCAAAACACGAAACTAGGCACACGGAATGACTCATAGCTATACAAAGCATGCATTATTTGAACATGAAGTGTAAAGATAGAGTTGAGACAATCCCAAAACATACATTTTTCTAGTTTAGAGTGTGGCCAAAAAGTGCTAGCAAGATGGCCTAAACAAGATGCAAATTTGACCAACGGACATGGTTTACATGGCAAGTATAAGATACACATGGAATCTAACCAAACCATCAAAAATCAGAATAAATCATGTGGAAATAGGCCCAAATAACCACCGATATGCAACCATGGCATGCCAAAATGATGAATTGCTTTAGAGGGCCATACAAGGATTCTTAGGCGCATATAAGATAGACATGTGGCAGCCCCAAACCCACTTTTAAAATCAAATATGGTAGTCCCAAAACTCAACAAATTGACCCTAGAATACGACTAGGAAGCATGCAAGGTAGGGTCGCTTTGGAAGGCCAAAATGACCACCAAACAAGTCAAGGTGAGAGGGGGTGACCCCCCTCTAATTTGAAGGCTCAAAACAGTAGCCAAGCCACTGGAAATCCACTGGATTCCAGTGGCTAGAGGCCCAAACAAGGCATGCAACAATAGCTAGGATATAAAGCTCAAAATAGGAGGCAACCAAGCATACAAGATAGCATATGACCTCAAACAAGAATGGAACCTCAATAAAGCATGAAGATACTGTCAAAAAAAGCCTTTTTCCAGTTTACAACAAGTCTCAAAAGTGATCACAAATATGGCTTATCTATCATGCAAAAAAAGGCCCTAAAAGAGATAATAGAGGTAAGAGGCAGCAGCTGGCCCCAAATGGCCAAGAGCCCTTCAACAAAGTTGAAGAGGGGCTCAAAACATTGCACTTCACAGTTTACAAAAAGCCACGAAAATAAACACAAGTAGGCCTAAACTATTATGCAAGAAAAAGTCCAAAAGAGGGACAAAGAAGCAAGTGATAGCTTCTGGCCCCAAACAGAGGAGAGACCTTCAACAATGTTGAAGAAGGGCTCAAAACATGATATTTTACAGTTTATGACCAAGTCCAAAACAACTCAAAAATAGGCCTAAAATAGTATGGAAAAAAAGGCCAAAAAGAGAGATAAAGAAGCAAGTGGTAGCTGGAGACCTCAAACAGCAAGAGGTCCTTAATCAAACATGAAAAGGATCTCAAAATATGACTATTTAGAGTTTGGGTAGGAGCCCAAAAATGTAAGAAAGTATGGCTTAGATAGCATGCAAAACAAGAGCAAAAAGAGAGAAAATGGGACTCACCCTTGAAGACCAAACTTCCAGCTGCCTTTGGACCAAGTTTGGGTGCTCCTAAGATCTGAAGAACAGCCCCAAGTTGTTGCAATGGATGGTGGTGGTGTGGTGCTATGAGGTGGTGTAGAAATGGTCCAACAACAAAGGGTTTTGAAGCTTTGAATGAGAGAGATGGAGGATGTACGTATGCAAAGCACCAAGAGGATTTTTTTTTTCACCTCAAAATGCAGCTGGAGCTTATGGTTTTATAGGCAAAAGAGTGGAGAAAAGGGGGGAAATTCAAATTCAAGTTTTCCCCCCCAAAAGGTTGACCTTCGGGCATAGGGCCTAGAGGAAAACAAATTGCACATCTAGAACACACTTGGGGAGGGGGTCATGGCCAGCCAGCTCAAAAGGGAAAAAAAGGTCATCCAACTAGGTAAGTGGCCGGCCTGCTACATTTTCTGGCCGGCCTGCTACTTTTCAAGACAAAAAATGTGTCTTCCGGAAAGAAAGGTGGCCGGCCAGTGATAGGGAAGTCCAATGGTGGCCATTCAAGTGTCCAAATAAATCCCCGGAAGTTAGCTTTCCAATGGCGCAAACCTTGCATTAACATTCCTCCTGTGGAAAAAGTTATGCCCTTTTTGGTGAAGCCGCGCAGATTTCGGTCCAACCGGAGTGATGCCTTACTTCAATCAACTATATCTCCCCGGTCCGGAATTGGATTTAGGAGATTCTTGAGTGCAAAACGAAGCCCCGGAAGTCTTATTTCCAACGGTGGTGGCCTCATAGCTTGATTCCAAGTATGAAAATGAATAGGCCTGATTCGGTGAGGGCTGTTCGACTATTTCTTAACGGTTCATGCCCATTTTCTCCCCCAACTGGATTTCTTCCCTCTTCTCCTCTTTTCTTCAACTCCAAACCCCTAAGTAAGGTGTTTTGAAAGATTTTTCAAATATTTCATCTCTCTTTCATTCATTTCCACTTTGTCCTTACTCGGTTTACCGGAAAGCGCAACATTTGACAAAATGCGAGCCTCGGAACATCGTAAAAACTTTATTTGAAAAACGTTTTGAAAGAGAGGGTTTTAAGACTAAAGTATTTTGATCAAGATCGTTTTGGTCCAAAAAAAGGGGTATGAAGTTGAGATTTGACTCTCTCTCCTTGCCGAAGAAATTGAACCTTTGCACTGCACAACTTCCAAAACCATCAGTCGCGTCCAAGTCTTAAAGGTGGTCAAAAATGGGGTGTCTATACATACTTAGTCTGGGACAAAAAGTAATGCCTGGGAGAAGAAGCCACCTCAATGCCAAGAAAATACTGCAATGGTCTCAGATCCTTCATTTTGAAGGTGCGGAAGAGATGCTGCTTGACCTCAGAGATAGTAGAAGAGTCAGAGCCAATGATGATCATATCATCTACATATAGTAATAGAGCAACAAAACCAGCCGAGGTATGTCTTTGAAATAAAGCAGAGTCGGAAGCAGAAGAATGAAACCCAAGCTCGGTAACAGCAGTCTGAAAGCGATCATACCAAGCACGAGAAGACTGCTTCAGAACATATAGAGCACGCTGAAGACGACAGACTTGGCCAGAGGAATAGTGAAGACCAGGGGGAGGACGCATGTAAACCTCCTCATTGAGATGGCCATTAAGAAAAGTATTCTTAACATCCATCTGATAAAGAGGCCAAGAACGAACAGCAGTGACAGAAATCAAAGTACGGACAGTAGTCATCTTAGCAATAGGGGCAAATGTCTCCTCATAATCAATACCATACTCCTGGGAGAAACCTTTGGCCACCAGATGAGCTTTGTAGCGCTCAAGAGAACCATCAGAATGAGTCTTGACTTTGTAGACCCATTTGCAACCAACTAGATTCTTACCAGCAGGTAAAGGAACCAACTCCCAAGTACTAGTTTTCTGTAGAGCAAACAACTCATCCTCTATAGCTTGAACCCAATGAGGATCCTGACAGGCCTCCTTGTAAGACTGAGGTTCTGCAAAAGAGTGAATAGCAGACAAAAAGGTACGATAGGAAGCAGAAAAGCAAGTATTAGACCAACCCAACCTTTTTGGAGGATGACGCGCTCGAGGAGGATATCGGTGTGTAGTAGGATCAGAGTTGTCAGAAGCAGGAGGATCAGCAACAGGGGAAGAGACATCTAGTAGAGGAGGAGCCTTGCGTCGAGAATAAACTAACAACGGAGGAGAAGATGAAGGAGGAGTAGAAATAGTCAGAGGTGAAGCAGGAGGAGAAGATGGAATAAGCTCAGGAGGAACTGTGGAGATGTACTCATCAGATGAGACCTCAGAAGGAAATGGATCAATATGAACCAAATCCTCTTTGGAAATTGGGGTGGTGAGAGGAGGAAGCTCAAAGTAAGATAGACGTTCGAGAAAGGCAACATGACAGGAGACATAAAGGCGACGAGAAACATGGTCATAACAACGATAACCTTTCTGAGTGAGACTATATCCCCAAAAAACACATAGGACAGACCGGACACTAAGTTTAGTCCTATCTTTACGGGGTAAAAGGACAAAACACGCAGACCCAAACACACGAAGGAGGGAGTAATTAGGAAGTTGAGAAAATAGAGCCTCATAAGGAGACCGACCAGAAAGAAGAGGGGTAGGCATACGGTTGAGAAGAAAAGCAGAGTAAGAACTGCCTCTCTCTCTCTCTCTCTCTCTGTGTGCTTCGCGATCTCTATGATCTTTGTGCTTCAACTTGGCTATTTCTATTTAAGACCCTATTTCAGGAATATTGCACTCAAGCCCCATATTTGTTTGTTTATTACAAACGTTGTTTTATTACAATGTCGGATACTAAAATCCAAGCCATCAAATGTAAACTAACTAGTGGAAATTATGCCTATTGGGC
The DNA here is from genome assembly GCA_025200525.1 of Camellia lanceoleosa. Classification (NCBI taxonomy): domain Eukaryota; kingdom Viridiplantae; phylum Streptophyta; class Magnoliopsida; order Ericales; family Theaceae; genus Camellia; species Camellia lanceoleosa. Next base: position 7,926,956 of record CM045760.1, read on the forward strand.
CAGTGTCATGAAGAATTTTCTTCTTGGTCAAAAAAAATGAGGCTATGTTTCTGGTTCTGCTCCTCGTCCATCAGACCCGAAGGTAGAAGGGTATCTGTCTTCCTGTGACACTTGGGATTGTGATAATGCCCAAGTTCTAACATGGTTTCATAATTCTGTGGATGACCATATTAGAATGATGTTTTCCAAGTACAGTATTGCCAAGGAAGTGTGGGATTATTTACTCGGTGTTTATCAACAGTCCAACTTTGCCAAACGGTATGAGTTGGAAACAACTATTCAGAGTGCTTGTCAGCGGGATCAAACAATTCAGGACTTTTATATTGAGATGACAGGCCTCTGGAATCAATTGGCTGTTATGAAACCACCTAGTCTCAAGATACTAGACGCTCATATTGAGTTTCGAGAACAAGGTCGTTTAGTCCAGTTCTTAACAACTCTCTCCCCTCAGTATGAGGCTATTCGAGGTGGCATCCTTTACCGATCTCCTCTTCCCTCTATGGATGCTATTGTTCGTGAACTCCTCTCTGAGGAAACCTGTCTTAAGACGGCTAGTCAGACTTTGCCTCCTTCTGTGTTCTTGGCTTCTGCCAAGCCGCCCTTGTTATCGACCCCTCTTCCTTATCAGCTTCAGGCCACTGTGAAACCCAAGAGAGGACCATTAGGGCCAGATGAGTGTGCTTTCTGCCATCAGAGGGGTCATTGGAAGAACAACTGTCCCAAGAAGGGACGTCAGCCTGCTCTGTCTTCTCAGACACAGTTCTGCGGTCCTACATCGGTTACTTTCCGACCTCCTACTGCTTATACTGCATCTACTCCGGCTCTCGATCCTGACTTGGCTTCCTTGAGTGCTCAGGTTGCACAACTTCAGCATATCCTGTCCACTACTCATCCATTGCCATGTGCCTCTGCTCTTACCTCCCTTCATTCAGGTTTGCTTGGGTTCTCTTTAGGTATCCCTTCTTCTATCTGGCTTTTTGATTCTGGTGCCTCTCATCATATGACTCCTCACATTTCCTTACTTCAAAATTGTATTCCCCTACCTGTTCCCATTACTATTAATACTGCTAATGGGTCTGGTATGTCTGTTTTGTCTATTGGTTCTGTCTTACTATCCGCCATGTCTGTTGTTACTATTCCTTCTGTTCTTTACGTCCCTCAGTTATCTGTCAGTTTATTATCTATCAGTCAACTTGATGTGTCTGGTTTTGATGTTATCTTTTCCTCTTCTGTTTGTTGTGTACAAGATCAGGTGTCCAAGAAGCAGATTGGGACCGGCCATAGAGTTGGAGATCTCTATGTGGTTGAAAGCTTGCATCTCCCCTTATCTACCTCTCCAACTGCACTTTCCTCGTTTCAATTAAATTCTCAGTCGAGTCAGTTTTACTTATGACATTCTCGTCTCGGTCATTTGTGTGTTCACCGCTTACGGTCTTTAGCTCAGTCAAGATTATTGGGTAAAGTTTCTCCTAGTCAAATTGATGAATGTCGGGGGTGTAAACTTACCAAAATGTCAGCTTTATCTTTTAATAAAAGTACATCTATTTCTGTTTCTCCTTTCTCTCTTGTGCATACTGATGTCTGGGGACCCTCTCCTGTTCTTACTAAAGGGGGTTCAATATATTACGTGTCTTTTGTTGATGATTGCACCTGTTACAAGTGGATTTATCTTATGACTCATAAGTCTGACTTCTACAAGATATATAGAAGTCTAATAGATATAAGACACTTATTCCTAATCTTAGAAGAACACATATTCACACTTTCATCTTTAACTAAACTATAATTTGTCTTGTAAAGTTCAAATCTCTCTTATTTGAAAACAATTTCAACCTTCAAGAGTTCATGTGACTAACCAGTTTTAACTCAATACTCTACTAAGTACTACCACTGCCACCGCCGCCACCACCATATCACTACTACCATCGTCGCCATCACTGTGTCTGCACTCACTGCCTTCGCTGCTGCCACCACTACACCAAACATTACTACTTCCACAACCACTAGCACATTATTTTAAGTGTCACAACCAAACAAAACATTTTTTTTATAGAATATATTTTTCAGGAAATATTTTCCACAAACTTTTTTCTCTGGAAAATATTTTTCTAAAAAAAAAAAAAATTTGGAGTGTAAGTGAATGTTTATAGATATTTATCTGATTTTGAGTTTTATTTCTTCTTCTTTCAAGAAGGTTCAGACAGTCATGGGAAAGAATGGTTCTGGGAAGAAGATGACCTTTGTGATGGTTAGTATGTTTCATGACATGAAAGCTTGATTTGAATTACTGAACTGATAATAATGTTTTGTTTTGTTTTATTTTATTTTGGGAGCTAAACTAATTATATCATATTTTGATTATTACTTGCTATACTGTTAGTTTAGTGATGTATGATAATCAAATCAATTGTTGATAATACATTTGAGGATACCTTTTACAAACATACTTGATGATGCGTGTTGGAGCATGAATGAAATCAATAGTCAATGAAACATAGTTTCCAGAGCAAAAAAATAAGAACAAAGTTTTAGATCTGAAAGAAAATTAAATGGTAGGGAGGGACTTGGTTATTTAATTTTCATTTGGTCAATCGATAGGAGAGTAATTACAAATATGAGAAATATATACATCATCAAACAGTATTAGCCCATAATTGCTAGAAAGTCAACAAAGCCTTGCACAACTAATAAACCAAGCCCAAGCCGAAGTCCAACAATCACAACCCCCATAATGGGGGAGAAATAAACCACCACTACAAAGGTATCAAATTCCTCTTTATAGGAGTTGAACTAGAGACCTCACGCCAAAGAGTGAGGCCAAATGCCCTGGTTGAGGATCATTCAATTAAGAGCACAAGTTTTTAGTCCTTTTGGCTTTCATTTATATTGCTTGTTGTCTCAGTTGAGGTCCTTTACTGCATGTCAAAGGTAAGCTCCTTAATAACATTGCCTTGCATTATTAGGCTTAAGGCACTACATGGTGCCTTGCCTCACATGTATGCCTTAAAAACAGTTTATTTGTATGTGTGTCTGGAGGTGTTCTGATTCTTGCAATAACTCATGCCCTCCTCTCTCTCTGGTCAAAACTTGTCTTCTTTGTTTCAGTCTTCGCTAAATTAGCAGGAGCCAAATTTGGGTTTTGAGCATTCCGATACTGTTGTAAATAAATGGTAAAATTGTTTTTGATTATTAAGTTGTACACCCAGTGGGTGTTAAACTCATAACTTGACCTATATCTTTGATGGGAGGAAATGCTATTTGAGATGAGACACTTGGTTATGGCAATAAATAACTAAATAATTAGATAGTCACTGAAAATTTAGTTTGTACAATGTTTATGAGAAAAATAATGTTTCTTACAATAATTGAAGATTTTTATTTGTGTCAACCTTGGCTTGCAAAGAGGACCCCAACTAGCTCTAGATGTAAGAGGCTATTATAGACCTTAGCCCATTGTTGCCAACACCTAGCTTCAACTAGAAAATAGATTTTGATACTGTATGATAGGGTTCAAGAACATCATTGGAAAATTTGAAGATCTTCGAAGATCCTTGAAGAAAAATTCGAATTGTCTAGAAGATGATGAGAGGTTTAGGTTCTTCAATAGTCTCAACTAAGAACACAAGAGCAAAGAGATGATGGAAATAAGAGATTGGGTGAAGAAGAAGGCAAAGTAGTTAGAGAGAGGATAATGGCAAGGCTCTCCCATAGATCTCCCACTTTCACTCTCAAGGTTGATAATGGAGAAGGGAAATTAGTTCTTTCCCAAGAGTCATCTCTCTAAAATCCATCCATTGTAAAGCTATGGGTGAGTTCTTTCCCAATATTTTCTCTAACCACCTTGTCCGAGGAGGTGACCTTTCCGAGGATAAGGAAAACCCCGAAGAGGAGATCAATCTCTCGGCGAACCCTTTTTCTTAGCCACACCTAACCAATGATCTCCAATCATCCCAAGGGATCAGGGGTAGTCCCAGAAGACGTCCTGCCGCAGAAGGGTCAGGGGTAGTTTAAGAGAATGCCCTTCCGCAAATATTGCCGAGTCTCAGGAACCCCCTAGAACGTGCCACCTCAACCTGGGTATAAGCTAGTTTAACCGAAGAGTGAATTTATTTCCACTCACTGTCCTCGGGATCGGGTCATTTGTTCGGACTCCATTACGCCCATGGTTCTAGTATGTAGATCCCGGAAAACTCCGAGTCCGCAAGTGTTCTGGGACTCATTAATGGATCGGCTTCTAGATTGTGTCTAAATCCGTTCGAAGCCAAGTGCTTTGGATCTCTAGGTTCGTGGATCCGAACCCTTTTGAGTCTGAGCCCAAGTAAGTCTCTAAGTTCGTGGATCCGAACCCTTTCAAGGCTTAGAGCGATTCGGCCCGTTTGATGGCGATAAATCCAGGCCCACCAATCTTGGACTTGCGATAAATTCGAACCCACCAACCTTGGACTGTTGGGCCTAATTAATTTAGTGGGCTCAAATTAGCTCCTCTTATAGATACTCTCCCATGGTTAGCACTAGTTCACTTTGCCCACCTCTGAGTTGCCTTTGCTTTGCCTCATATTCATTAGAAGGTCTAGTTCGACACAATGGATTCAATTGGAATTGCAATTTTTTGCATCAACCTTGGTACTTTAAATCTCTATTTATTTTGAATATGGAATTGCTAAAAATGGAGTTATGCAGTCATTAATGTGGAGATAACAATTAGACATAAGTTGGAAACCAATTAATGCTTCAGTCATCACATTAGTGGGATCAGCCACTGCATCAAATTGAGATTCAAAATGTCCACTATAGCTTCAAATTTTCTTCACTATCCACTGTAGTCTCTCTCTCTCTCTCTCTCTCTCTCTCAATTCTCGTTTTATCTTTTCCTCGCCTTAGTGCATGATGAAATAGGTAAATAGATTATGATGCAAGCATAGTCCCTGTCAAGGTTTGAGTCTAGAATTTAAAATGTGGTGATAATGTGCAAGATAAATTGGAACTCGATTAATTTATGAGAATGGAGTAGTGTTTTGCCAAGTAATAGTTGATGAATGAGATTTTTCACTGCATAAATATTAATTTTTTTTTTTATGCTTGATTGATTACTTGTGATATGTTGAACACGACAATAATCACTGTTGTATATGAATGGCTGGAAAATATTTGTTATTTGTGTCAACTCAATAATTTATATAGCTAGTGGCATTTTAATCACAACCAATTGGTGAATAGTTTTTATTTTTTTATTTTTGGGTTTTATTTGCACATAATTAACCTTTTATTTTCAGGTGGTTGTGTTGGAGATTGAGTAGGTTGCATCCTTATGGAGTTAAAGAAGGTTGTTGGGCTTATGTAATACATGGGCTAATTGAATGACAACTGCTATTGGCTTTTGCCAATTTTATTGTGTGTTTTTTTTTGTTTTTTCGCCCTTTGGGTAGACAACTGAATTTTATTAAAATGAAACTAAACAATGGATTTTTGTGGCCTTTCGTTTTTTGTAACCAAGTGCTTATCCCTCAAGTTTGTTTGCTTTAATTGCTTTTGCTTGAAGTTTGCTTTAATTTGTTCTCATACGGTGTGAATATATTTATTTTGTTCTTACTCCAATTTGCTTTTATAAAGTTTCTTAGAATAATTCGTTTGTTTATTGTTGATTGTAAAGCTTACTACTCTTATTGTAATTCCAAACTATTTCATTTATTTGTAAATATTTTTTTTAACACTACTAAAAAAAAACACTTTTTGCGACCGTTATAAACCGTCGCAAATAATAAAAAACAGTCGCAAAAGACTTTTTGTGACGGCCCATGCGACGGCAAATGGGGGTCGCGAATATGGGGGTGGCAAATACTTTTATGACGGCAAAACAACGATGCATAAATTATTTGCGACCACCTAAACTACTTATGGCGACCGTTATTTTGCCGTCGCAAAAAACAAAGAAAAACACTACTATGATCTTTGGCGACCATCTTGTTACCCTCGCAAAAAATAAAAATAAAAATAAAAATAAAAACAAATAAATAAATAAATAAAAGCATTGCATAAACTAATAGAAAACTAAATAAAAATGGTATGCACACTGCACTAACAGATTATTCACAAACTGCCCTCAGCCAATCCATGGCAAAAGGCATTTTCTTCAACATTAAACTAATTATTTTTGCCAAAAAATATAGTTTTGACCTGTTGCACAAATCATATTAATTGTCTACACATGGACGCAATTTTTCCAAAATTTCAATGGAAAATGAAAATGAAATAGAGGGAGGGAAAAAATCCACTTGGGCCATGGCTTGCAGCCAAGGAAAGGTAACCCGCATGTGAAAAAAAAAAAAAAAGAGCTCAACTCATAAATGTATTCTCATTTAGTCATTGTAATTCAAACTGTCATCGTCATCGAGCTCTACTTCAGCATCATCTGACCCACCAAGGAGTGACAGGAAAACTAAAACTACTACCAGCTGTGTTACCAAGAAATATTTGGCCCGTCTTCTAAATTTTCTCTCTTCCTCTGTCTTTTCCTTTTTAGGTTTGCTCTTGGGTTTTGAACCTAAAAGGATAAAAACTCAATTACTCTTACAATTATGCATAAAGAAAGAAAAGGCAACAGAAAGACATATAGTTGGAACCATATCTCAATAGCCACAAATCAGTTCAAAGAAGAAAGAAATTTATGTACACCATTTAAGTTCCCCTATCTAATGCTCAAACCAACGTAGGTCAAGATAAAATAACAATTCGACACCACTTCTACGTGTCAGCTTTAATACATTGTTTGGATAAAACTTTGAAGTATAAATAAGTCTTCGAGTTTGAGATGATTCTGTAAGTTTTCTAACTGTAACATTGCCTACAAAGGTTACATCTCATATGATGCTTAACTCATACCTAACATGATAACAATCAGAAGAAATGTATGTGTTATTTCTATCTGGGTTTGGCTCATATCACCAGAAAATGACAGAGAACTCACTGATAATAGTATGTTTTGAGAGAACAGAAAAATAGAAACTGTTGAAGGTAAAAGGGAAGATTTCATCCAGTTTCTACAGCATTAAAAATAAAGGCTACTCTTTAGACAGATACAAAAGATGTTTGAATTTAACAGGACTGTTCACAATTTCATAACCATAAATCATCTAAGAGATCTCAATCCTAGAAAACTTCATGCAAGTCATTCAAAACTTTCCTTTAAGTGCACAGTATCATGTGAATAAAAGAAAATGACAGAAAAGAAACCTGGCATGCCTCTAACAGAATTGAGAATCCTTCTTCAAAACAAAGCTGAAAGTCAAAATTTTAACATAAAAAACATACACGGGCAGAATTATAAGGTTCAAGATCGGCTCATTATGTAAGCAAATCAAGCTTGAACAAGTTTTGAAGGAAAGCCACCAGCACTTAAATAATACCTTTCTATATACTAAAGACTTTATTGGTTCCCTATCCATGATTTAACATCAAAAACCTAATGTTCTTGGTTTAGTATAGAAAAGACAAAAAGTAAAACACACCAGTCAAGAGAAACCATAGTTAAATATGGTAAGAACATTGAACTAAATGCTTGCTGGCAGCTGATCTATAATGAGCATAACAAATGACCATAGATAAACCAGGAATCAGGAAATCAAAGTTTCATTGATGATTGGTGATGAATAATACTGGAAGTATGAAAATACATACATATTTTGGCACCAAATCCGAACCAAGACAAGAGGAATGAAACTAATTTGTCATAACAATCACTGCAACCAGAAAGAAAAGAACAATCAGATGAATGCAATACTAAGACATTCTTGCACATTTTTGCAGAAGGGAAAACATAACAAAAAAGAAGTAACACAGTGAAAAAAGCATGATTAAACAGAAACTAAGATAATAAGAAGTTTGTAATTAAATAAATTAAAAGAATTTCTGAGCAGACAGCTGTCCAGCCATCAGCACTGAACTTCCCAAGGGTTGTAGCACCTAACCTAGCTTGCAAATTCAACCAAGCAAATCTAGCATTAAAAAAAGGTGGATCAGTCAATTCACACTCTAATAAAAAAAAAAACATCTCATACTCCTAGTCTTCATGTTTTGACTTCATTGAAAATACAAGAACAAACAACAAGAGAATAAAGATAAGCGAAAAAGATTGATGGTACCTTAATAGACAGATTAGCATGCAATAGCAGGAAAGTTCAAGACAAGTGGGAGAAAGAAGACAGAAAATAGACCATACAATGAAAAACATGAAGATGAGATCAATGATCTTGTCACTAAACTACAAGCATTACTACCAAATTCTAGTTCAAGAAGCCGAACAAGGGTATACTATATGATCTCTTTTTTCACTCTCTATTTCACTTGTGCTAAATGTTTATCATGTCGCATGGAAAGCCGAAAAAAAAAAAACAAATTTTCAGAGCGACATTATCTTAGCTCAACCTTGATGCTTTAGGATGTCATTGAGAATGGACGGTGATGGAGATAGAGAGAACAAAATGATTTGACAATAATAATGAGTTTAAGGTATTAAGTTGGAAGCATTGATAGAAAAATAACTTGAAAATTCAAAATGATCTTGAGAAAAGCAGAGGCTATAGTCTAGTGGAAAACACTTCGTGTAAGTTCAAAGAATTTTTTTTTTTGTAGAGAGAATGTGATCAAATGGGATACAATCATAAATATCCCGAGATAAGAACATAAACTCATAATATTTGTGAATTTGACCCGCTTCTAGTAATTGATCAATAAGGGAATTCAAATTTTGCTACTTAGATGGATCGAAAAAATTTAATGTTAAATTTGATAATAGCTAAGCTGTAAAATCTATTAAGTCCAAATGTGGAACAAGTGTTAGTATAGTAAATGATGGTCATGAATCACCACAGCCGAACTCAATCTGCAAGTGGCAATTAAACAAAGACCTATAGATGCAACCAAGTTTAAAAAGCAACAAATTCAAAAGGCTTTGATTTCATGTTAGACAATGATTGTCTGGACTCATTCCACAAATGAGTCCAAGTGATGTAACGTAACGTAACACTGTCAAATCATTGCCCAAGTGATAACGTAACATTCTTCTTTTAATTATTTTCTTAATGAGATTTCTGTACATGAGATTTTAATATGGTGGACCCATATGGTTTCCATTCTCGTGCATCTTTTTAACCTGAAGGGATACAACAACTGTCTGTGATTTTACCACATTTGATACATGTTTGACTGCCGAGAAAGCTAAACTTTTCTGGTCTGAACTAACTTCTGACAAGAAGTTTGTGTGGTGCAACATTTGCATGAACAAACACATTTCTTGCTTCAACTCAAGGGAACCATGCTTGAATTTGGTGGTTTGAGTCTTTTAATTGTAAAGCAACTGAATTTGCATTTTGTTTAGGTGAGTCTTTTGACTGAAAATGGAAATACCAAGGATGATTTGAGACTCCCCACTGATGATGCTCTGCTCACCCAGGTATATTGTTCCACTTTTTTAGTACATTGTTTTGTTGATTGTTTGATTCTTTATATATTCCATCCACACAGAATAGAATGAACTTCCGTTTTGAACTTTTGTTTTAACACTACCACCCCCACCCCCACCCCCACCAACCAACCACATCCATTTGAAAAAGGGTTCAATAAAGTAAACAGCTTGGTCAGGTTGATTTGTTCAATTCAAGCCAACCTGCTTAAACACGTTTATCAAATGATTGGGTTATTTTAAACCTGCCCAAAACTGCCCGTTTGCCAGAGAATGAATTTTTTTTCTTTTATTTTGTTTTGTGTAGATTAAGGATGGGTTCGGTGAAGGAAAGGACCTTGTGGTGACTGTCATGTCTGCAATGGGAGAAGAGCAAATCTGTGCCCTAAAGGACATTGGTCCTAAAAATTAAAACGTGGGCTATAGTAGTAGCCGTGGTTACATGAAAACCAACTCCTATGTTCTAACGGGGACTTTTATCAACTCTATGTGGGTGTGCAACAACCTTATATTAATATTGTCTACAACCATGTAACTGAATAGGAGAAAAAGGGTAGGATGTGCCTCCGGATTCCCCTGGGAGGAACCTTGCTCTACTCTCTCTCTTTCGTTTTCTTTTTTCTTTTTTGTGCTGGGGGTGGGTTTCAAAAGAAGAGGTAGAGTAGGAACGATTGGTAACCTGCCTTATCCTACATTTATCCCATCCCCATTCTTATCTTCAACTCTGGAAGGAAAATTCTACACATGCTTTTAAATATTAAAACAGAAAGTATTGTAATTAATCTCCTTTAATGTAAAAATCACATAAATAGCACTACATAACAATAAAGAGTATAATTGGCTTTGCTAGATGTGGCAACATATATGGAACCGAGAAGTTACTCAGGGTATTAGTCATTAAGTTTTCTCATAAGGAAAAAAAAAAGAAAAAAAAAAGGGTGAAGATAATTTTTCACAGGTAAAACAAATGGTAAGTTTATACACATAATGCACCAATAGAACATCTTTTTTTTACTACACATCATCCAGTACAAGTCAATATGTGGTACACATTCTGAATAAAAAAAAAATAGTAAAATTTGTCCTACATTATCCAATAATAATGACTACATCATATGCAATGGTAAATTGATCTCAAATCAGCCCCTAGTCCAAAAAAAAATTAAATAAATAAATAAATAAAAGGCCTGCTTAGTTTGTTAGCAAGCATACTATACAACCTCTCTCCAGAATCAGAGTACCATAAATGGACTTTCATCAATGCATCATAGCACTTGTTTATGAGAAAAAAAAAATCATAGCACTTGTTTCTTGTGCTCTTTTGCAATTATCAAAGCAATGGAATTCTAGAGAAATAACAGAGCAAAATATCAGTAGATGACCTGATCATCCAGAAAAACCCCAAAACAAGTTCTAGGTTTGGTGCATGAACCTAGCCCCACTGAAGCCAATCATTTCTGTTTTTGCTACCAACCTCACTAATATAGTCAATTATCTATACATATGTACATTGATAACTACATCAATATGTCTTTTCATGTGTGTGCATGCACACGCACAATCACATATACATAAATATATATATATATATATATTACAAAGATAATCAGATTACATGATGTCTACAATTAAGTATGAACAGTACCACGCCTTTTGCTAAGTTGGGATGATTTGAATATTTTACTTTTCTTGAAATGAATATTTGAATTATTCTCATCCGTCAATTCCTCTAGAGATCTTTAGATCTTTCAAAATAGATATAAAGTGTTAATACATGGTTTGAACAATTAAAAAATATGTATTTAATTTGAATGGATGGAGAATGGAAAAAGAAAATATAAAATCACAATCAACCTGACTTGGATCCCTAAATTAATCTCCATTCAAATGCAAAATGATCTTGTGATTGAACAAACAAATAATATAAAAACAATCTTATAGCGACTTGTTTCTTCCATTTTTGCCATTTTCATTTTGATGTAGATTAATTTGTTCATCATTTTTTACAACTCATACTATATAATTGTTCTCTACATATTTTAACTTTTCTTTTGATTCTTCTTTGTGATTCATATATTTGAGTAGATCCATCCCAGTAAGAACCGTGATTCTAACTCAACGGGAATGCATTTCTAAATCAATTCTTACAATAACTTGTAAAATTGTGATTTCAGAGTGGGAACATCACCCCCAACAGGTGATTCCTTCTATCTAAAGAAAATATATCAATTCAATGATGGCCTGGCATTTTCCAATTCCTACTTGTAACCAACTCATCGATGATGCTTTTTGGCATATTACTAATTAAGCGATGAAGATGTGTCATTACAGAGAGTAAGATTCGAGAGATGAAGATGAATCGATGAAGATGTGTCAAACGTTACAAAGAAAGACAAAGAGAAGTGTTTAGGCTTACCGATTATGAATCAATCGAAATCTTCTTCAACAACATCTTCAAATCTTCAAATATTTGGCTTCAAATCTTCATCAACAGCATCTTCAAATCTTCAAATTTTGAAATCAAATCTTCAAATCTTCACTGTCGAGCGAGAGAGACAGTCAGATTCGAGTGAGAGAGAGTGGAGATTCAAAAGAAAGAGTTGAGCGAGACAGATTTTGAGAGAGAGAGAGAGAGAGAGAGAGAGAGAGAAAAGAAAGAGAGAGTTCAGATTTGGGAAATTAGGAAAAAATGGACATAGGTCACGTTTTACGCAAAATGAGATTTTAATATAAATTTTTTTTTTTTTTTTGCGACGGTTAACTAATCAGTCGCAAAAAATTAGACGCAAATAGCCATTTTTCCAGTAGTGTAACATACCACTTAATTGTAATTTCTCAATTATTTTACGAGAGATTGACCAATAAGTTCTATATTTTAGACTTGTAATCTATTTAGTCTTTTTGGATGTATAATGACTCATTTGTTTGTCACGTTGGAGTCACGTATGGAAAAAGTACACTAAAGAGTTTTTAATTTTTTTATAGTGTTACATCATATCCGCCATGTTGAAGTATCACATGTCACATTTGGAAAAAATATATTAGACATTTATTATTTTTTTGAAGTGTCACATCATACCCATTACGTTGTCACATTTGGAAAAAGTATATTGAGGAGTTTTTATTTTTTTTAGAGTTTCACATTATACCCGTTACGTCACATTTAGAAAAAGTACACTCGACACGTCACATTTGGAAAAAATATATTAAGAAGTTTTTATTTTTTTTTTAGAGTGTCACATTATACCTGTCATGTTATTACATTTGGAAAAAGTACACTTGAGACGTCACATTTGAAAAAAGTATACTAAGGAGTTTTTAATTTTTTTTAGTGTCACATCATACTCATTACGTGGTCATATTTGGAAAAAAAAATACACGTAGGAGTTTTTAATTTTTTTGAAGTAAAAGTCATGGAGTATTACATAATATCCGCTACATTGTCATATTTGGAAAAAGTACACTAAGAACTTTTTAATTTTTTTAGAGTGTCATATCGTTGGAATGTTACATTAATGCTTGTCTTATTAGAGTATCACATTATACCTGTCACATTAATAAAAGAGTATAATTGTTTACCAAAACACTACCAGAATAAAAATAAATAAAACTACAGGGAAAGAAACTCTCCACTAATAGGATTTAATAGTTCAATAGAAAAAATTTGAAACTAATTGAAATACTTATTTGTGAAATGGGATTTATTGATAAATATCTCATATTTTATCCAGGCGTTTTAGGGTAAAGTCGTTTGGTAACACTTACGTTTTCAGTTTTCTGTTTATATTTACAAAAATTTTAAAAATTCAAATAAAAACTTGTTTGGTAAAATTTTTGATTTATAAATCAGTAGTCTCAGTTTATAAATTTGGCCCAAAAATGAACACACAAAAAATGTGTTTCCATTTTGAGTTTTCAAATTTTTTTTTTTTATCACCCAACATTAGCCACCACCTGCCAACATTTTCCACCACCGTCTTCCGCCACCACCACCACCACCCACCCACCCACCCCCCACCACCACCACCACCCCCCCCCACCCGCCACCGTGACCTACCCACCCGCCATCACCCGCCACATCACCCATCTGCTACCAACTCGCCACTGCCACCACCACTACCACCACCACCACCACCACTCACTCGCTACCACCCGCCACCACCACCACTCACTACCTACCACATGCCACCACACCACACCCACCCACCCACCACCACCCCGCCACTGCCACCCACTTGCCACCACCTGCCATCCGCCACCCCCCCGACACCTGCACCACTACTACCCGCCACCGCCACCCACTCGCTACCACCCACCACCCGCCACCGTCATCCACCACCACCACCCGCCACCTACCCTCCACCACCACCCACACGCCACCACTCACCACCACCACCACCCGCCGCCACCACCACCACCACCCACTCGCTACCACCTACCACCCGCCACCACTCACTACCCACCTTCACCACTTTCCACCACCGTCTTTCGCCGCCACTTGCCATTTCTTACTCTTTTTTATATTTTTAAATTTTTTAAAACATTTTGTCAATTACCAAACACGTTTGTAGTTTATGTTTTTCTAAAAATAAGCAATAAATAAATAAAAACCAGTTTATAAAATTTTTATAAATATAAACTAAAAACGTAAACGTTACCAAACACACCAACCTTTCAACTTCTCCAAGTTAGACCTTCAGTTTACATTGATAACATTGACAGTTCGGGGAAATTATTATTCAGTGTAGATGTAGGAAAAAAGTTTACACATTAATGGTAAATTTTATGAACATCAATAATTAAAATTTCAAACTATTTCATTTATTTGTAAATATTTTTTTGTGAAACATCACTTAATTGTAATTTTTCCAAAGTATTTTATGCATGGTTTTAGGGTAAATTACATTGAAACTGCATTTGTTTTTTTGACATATCACTCACTCTCTTTAATCTTTGAAATTATACTCACAGCGCTTATTAGCTAATTTTATTATATGTAATGGTTAAATAATTATAATACTCTTCTAACTTAGTCAAATTTCATCTATTAACCATTACCTGTCTATCCTAAACTTTACTGGGGTTGGTTTGGGAAATGGATACTTTAGCTTTTTGGTTGAAATGTGTGGTAAAGAAAATTGAAATGTCTGAGAATAATTTTTTTATAGTACCTTTTTACAAAAAAATAGTGCACAAAGTTAGAGATTGAGGAAAAAGAATTGACTTTTTTTGTATGATTTTTAAAAATTTTGACCTTTTAGTGAGTTTTTGATTTTTTAAATTATATTGGTCTTATAACAATTTCTTAGGTTTCGTTTGGTAACATCACTTTTTAATGTAAAAATTAAAAAGTGACTAAAAAAAATAAGGGCTGTGCTACATCCCCTAATTTTTGGCCCTCTAATCCCCCTAATTTCAAACCAAGGCATAAAAAATAATAAAAATAATAAAAAATGCCTAAAATGACGTCGTTTTGGACATTAGGGAGATTAGGAATGGCTTTTTTAAGGGGACAAATCATTTTCTAAAAAATAAAAAAGCTAGCATATATCAAAAAGTCAAAGAATTTATTTTCTCTCTGTTTTTTGTACATCTTTTCATAAAAAATCAAAAAATAATCCCAAACATGTTAATTTTTTTTTACATCATATTTTAATAAAAAAAAATCAATAAGTTATTAAAAAAATCTTTATCTGTTGGCTTTTTGGCTTTCGAAGGGTATTTTTGTAAATGCGAGCGTGCCAGCAAGGATCAATCAGTCCTTACAGAAATTATAATTACCAACCAATTATCAGACGATTGTGTTTTAGTTCTTTCACTCTCAATGAAGAGGACTTTTACTGGTGGGTTGACTTAGGAGAAATTAAGCAAAATAACAGGTAAATGACGAACAATTGAAGTATTTTATTAAAATGAAAATTTACAATGATCCAAACTCAGCCTCGTAGAGGTTTACAGCAACAATCTACTTGAAACTACTCCTATGAATGAAGTGCAGTGCAGGAATTTAAAGTGCAGGAATGTAAAGAGTAAGTATTTAAAGTGTAGGAAATGTAAAGACTGGAAATGTAAAACTGGAAAAGAAAATATGAAGTAAATGACTGGTTTGTTGGATCTGAGTCTGGGGGTTTTTTCTGGGGGCTTCCCTGCTATTTATACTTGTCAAGGATGACCTTCGAACTGCACTTCAAACCGTTGAACTGCTCCTCCATGATCGCTGATCATGTTGCCTTATAAGTAGTTCCATTACGCCATCACTTGCAGTTAGGCTTCCCTCATATATTTGAATTTGAATGTGAGTAACCGTTGAAGCCACGTCACCTTGTATCTCTTTACTGATCCAATGCTACTCAGATCATGTGAGAACCAATATTAACTGCCACGTGTACGATCAGGATCGAAGACTTGAATAGTCTTCCTATATTACCCTTACTCTGCCACGTAATCAGAATCGGCTTTTTACAAAATATGTAGCCAACATTACCCCCCGCACTAATATACCCAATACTTGGTGATATTAGTGGAATGAGGCCTTTTTCCTGCATCCTAGAACGTGCATGAGCTTTGCATTTTTCTAGAAATGCAACTGTCATTCATCATTTGCATTAAACTCTCCTCCAACCCTTTGAACACCCCATTACCTTAGTATTCGAACAGGTTGATACACTCTTGATGGCCGAATCAATCTTCTCCTCCATTGATCGAGTATACGAAGAGTCATATGATGATGCTGCTTCCCCTCGAAAGAACCTCCACGCATTCATTAGCCACCTTTACCTACCTTTCTATATTCAAGTCATGGAAGCCTTCGCAAATTACCAACCTTTGGATTATGAATACATTGCCCTTAATCCTTTGATTCGGAAAATTGCAAACATGGACATGGGAAATTCTTTTTCTGATCCACCCTTAGACCGTGAACAAATTGCCCTTAGTCCTTTGACTCAAAAGGTTGCCGATATAGACATAGGAGGCTCCTCTTCACCATCCTCTGCATGGGATAAGGCAGTGTCTTCAACTCCCTCCAGGGCTTCAGGCTGGTCAAGCTGGTCAGAACCTGAGATCTTGGAATTAAGAGAGCGCATTAACCATCACTTTGTCGAATTTACCGACCCGTTAGACTTTCCTTCTTATGCGCGAAGCTCGGTGGTTTATCCTTACATGTCTATCGATCGTCAACGCAGTTTAGAGGATAGTCTACTCGTGGCATGGTACACATCATCCATGCCTACAAAAATGGTACGATCCGTACCCCGCCCAGAAGAGGCACAGGGGTATACCCCCTCATTTTTAGCCAAAAAGGCGAAGTTTCATCCTTCCAACTGGCTTGATTGCATCACTGTTCCTCGATTCTCTCCTTCCTTCGAAATGGGGGCCTTTACACCTCCTCCTCCGAAAAAACTTTCCTGGATAGAGAAGTTGAAGTTTACCCTTTCTGCAGAGAAAGTTTTCCCTCCTTACGAGCCTCCACCTTCTCCTACTCTAGCTCAACAAAAGCAAGCCCAACTCCTGCTTGCAGCCTTTTCTCACCTACCCTTCAATGTTCTTGAGGAAGATGTTCCCCTTAAGAACTTTCGATGGGCTTGTAATATTTTAACTCGGGGCCACGTTCTCAACCCCATTGCTCAAGTAGAACTTCACACGTTTTTGGACCAACTTCCATCACTTCTCCATTGGCACCGCACTTCTTTGGCCACCATTCAATCCTTGGACCAACTTTCATCGCTCCAAGTTCATTCTCAATATGAAGCAGAGAACCTCATCGAAGAATACAACGACTTTCAAAATAAGGATTCTGCGTACTGGAATGCTTTGGAAATGGATGAGTTGGAACAAGGACTAAGAGAAACAGTGTTCGAAATAAAGGCTGAGGAGTTCTTTTATGAAGTGAGAACACATCAACTCATGCAGCCAATGTTAGAAGAAATAGAGGATAGAATAAAGAAAGAACAAAAATTAATTGATCATAGTTGGACTAAGTTTCATGATCTTGTTATTTATTCCATTCCCTATTTTTATGAGCTTGAGTTTGTACCCAAATAGGGCTATTCGATATAATCACTTTTGCTTAAATATAATTAAGACTTTTCCTCTATTCAGCATTGTCTCTGTTTACCTTTAAAAGCAAATTCAAGGCTTTGAACTGAACAATCTCATCCTTCGAACATGGACTTGATTGTCTTAAATGAAACACTACAAAGAACCAATTATGAACTTTTCCAATTTATGGAACAAAGTTGACAGTTTCTTGGCTGATTTTCAATCAGAATTAGTATTTCGAATCTAGCAATCTTATACTTAAAGCTTGCTTCAACCATAATCAACATCTGACCATGGTTAGTATGATCAATTTAGTTTTAAATTGACAATCTTTTGCTTCGAACAACAGTTCATGCTGCTTTAGTTCCACATACAGCTTTTCTGTAAACTAACCATTGGTTTTGATGTTTCGAACACCAAATCCTACCCTTAAAGAGTCTCAAGTTTTGCCTCGAAGGACATTACCTTCGTTAAGAAACCTAAAACAGGTCTTTAAACCTTTTGGAATAAAACAAACACTTGAGTATTCTTATATTTTTTAAGTATGAAATGTGCTTCGAAGCCGGCTTCTCTGTTTCGAAGCCGTTGTTTTTTTGGTTTTTGGCCCCAAAATTTGGCTTCGAAGCCAAATATTTTACTTCGAAGTTAACCTCAATATCTAGGCTGTGTTTTTCTCTCCAAAAGTATCAATATTGAAGGAAACTCTTCGTATTCGTACTTCTAGTACTTAACGACTTACGCAATATATTTTTCAGACACAAAAGCTTTTAAAAACCCTTTTGTTTCGTGCTCTGAAATCACTTGCTCTTTTAAAACACAAACCCTACCGATCTTTTGTTAATCCTCTCTTCCTTGCTACTTGCTATCAATGGATCATTCCTCGCTGAAAGTGCTCGCTGGCGACCGTATCAGCCCTACCATGGCTTTGAAGAAATGTATTGATGAAGAAATCGCCACGCTAACAACTGGTGGGTCAAGCGCCATAGATGGACGTTTCTTTGTTCCTCACCACAGCAACCAACAAGAGTACGTTCTAGGTCCCATCTTTCGGGAAGCCCCTGACCAACTTCCAGTTTTATACCCCCGTTTGGAGGACCACTTTCTTCTCTACGAAGGAGGGCTTGACTGGAGCAATTGGAGAGTGACCCGGTCTCATCGTTGCTGGCCGACATTGAGAACCGAATGGGAGGAATGGCATGACAGAGTTATACCTACGAGAGAAGATGACCTACAGGAACTCTGTATCCTCGACGCCCTTCGTCTTTCCAGGTTCATCATTCCTGAGGACCCATTTTTAATTCCTGCTGCTCTATGTTTTTGGAATATGGCTTTTAATTTCTTCCAATTTCGGTGCGGCATGATAGCCCTCACTGTTCTTGATATTTGCCATCTCTTAGGGCTTTTACCCCTTGGCTCTCCTTTCACTCCCAACTACCTGCACCTCCTCACAATTTTCCTTCCAAATTTTAAACTCTTCTTACAAGGACTTCAGAAGGTCAAAAAATAAAAGGGAAGGCCCCGTGAGGGATAGAGAACTATTTTCCTTTATTTTATACTGGTTGTGCAAATTTCTCTTTTGCACCTCATCTCAAAGGATTATGCCTGAGTTTGCTCCTCTTGCGAAGGCACTTGTTTTGAAAAAACGCATAGCTCTTGCCCCTTATCTTTTAGGTCATGTCTACAGAGCTTGCTCCCAATTTTGCGAAAAACCTCTTGATGTTAACCAATGAGGTCCTCTCTGGGTGCTTCAGCTCTGGCTCTTCGCCTATTTCACTGATCTGCATTCTAAATGCCTAAGATTCCTTGTTCAGGATCCTAGCACCTATGGGGAGAAGTATGCTAGGATTGTTCTTTATCCTGCTTCCTTCGATAATTACCTTGTTTTCTTTCACCAACTCTCTATTTCTCCATCTCCCTCATTCTTTTGCCCTTTCGATGCCAACAAAGGACCTGCCTGGCTGCATACTTTTTTGGCTGATAAAGAGTGTTCCACCTCACCTCATAAAGATATGTGGGCTTCTATACTGCTACCAAGGGAGTTGTTCATTGGCACTTTAAACCCTCGAGCTTATAAATGCATATCTGAGGTGTATTGCCCTTCTCAGTTTGCTAGACAATTTGGGCTCACTCAAGGGATACCTGTTCCACTTTGCAGTCTCTCGAATGTTCACCTCACAGCTAGAGACTTGAGAATATCCAAATCAAAGCTAAAGGCGGCAATATTCAAACTGCTGAAGGAATTGAATGAATTTCAATTTGTCCCATTTCTCCCATCTGGCTTAGTTTTGAAAAGATTCCAGAACTGGTGGACAGCCAATATGGAAGTGCGCCTATCTGTACACCCTCATGACTTGCTAATAGGGTTAGGAGTGCCTTCGAAGGCTAAGTCAGCAACAGTTGAGAACATTCCTCCTCTTCTTGAAGTTGCCAAAACTTCTCCTGCAGCCTCACCCCCTCCAGCTAGAGTTACTAGAGCTACTTTGAAGAAGGATAAGTATTTTCAGGATCCCTTTTTTTTTTTTTTTTTTTTTTCTTTTGAATCTTTTGTTTGTTTCCTTTACACTCATGTTCTTTGGTGCAGGGTCCCCACAAGAAGAATCCCCCAAGAGAGCTGAAACTTTAGCTACTCTTAAAGAGAGACAACAACAGAAAAAGAAAAGGAAGCTAATCCTCCTTCCTGAGGAATCTGAATCTCAGGTAGAAGAGAGAGAGAGGTTGAACAAGAGCAAGAAGTACCTTTGCAAAGAACAAAGAGATAAAAGGTGGCTGTCTCCCCTTCTGATACAATCGAAAAACCTACTCTCGAGGCAACTACCACAATAATGGAGAAAGAACTCACCTCTGAAGAATCTAAACCCCAAGTTTAAGAGAGGGAGGTTGAAAAGGAGCCGGTAGTATCATTGCCAAGAAGAAAGAGAAAGAAGGTGACTGTTCCTGCTACTGACTTGGTTGAAGACCCCATTTATGAAGCAGCTGTCAAGGCAGTAGAGCAGGAACATTCCAAGGCCATAATTGTCTTCGAAAGGGCTGAAGAGAGATGGCAGCAACAATTTCTAAAAAAGGAAGTTGCTGCTGCTGATGCATTACAAAGGGAAACAGCAAGAAGGCAACAGATTGCCGAATATCATTCCCTTCGCAGCTCTCCCATTATTGCCAATACTTCTGGAGCAAGTAATTTCTTTCATACTTCTGCTGTTTTTCCCTTGTCAGCTTTTGGTATTGAAGTTTGACATTGCTTTACATTTCTTTCTCTTGCAGCAACAATTACTGCGTTTATCTTTCCAATGAGGCCTCCCTCGATTTCAGTTGAAGTTGATCAAATGCAGAATGTCAGAGTCATCCAAATCGTACTCTCACTTCCAAGGCCTACATTTGATGTACCTTCTTTGAGCCCCAGCATTCCTGCATCTCTTCTTCTTGGCTTAGAGCCATACCTCCCTTTCTTGACCTTTAACCTACCTCAGTCCACTTTTTCTTCGAGCCTTGCTCCTCTTCCTTCTTTCACAGGAATTCCAACTGCTACTCCATCTCTGATGCCAGTTGATCCTCCTATAGAGCGTGCTAGTAGTTCTCCAGCTCGTAGTGCATTACCTTTGCATACCTCTAGCCCCTCTTCACTTAATTCATTGGTGGCTAAGACCATAGAGACTGCCAAAGATGCTCCATCCATTTCTCCTATTCCCATGCAGTCTTCTGTGCCTACCACCACAACTCTCTTTGCGCCTCTCATGTCTATGGATGAGGTTGATGTCTTCGAAGCCAGACTAGCTAGTCTCTTCGACATACCCTCTACCTCTCCAACATTGAATGTTAAAGCTGAGCCATTAGTTTTGGCTGACTCCTTGCTGGAAATTTTTGAGAGCTCTCATTCCTCCAGCAGCAAGCCTTCTGCACCTTCGATAGACCTAGACACATGCCTGGAACTGTTGATTTCTTTTTCGAGGATCCCCTTCGAGGCTCTGCAAAGGCCTATAATCAGAAATGGGTTCCTCCAATGCTGCAAAATTGCTAAGCAGTCTGGCATGAACGTTTCAAGTCATCTATCTCAGGCAGTAGCTACTGTCGATTTTTACATCAGCATTTGTCAAGTTGCCAAGGCTGAGGATGAGAAATTGGTTGGTGACCAGAGTTTTGTTTCCCAAGTACATACTGAAGTGTCAAAGCTTAAGGAACAACACTCCTCTGCCTCCCACTTTCGAGTCTAGCTACTGGAGAGGAAAGCTCAATTTGAAAAGGAGCTGGCTGCAGTGAATCAAGCCTTAGTCTGAACTGATACCAAATTGCAAATCACCAACCAAGGACTGGCTGATCGAAAGGAAGAGATGGCTGCAGCTATTTAACTAGTTTCATCACTTAGCAATAGGAAATCTATTGTACAAAAACAATTAAGACACTGTAATGATTTTTGGGCCAATTTGTGGCAAAATGTACTTAATTCTTTATGAAAAAGCAAATTTTTGTCTATCATTTAAGCAGTCTTATGTTCTTGTACTTGGTGTTTATTTTATTCCTTGTGTTTCCCAAATGGTTGGAAAATAAGGTTTCAAATATCTGCCATTAATCTTTTTGGGATGTATATACCCATTCAAATATCTCAAATGGTATGCTCCAAAAGGTAGAACTATATGAATTTGATATGGTCCTTCCCAGTTAGGTGACCATTTGCCAAACTTATGGCTTTTAATTCCTATTGGGAGTATTGTCTTCCATACCAAATCACCTTCATCAAAGCCAATGTGTTTGACCTTCTTATTATAATTCTTGGCTGCTTTCTTCTTTTAGAAAAGAATGCTATTTAATGCCAAAATTTTGGCTTCATTTATGCCTTCTAACTCCAAGCACATACTTTGATGGTGCTGCTCAGGATCTAACTGATATTGGCATCTTACCCTCAAAGATTTAACATTAATCTCCACAGGTAACACTGCATCATGCCCATATACTAAGGCATAAGGAGTGACTCCTGTGCTTGACCTTGGGGAAGTTCTGTAAGCCCACAAAACATCCAGCAACAGGTTATGCCAATCCCTAGGATTATCTTCCATAACCTTTTGTATTCCCTTTTTCAAGGACTTATTGGATGATTCAGCTTGACCATTAGCTTGTGCATAATAGGGTGCCGAATTAACAAGGCTAATTCCAAACTCTGCCACAAAAGACTTCACAATTTTCCCATCGAACACAATCCCATTGTCCACAGTTATGGTTTGTGGGATGCCAAATCTATGGATCAAATCTTTGATGAACCCAATGACCTCTGTCTGGTCTACAGCCTTGTAAGGCTTGGCTTCGACCCACTTAGTGAAGTAATCAGTGGCCACTAGAATGAAACAATGATGCTTCGAAGAAGGTGGGTGTATTTTTCCCATCATATCCATGGCCCATCCTCTGAATGGCCAAGGCTTTACTACTGCATGTAGGTTAGTTATGGGCACATGCCTTATTGTGCCATGCTTTTGGAATGCTTGGCAACCCTTTGCATATTCTATGCAGTCTTTAAGGATAGTTGGCCAATAGTAGGAATGCCTTCGAAGCAGCCATCTCATCTTCACACTAGGCTGATGAGCACCACAGATGCCTTTATAAACCTCAGGCATAGCTGTTAATGCTTCTTTTGGACCTAAACATTCCAGCAACAAACCATCTCCCCCCCTTTTGTAGAGAGCATTACCATATATCATGTATTGCATAGACTGCAATTTAATTCTCCTGCTGGCCTTCGAAGATAGACCAGCCAAGTACTGCATTATTGGATGCCTCCAATCCTGTTCTTGTAAGTCATTATGATTAATTTCCAAGACCACATTCCTTTTATTCAGAGGTGGTATTAATTTCTGATATGTTGTTTGGCTTATGTCCCTTTGGGCATTATCCCTTCTCTTGAAGTTCGAAGCTTTCTGTGCCACCTCACTAGATCTATTGTTCAAGAATCTTGGAACATGAGTTACATTTGCTATTTGAAACTGAGAAGGCAGATGTAATGCAACAACATAATATGACAAAATACTTATGCTTTGACACTTGAAAATCCCTTTCACTTGGTTAACCACCAATTGAGAGTCTCCAAATATGTCAACTGCATGTACTTGTAATCCAATAAGAATTTCTAGTCCCACTATTAAGGCTTCATATTCAGCCTGGTTATTGGAACAAGTAGCTTCATCCACTCTGAAACCATGTGTGGTTTCTACCCCTTGTGGAGATTTAATCACAATACCAATTCCAATTAAGCTATTAGCTTTTGACCCATCGAACCACATCTACCATGGCTCAACACTAGCCATGCCAAGTTCCATTATCTCTTGGCTCTCTGTTTGAGATGGATGGTCTACCAAAAAATTGGCCAGAACTTGCCCTTTTACTGCCCTTTAAGGGACATATTCTAAATGAAATTATGATAAGGCTAATATCCACTTGCTAATTCTTTCCCTCAACATAGGTCTAGATAACATGTACTTAACCAAATCTGTGGTTGCAATTACCAAGACAGTTGTAGGTAAAAGATAGTATCTTAATTTCATTGCAACAAAATACAAAACAAGACACAGCTTTTCAACAGCTGAATATTTACATTCACAAGAATTTAGAAACCTACGAAGGTAATAAACGGCTTGTTCCTTGCCTTCTTCATTGTCTTGGGCCAAAAAAGCTCCTAATGAATCTTCTGCTGCAACTATGTACAACTTTAAGGGCTTATTCCCCTTTGGTGGCATCAGCACTGGAGGGTTGGCCAAGTAGGCTTTGATACCTTCGAAAGCAATTTGATACTTTGTGTAGACACCCCATTTTTGACCGTCCTCAAGACTTGGACGTCACCGCTTGGACACTCGGTGATCGTCTTTGTTTGTGTTCGTTTTGAGTTCCCGGAGGTCTCGGCTGCGCGCCTTACCTCAGGATCTCTTAACTTGTCTGTTCTGTGTTTGGTTTTGGCACCAAACACTTGTGTTTTTGCCCTGAAGGGCAGGGAATGGCTTGTTGGCCATCCCCACATCCCACCGGCCTTCCCTTATCACTGTTTATGAGGTGCCACCGCCATGGTTTCTAAAACCAATGGCCGGTCGGCACTATATTTGGCCGACCAATTTATTTTGCCTACCTCTTTGTCGTCGGCAGACTCCTTTGCACACCTTGAGGCATGGTGCATGCCAGCTGTGCCAGCTGGAATGCACCATCACTCCTCCCCGTGCAGTTTTTGGCTGGTGTGAACCTTTGAACCCCCTTTCCTTCTAGAAGCTTGAACCCTTTGGCCAAGCTTCCCCAAGAAGCTTGGCCAGCTGTATTAGCTTCTTCAAGAAGCCAAGACCCCTCTGCACCTTTTGCCCCTTTCATTTAGCTTCTTAGAGAAGCCTAGAACCTTTGGCTTTGCCTATATAAGCATCCCTCCTCTCCCATTGTGAAGGGTTAGAGCTTTTGAATCAAAAAAACCAGAGCTTCTATATCTATACATCTGATATATCATCCTCTCTCTCTATATCTCCCTCTCTCTCATCCTTAGGGTGTGTTTGGAGGCCTAAAAGTGTATTTTGACCTTACTTTTGCACTAATACACACACCATTACACCTTGCTCCGAGATTGAGAGGCATTGAGGGTTGTTTGTTGAGGTTTTGGACTGATTTTGATCAGTAGAGGGTGGCTGGAGCATTTGTTCTTGAAGTGTTCTTCAAGGGTGAGATTCTTACTTTATTTCCCCCAATCTTGCACTAGTTTTCTATCTGTCTTTCATGCTGATTTGAACTTTGTGTATAACATAAAAAAGTCTTGTATTTTCATGCTTAACATCTTTCATTAAGAGTGTTTTGGCATTGGGGTTCGAACTCCCCCTCTTAGGCCTCTTTTGGCCTATTTTGGTGCCTTTTCTTTAAGCCTTGTTTACTTTGTTGTGTTGGTCTTCTCACCACTAAAATCCAGTGGATTTTTAGTGGTGATGAAGTGATTTTGAAGTCTTGTGTAGGGAAGGGGCACCCCTCTCCCCTTTGTCCTTCTTTTACCTTTATTTTTGGCTTAAAGGGCAACATGCATGCTTGGTTGTTTTTGGTCCCATCTCAGACGTTTTTTGGGTGTCTTTTAGTCATATTATATCTCTGTCTTTGGTTGGATTTGTAGCCCTTAGCATGCATCTTATACATGCTTTGTAATTCTCTATCTTGCCTAGAAATGTGCCATGTGTTTAGCCTAGTATATCCTCATGTTACCGCTTAGATTATTGAAGCTTTTGGTCATGATTTGTCATGCTTTAGGTCTGTTGGCCACTGATTTTGTCATGTTTGACGTGCTTGGTATAGTTGCTTTGCATTTTGGCTTGTAAGCCTTAGTTATGTGGGTCACTAACATGCTTAGCATAAGCTTATTATCATCATTTGGCATCATTTGATATCATGTTTCAGTCCATATAATGTGGTCTTACATTGTCCTTTATGTCTCTTTTAATGCTTGGAAGGGTTGTGATTTCATGCCTTGAAATATGTATCGTCTATGCCTATGTGTTTGGATCATTTGGGATGCCATGTGTGTGAGTTTTGGAGCTCATTTCGCATGCTGAAATTCTGTTTTTGGTTGCTTGGTTCATGCCATGAGTGGCCTTGTTAATGGTAGCAAAGTGCTCCATTTTGTGCCTTAGTCCTTGGGATTATTGGCATGATTGCTTGCATGAATATTTGTCCACTGTTTTGGGCATTTTTGGTCACTGTTTTGGGTAGGCTGAGGTCTGCCTTTTGTGATTTGGAACCACCATTGCATGCTCATGTTGCATTGGATTCATGCTTGCATGGTATCATACTTGCATGTTTGCATATTATCGACTAGTTGCATTTCATGTCTCGACTCACATGTTAGAGTGTATTGTATTGCTTCTTGCATGCCTAGCATTGTGCATTTGCATGTTTAGTTTACATCACATTTTGGCATGTTTGTTTACTTAGCCTCATTTGCATATTTGAGCCATGTTGCATAACTTGAGCCATATTTCATACATGCATTACATTGCTTGGTTTGGGGTGTCAAACCTAGTGTGGGGGTTGAGGGGTATTTGTACTTCAAGTGACAAAACACATCTCAACCCTTGGTCACCGAGGCCCTTGACTTTGACATGATAGGGTCTTGGTCCTCATTTGTGTGTTGCATGCATTTTACATTGAATGACAAGCTTGGTCCCGTAGGCTATCAGGCACAATTGATGGCCTAAGGATCAAGGGCCATGCTCCCCTGAGTTCAATACATGATAGGGAACATGACCATGCTTACATGTGCTTGAAATTCTATGCCATACACTGCCTGTCCTCTGTTGTTGTCAAAACTGTTTTCTGCAGGAAGTTTTTGCCGACCGACAACATTTAGTGCCGACCGATCATTGGTGAATGGCCGATAACTTCATCAGCAGCCGATGGCATTTTTCCATGGCCGGTGGTCATTTCACTTAGCCGATGGTGTTCTGCAGTGTTCATAGAGGACACCCTGGGACTTTGGAAGTTTTCAGAGAAGCAAGGCAGTGAAAACAGAGGCAGTAATGCTATGGCTATGGGTTTCCGGGCAAGATGGATCGAGCATGCATCATTCGCGCATCCCGAGGCAAGGCTGCGGCCATCTCTATTCTACATTTAATTTGTTTAAATTAAAGGGTCTGTAATAATTAATTAGCTAGGATAGGTAATTCATTATTCGGATTGTATTATTCTTTTGATCCCTCCGACCGAGGGTAAATTTGTAATAAGCGTGGGTGAGTGTGTGCATGTCTTCCAACCCCCACTTCTTTCTCCCTTTTACTTACCTGCTTTCAATAGTTAGTACTAGGGCATATTTATTTTAGCATCCTTATGCTATGCATGCGTGCATCATTCATTCAGATCGCATGCACCGGCTCCAAGATCATACTAACTGCATTGTACTTCAATTCCAAATTGAATACGTGTTATTTGTAGCATTTCACATGTCATTGTAGATTAGCCGAGCCTATTCTAGTGACATTTTGTATGTGGTGCATTAGCCATTTTTAACATGAACTAGGATCATGCATGATTACTAACTAGTTTCTGTTTTGGCACGGAGTACTAGGTAAGCTTTTATGCTTTAGCATACCACATGCGTGTGAGTGTTGCCATAATAGCATGATTACCATGAGGCTAGCTGCTTATGTGATATAATTGCTTGAATACCTGTGGATGGAGGTCAAATTACCTAAGTTGGAATAATGCATTAAAACTGTGAGTTTTTTTTTTTTAGCCCACTAGATAGTGGCAAAACCATCTTTTCTAAAGCCCACTTGAGGGTGGAAAAATCTTCATTTTAACCTACTCGCGAGTAGTAAACCATTTCCGAAACTGACATGAAATGTTTTGTTCCAATTTGGGCAATTTGGTCTATACTTGTTTGCTGTGTGTACAACACTTGTTTGCTGTGCGTACAACATAGTAATTCTAGGCTAATAACCGGAACAAGAATACATAAATGTTTTCAAAATAAGATATCATGGTTAGTAGAGGCCGATCTTCGGATCGGGCGAGAGGGGGTGCTCATAGCTGACCTTCCCCGATTGTACCCAAGTTCCCGAGCCGAGGCAACTTTGGTGATGACGGACACGTGGCCTTTGGCACCGAGTCAGGGTTTCCTAAATTTCCCCATTAAAAAAAATTTAGGTGGCGACTCTGTATCTGGCAAAGCAGTCCATGTTTGGTACTTCTTTCAAAAAATCTGTTTTTCTCAAAACGATTTGCCAGATTTGGACTCTTTGGTTTAGATTAAGAACCGACAACAAAAGGGAGTCCAAGCTGTAGAGTGAAGCCCAAGGGCGCGTCTACATTTTGCTGTCCACACAAATTCCTCTTCATCTTTCAACCTTGACAAGGAAGAAAATACTTTAGTTTTCCCTGCAGTGTTAGAAATGAACCTTCGAAGAAAGTTAACCTGTCCAAGGAACCTTTGTAATTATTTCTTACTTGATGGAGGCCTGGCTTCAATGATGGCTTTGGCTTTATTCTGATCAATCTGTATTCCTTTCTTGTGCACTACATAACCCAAGAAGTTTCCAGATGATACACCAAAAGCACATTTAAGAGGATTGAGTTTCAACTTGAACTTCCTCATTCTTTCAAAAGCTGCTCTAAATGAAACAGATGCTCCTCCATGGACTGGGATTTCACTACAATGTCATCAATATAACACTCTAAATACCCTCCAATGAGGTCATGAAAGATAGTGTTCATAGCCCTCTGATATGTAGCCCCAGCATTCTTCAGGCCAAATGGCATTTAAACCCATTCGAAGGTGCCAATATTCCCAGGACATCTGAATGCTATCTTGTAGATATCCTCCTCCGCAATGCAAATTTGGTTATAACCAGAGTGTCCATCCATCATTGATAAAACTTGATGCCCTGCTGAACTGTCTACCAACAGATCCACTATAGGCATAGGGTACTCATCTTTTGGAGTTGTTAGATTTAAGTTTCTGAAATCAATGCATACCCTCATTTTGCCATTCTTCTTAACTACAGGCACAATATTAGATAACCATTCAACATACCTGGCTGTCCTAATAAAGCCCGCCTTGAGTAGTCTAAGAATCTCTTCCTTAACTTTCTGAATTACTTCTGGACTCATTCTTCTTGGTTTCTGCTTGTATGGCTTGAAGTTAGGCTTCATAGGGAGCCTATGTTCCACTAATGACCTATCCAATCCTGGTAGTTCATTATAAGACCACGCAAAGCAATCTTTGTATTTCCTTAGAACAATCAATAACTGGTCCCTGTCCAGAACATTCAAACAAGCACTTATATATGTGGTTGTTGTATAGAACCTTCCCCTAAATTTACTTCTTCTAAGGGGTCTTGTGTCTAAGAACTTATTGAAGCTTCTTCCTTGGTTTTTTCTACCTTCGAAGCAACCTTCTCGCTCTGTTCTGCTCCTAGGTTCTTTAGTTCAACATCTTTGCCCTCATCCTCATAGACAAAATCTGTCCATAAGGCATCATCTTCCTGTATTTCCTGGACTTTTGTTTCAATGTCCAATGCACAGTATTTACCAAGGGTCAAAACTCTGACCTCCTATTTGCAGCCAATTATATGGCTTTTCTCTCTTGCTCCTGTACTTTCTGGACTATTGATTTTACATCCAATGTTGAAAACTTAATTAGAGCCAAAGACTTGGCTTCTTGTTCTTCATCTCTTTGCCTACAACCAGGCATTATTGTCATCCTTAACGACAATCTCTTCATCAGCACTCTCTTGGACTAAGTGCTTCAGGTGTGTCACTTCCTCATCAGCCGTCACTTTGGCTGAGCCATCAGCTTTCCTCAGTATACTAAGTGGTGTCACTCCCTCAATATATAACTTGGCCTCTGCAAAGTCTGCACAGGCAATGAAAGATTGAGGATCTACATCAATTTCCTCTGTCTCTCCATTGCCTAAGGCCATCATAATTTTCTGATGCAAAGAGGAAAGCACACATTTGTTAGTGTGGATCCAATCTCTCCCAAGTAAAGCATTGTATTTACTATTACTGTCGATTACGAAGAATGCTGTCATGCAGTCCCTGGTTCCCACACTTAGGTTGATGGGTAGAATTCCCTGAGCCATCTGTTTGTCTCTAGCAAAGCCAGCAATGGTTGTGCTAGTTGGGATCAACCTAGGATTCTTTTTCCCTAGTTTCTTCAAAGAAGATTTCGGTAGTAAGTTCACTGCTGCCCCATTATCTATCAGGACTCGGTTCAATTGTATCCTATCGAAGAAAGCCTTGATGTACAAAGGCTTGACATGTTGTGTCATAGAATTCGAGGGATATTCAAAAGGATATGAGAGGTTAACGCTCACCTCTTCTTCACTCTCATATTCAGTTTCCATTGGGGTAGCCATTCCGGAATCATCCTGTACCATACTCACTTGTAAATCTTCACTAGAGACTGGAATTGGATCAACTTCTTGACAATCTTGGTTTTCATCCCCAGCTTTGAACTCATGAGGTAGTATATGTACCATATTGACTGATACTGGAGGAAATGAGCCAAATTGGATGGTCGGTCAGACTGCTTCCCTCTTGGCCACCTTGTTTAGTTACTTCAGAAGCATCCTCCATGCTGCACTCCGGCACTTCGTTGTTAACTGATTCCTTCAAAGGATCTTTCTCAACTGGTTTTTCAACCAAAAATGTTTGCTCAGCCATGAAGGCTTCGAACATTTCTTCCTCCACCATTTCTTTCTTCTGGCTTATGCCAATTTCTCCTTCTATCTCGCTACCACTCTCCATCAGAGCTTTCTCCAATCCTGCTAAACTAGATTTCTCTCTAGCTTTTAGTTCAAAATGAACCTTGGCCAACTGTTCTCTGCTGCAACCCACCTTCCTTTGTAGAGTTGTCTTTGGAGTATGGTCTGACTTTGGAGTCTTCTTTCCTTCTGTCTGGACCAATGAAGAGCTCTCTCCATTTTCTTTCATATATTTACATCGAGTGTACCACTTGAATCTTTCTCATTTGTGATCTCGAAATGACTGGGACCATATCCGGTTCCTTCGTCTTTGGGTGTTTAAGCAATACCCAATTGTTTGGAGCCACCAAAGGAGGTTTAACCATCCTTCCTTGGCTTCCAACATCTCTCTGGGCAGGCACTTCCCTAGGTTTGTTTTACATTACAAACCAGTCTGGAACTCCAAGTACCCACGAACTTACTGACTCAGATGTTGAACTGCTTTTTTCTACCTTCGAAGCCATCTTCAAAGCTGGCTGTGAAGGTAAGTGCTTGGTTCTGACCTCATGTTTCGAGCCTGATTCACGCCTTCGATGAAGGTGGCCACTTTCTGTCCTACGTGAGGTTGGTCTAGGGGGCCAATCTCTGGCTTTGATCCCATATCCTGAACTCCTCTCCAGTCTTCTTTTCAGAATGACTGCTCTCTATTTTGTAATAGTTAGGTGGCCTGGACTCATACAAGGGCCCCTTGCCTTTAGCATGCATTTTGTCCACTGCAGGCTTAACCACTAATGGTCGCTGCCTATCACTAGCCGGATACGGCCTTTTGTTGTAAGTATTGGTTGATTTAGGACGTCTCTGTACATTTCTGTAATATTGCTTCCCATCAACTGGAAAGCCTTTCAACCATTTATAATTCAGTCTGCACCTGGGACACATCCTCTGCATTACAGCTGCCTCTAAGGAATCATCATCCATTGATTCTTCATCAGAGTGTTCCTTCTGGTGTGAGAAACCTTGTCCAATAGCTGGTGGGTTTCTAGTGTCCTTCTTGATGGTTGTCTGGTTAGCAACATGCATCTGCATATTGACCTCTTCCAATTCTGTCAAGGACAAGTTCTGGAAATCTGACATAGTGACATTGGCTGCCACCTCTCCAACTTTTGGAAATGGGTTACTGTCAATCCCCATGGCCTTTTCTGCTTTGGCTGGGAATTTCAAACTTCCTTTCCGAATTTGTTCTTGGATCCTGTCTCGAAAAACAATGCAGTTTTAAGTCGAGTGAGACCAAGAGTTATGCAATTTACAATATACTTTTCCCTTAAGTTCATCTGGAGATGACAGTTTTACTCCTTTTGGTAACTTAAGAAAATTGGCCGCAAACAAATGATCAAAAATGTCATCTGCCTTGGTTAAATCGAAAGAATACTTCCTGTGAAAGTCTTTCTTTTTAAACTGCTGGTCAATCGTTGTATCCTTATGAATTAATGCTTCACAGATTACGGGTTCTTTGCCCATAATCTCTGCTGCATCGATCTCATAATTAAGATCTCTATAATATGTCTTATACGATGCATTATTTTGATCTTGTTCCTCCTCTAGTAATGCTTCATATCTAGACACTTTATAGGTTAGTTCCACCAAATCTCTAAATTCAGTTGAGTCAAACTTCTTTCGAAGCCTGAACTCTAAGCCATTTTCAACCAATCTTACGAATTCTGGCTCTGGCAGTATGACTCTACATTTATTTCGAGCCCTTTTAAATCTGGCAATAAACTGAGTGGCCTTTTCTTCAGGCCTTTGACTCAATCTTGCCAAGTCTGCCATGGAAACCTCAGGCTCCAATTGGAAGAATTGGGCATGAAATGCCTCTTCCATTTGTTGCTAGGTTTGAATGGAGCCAGGTGTAAGGTTGATGTACCATACAAATGCTCTCCCAGTTAGAGAATTTGGGAATAATCTCAGTTTCATATAGTCATGATTAGTAAATTCACCGCATTGAGCAGCAAACCTAGCAATATGCTCTACTGTTGATTGATTTCCACTCCCATAAAAAAGGGTAAAATCTGGTATTCTGAACCCCCTTGGGTATTCATGTACCCTATCTATCCATTATGGGTATGGTTTTCTGTATACAGGAGTCTGGAACCCCCAAGCCATCGGTCCACACATCTCCCTAACAATATTAGCAATTTGGTCCCTAGGGACCATATTTTGTGCCTGCTGAACCACTACTGGAGGAACAAACACAGGGTTTGGTGGACAAACTTGTGCCTGTGGTCCTCTTGGTCCATAAGGTGGTACATTTGGGACTAGTTGTCCCTGTGGTGCAGGTTGCTGTTGGAGGTGTGGGTAACCCCTTTGAGCCTATCCTGCGAAAGGACCTGCGAAAGGTGCTGGAACAGGTGTTGTGTCCCTTTCGTTTGTGGGAAAACCTTCAAATCCCCTGGGTATAAATTCGAATAAGGAATTATTATACCCCCTAGTGCCAGGTATGGCTTCGAACATGGGATTTGTAACTATTTTTATGCCAGTTTCTTGTACTTGACTAGATCCACCAACTTGTGTGGCTTCATTGTTGAGTACTGAGGCATTTTGGCCTGCTATAGGCCTCGAAATGGGTTCATACCAAGATTGAGGTGATGGTCTTTCATAATTCTGATTACTAGTTTGACCATTAGAATGTCCATTATCTTGCATAGGCTGTTTATCTCTAGCCAATCTTTGCCGAGGGATATTTAAAACTTTCTTTGTGTGTCTTGTGTTTGTTGGTTGGTGGTTATTCATTCGATCCGAAAAGGATGTTGCCCACCTTTCCATTGTGTTCATTAATTGTTGTCCCATGGCATCTACTAGGCCATCCCATGGATTTGTTGGCTGAGTAGATGGAACAGTGAATGGTCCAATTCCTTGGTTTCGTCCAATATTATGAACACATCGTTCTTGTCTGGCGTAAGTCTGTTCGACCATAGGTTCTGATAACATGGGAGTTTCCACAGGATGTGTTACCACATTATCCTCTGGATTAGGTATTTCTACCTCTCCTTCTACACCTTCTTCCAAGCGTTCATTTTCTTCTTGTTGTCTTCGTCTAGCCATTTTAATTAGTCCCACTAGGCGTGCCAAAAATGTATGTTGGTTATTTGGCTTTCGAAGGGTATTTTTGTAAATACGAGCGTGCCAGCAAGGATCAATCAGTCCTTACAGAAATTATAATTGCCAACCAATTATCGACGATCAGTTTTAGTTCTTTCACCTCAATGAAGAGGACTTTTCTTGGTGGCTTGACTTAGGAAAAATTAAGCAAAATAACAGTAATGATTTAACAATTGAAGTATTTCATTAAAATGAAAACTTACAATGATCCAAACTCAGCCTCATAGAGGTTTACAGCAACAATCTACTTGAAACTACTCCTATGAATGAAGTGCAGTGCAGGAATTTAAAGTGCAAGAATGTAAAGAGCAGGTATTTAAAGTGCAGGAAATGTAAAGACTGGAAATGTAAAACTGGAAAAGAAAATATGAAGTAAATGACTGGTTTGTTGGATCTGAGTCTGGGGGTTTTTTCTGGAGGCTTCCCTGCTATTTATACTTGTCAAGAATGACCTTCAAACTGCACTTCAAACCGTCGAATTGCTCCTCCATAATTGCTGATCATGT
The DNA here is from genome assembly GCA_025200525.1 of Camellia lanceoleosa. NCBI lineage: Eukaryota > Viridiplantae > Streptophyta > Magnoliopsida > Ericales > Theaceae > Camellia > Camellia lanceoleosa. Next base: position 7,961,284 of record CM045760.1, read on the forward strand.
TACCTTATAAGTGGTTCCACTACGCCATCACTTGCAGTTAGGCTTCCCTCCTATATTTGAATTTGAATGTGAGTAAGCGTTGAAGCCACGTCACCTTGCATCTCTTTACTGATCCAATGCTACTCAGATCACGTGAGAACCAATATTAACTGCCACGTGTACGATCAGGATCGAAGACTTGAATAGTCTTCCTATATTACCCGTACTCTGCCACGTGTCGAACTGTAACTGGCTTTTACAAAATATGTAGCCAACAGTATCTAAACGAGGCCTTAATCACTTTCATCCCACGATGGTTGTGATTTGGAGTGCTTAGAAAAGATAGAGAAATGAGAAAGATGTTGTGGCTAGTGATGCAGTACAATAAGATATATATCAGTACAATAGGTTATATATTCAAAATAAATAGACATATGATATAATATGATTAGAGTTAGGATCAAATTGATTTAAACAAAAATGCTTGAGAACTCAAAATATGGAGCTCTACGGGAGTTCTAATGAGCTGGCTCTCCCATGATATGATGGTTGTATCTTTTTTTTTTCTTTTTTTTTCAACTCATTAGAACTGTTTAGTGCTCCATTTTTTAGAGCTCTGAATCAACTTTCTTAATTCAAATTGATAATTTTGATAATTAAAATGACAAAATTAAAAATTAAAAAATTAAAATGATAACGAATGTATTCTTTAGAGACTAAAATTGTCTTTTATCCTAAAAAGTTTTGCCTATCTATAACATGGAATTGAATTTATGACCATAACATTCCTGCTTTTGATTGCCTTTATCTCTCCGGATTAGATATCTGTTGCAGAGGGGGTGGGATTATGGATCAGGAATTGTGAAATAAAATGAAAAGATATTTTTGGCATTGACTATTGTCAATTCAGATTTAACTATATTTTTGAGAGTTATTATTTTGTGATTCAAATTTATTCTAAACATAAATCTTATACCATACAAATTTAATTACAACTATACAATCTCATTTTGGATAAATTCAGCACAAATTTAATCACAATTACATAATCTCATTTGGGATACATTCACAATTACATAATCAAATTTAAGCAATCATCACACATCTTGAAGAAGTGTTAGTCACTAAGGAGGATGAGAGGGGGGGGGGGTGTAACTCTTTATACAATGGGTCACTGTTTATATACATTATTTTAAAAAAATATATATATTCTAACATTTTTAGGTTGAATGTGAAAAATTTTATGGAACATTTTTTATGTGATGTATTAAAGAGAGATTAGGGACATCTTTATATCAAAATTTTCACACCAAAAAAAATGAAAAAATAAAATAGAATCTTACAATCTCCCTATAAATAAATAAATTAACCACCTAGGTTATAAATAAATAAAAATTCCAAAAAGATGATTTTATAACAAATTCAAATTAGTTTGTAATTTTTATAAAAAATTAGAAGCTTAATTATGATGTGGTCATGAGTTGTATAAAAATAATAATATACGTATATTTTTTTAATTCCACCGCTTTTATTCTAATTCACTACTACAAAAATAAATAAAGATCGCACTTTTTTTTTGTGTGATTTATGTTATTTAATCACACTTTTTAAATTTTGTCAAAGTGTGATCTTTGGGAGTGATTAAAAATGGCCATTTTTAATCACACTTTTTAAGTGTGATTAAAAACTAATAAAACCTGTGATAATAAGCATTTAGATCACATCTTTTAAGTGTAATTAATGCCTAATAAAACCTTAATTAATAATGAGATAAGATCACACGTTATATGTATTTCTCATCACAGTTAATGCGTGTGATAAAAAAAGGATTCGACATATTTAAAGAATAATCAATATTATTTTTGTACACGCATTTCAATAATGTAATACATAATTCATATTATACTTTGAATCACAACCACATATTGAATAGAATAATGTCATACCGTTCATAAATGAAAGTTAAATATGTTCAAAAGTATATACAAAGAAATTAAATAAAAAATTTTAAACTGTGCTTACATATATTAAAAAATGAAAAAACTTGAAAAACTAAGTTCCTGAATTCTTTGACCATATTTTGCATCTCTCCAAAAAATTTTTGACCTGAAAAATGAAATTACAAATTAATTTAGAAACCACTATGAAAAAACTTTGTAGAGATTGTTTTATTTTTGCAAAAGATAAAGTCAGACTGATCACACCCCTTCAAAATGTCTTAACATTACCTCTAGCATGGCATGAAGTATGTAAAAACAAAATGTCACTTTACCCACAAAAATTGCAAGTTCAACAGAAATTTTACCATAACCAAGGTTCTATCTATCTTAAATATTTAATGTTCTACAAAAGAAATGCAATTGAATGTTGATTGTGCAAATACCTTGAGTGCATTTTATATCTCATGACCATTCTTCATCATCTAAAGTGGGGTCTTCTGCTCCTCCATATTGATAAATTAACTCATGTGACTATCAAAATGAGCAAGACTTGTCGACTTGTAGTCATACTTGCAAAACAAATTGTACCACAAAAAAAAGAAAAAAAAAAAAAGAAGGTTAATTTGTCACAGGAAAAAAAAAAAAGGCCACAGGAAATTTGTCACGACCCAAACCCGCCTCTAAAAGTTTGGTCCACGACCAGCTTTTACGTAGGCCTTAAAACAGAATTTTAAAATAATATTTAACCATATATGGGGCCTTAGGCAGAAGCAATATCAATAAAAGATAACATCCATTGAGCTTGTACATACATGATGGTTTAATTGGATTTAAGCATTTAAATACATTCCAAATATACCTATACGATCACAGATTTTATATAGATCTCACACACTCTTACATAAGACTTAATAATTTATAAGACTCCCAACAATAAATTAAGGCCTCCACGTGGAGACATACTCCAGGTGACTTGGCAGACAAGCGAACCTCAGTACAACTTTAGTGTCAATCTCCCGATAGCTCACCTACAGAAATATACATAAAACAGAATGAGTAAGACTCAGTGAATAATAGCAACTTAAGAAGGTTAATTGAATAAGCAAAAACCTTGGATAAAATAAATAGACAGATACCAACCATATACAGGTCTTATCCATAACTATATTTCAATACAGTCTCAGGTTCACAAATAATACAGAACGGCCTCGGGCCCATATATAATACAGAATGGCTTTAAGCCCACAGATATGATATAGATCAGCTTTAAGCCCTGATGTGATACAGAACGGCTTTAAGCCCACAGATCTTACAGAACGGCCTCTAGCCTAACAGATACAGAATGGCCATAGGCCTAACAGATCATACAGAATGGCCATAGGCCCAAATTGGCTTTAAGCCCAGTTCATGTATGTATGGACTACAGAGGTGTCTCGCATAGATTCTAGAGGTGACTCGCATTACAGCACTTAGTTCCGTACATCACTTTGTTCCATACCAGAAATCATTAGGTCTTAAAGACCGAACAATCCATACCATGTCATAATATAGCATAACCGGAATGGATAAACAGAAACAGAATAATCTGAGTTTCCTAAGAATACCATTATATAATAGTGCACATAAGTTTCTCATGGTTTAGTTACAGATTAACACTGTTGTCTCACATATAACAGAATAAGAATAGTAACTATTATAGAGAGCACATAATAATGTTAAACCTTTGCATTCATATCGTAGGTTCTGAACGACCTCGGGTCCATACGTAACACAACAGAATTATTTCAGGTTCATACGGATACACATAGCTTTTCCAATTATTCTGATTCTTCGGAAATATCCACACTCGATGACTTATAACTGAACGGCCTCAGGCCCAAATATCATCAGAGCATATTAGTTTTAGAGTCTTACAGAATTCCAGAGTCATATGAAAGTATTTTCATCCTTTCCATCATTCATTCACATCCTTTCATTCATTCATATAAGTTACCTAGTTGACATGCGATAACAGAATGCCAATGGTAATCATTAGCTGTAAGTAAAGCGTACTATGACAGTACTACTACTCACAGTGATAGGTTTCTGGTAGCAGTGGGACGATGTCCTCATCTTGACCTGCAAACACAATGCACATAGCAGATTATGAGGATGAAATCAACCTCATTCTTATTTTTTAATCAATAGCCATGGTGGTTCTAAACTCATTAATCCTCCATAGATTATAATCTATGCCCCAGAAAATAGGAGGAATCGATAGAAAAATGGTTCAGACGAAGAAACGGTACAAAACTGGTTGACAGAAAGTGAACAGTCGTCACTAATTTGGGCATAACTATTTCTGTATTTAGAATTTAGGAGTGAGACCACCACCATTGGAAACAAGACTTCTGGGGCTTGATTTTAGGCTCAAGAATCACTCAAAACGGAGTCCGGAGGCAAAATATATGCTTATTCAAAGTTGGCTGAACAGAGCTGTCTCCCGCACGTGCGAGAAACAGAGCCGCACGTGCGGGAATGGGGCCGCACGTACGGGAGAACGTGATTTTTTAGCAGATTCAACTTTGGTTCTGGGACTGTGCTACCGCACGTGCGGGAAGACCCGCCGCACGTGCGGCTCTAGGTAATTTGGAGTCCGAAAATGGCTTTTTTTGCTTCAACACTTGGTTATTCCATTCTTAAGCTTGGTTTCTAATATAAATCACTTAAAAACATGTAAAATTGCCCCATAACATGATAATTTAACATCAACCAAATGTATTTTCATCTCAAACAAATCAATCTTTGTTTCAAGGTTCAAGATTCATACTTAATCTTTCATGATCTTCAAGGGTCTTAGAACACAACCCACAACCCACAAATTCACTTAATTCTTGCTTGATTTTATTCTTTGGACAATTCTAAAGTGCATTTCATATGGTATTCATAAGATTGAGCCCCAATCATAAACAAACCATAGAACCCAAGGTCTCATTCCTTAAATTGAATGCAATTAAATACATACTGTAACCTTAACTCAAATGGTCTCAAATCTTTCCATATCATCATGATTTCATAAAATTAATGTCTTAAACACAAGGATTCAAGATAAATTATCATACCTTAGTTCAATCTTGGTCTTCCTCTCAATTCTCCTCCATTTCCTCAAGCTTCCATGGTTGATTCCCCTTCTCTTTCTTCAATTCCCTTTAATCATCTTCAAACCCCCATGATTGGTGAGTTTTTCTTCAAGAATCTTGGTCTCTTTCCCTCTTTCTCTCTCACGGTTCTCTTCTCTTTCTACCTTGGATATTTTTGTCTCAAATATCTTTAGTTCCCAACTCACATAACATGACTCCATATATATAAATATACACACACTTAAGCTTTTCACAACAAGGAGAGCCAAACACGCCCTTACGAATCACACAAAATCAAATTTCAATTAAACTTCCCGGGTAACTCTAAAAATTGTGCTGATCATAAATATGTCCCTCGTTTTGGTTTTTGAAGCCTCTAAGGCCTTCAATTGGCAGTATTAAGTTAACCATCCAAACGTACATTAATGAATTAAACAAGTTGGATTTCCAATCAATTTTTCCAAATAGTTCTAAAAATTCCCATTAACATACTCAAGTACTCAATTGTGATTTTTGAACCTGTAAAGGTCAGTAATTTCAATTTTAAAGCTGTGGCTCAACAGATAATTCCTCAATTTGAACAGATATCATTAAATTAAAATGCATTAACCCATAAGGCCATAAGGGTAATCTCTAATACGGATTTTGGGGTCGTTACAAAATCCTTTAAGCAATTTAAGAATCCAAGCTTGATTCAAACATGACATGTGTGAATTGGTAACCCCATAGTCAGATTTTTGAAAAGAAAAAAAATTTAAAAATGGAAAGAAGAAGCCAAAAAATGCAATAAAACAAATCTTTAAGGTGCATATATCAAAGCTATTGGGCCATAAAAGTTCTTCCACGTTAGAAGAGATAAGAAATAGGGTTGTACCTCTAAGGTTCATCCAAGATCTAGGCAACGCAATTGTCACGCCCACCTTTTATTACTCGAATAACATTACCAAATCTATTATAATAATTCCATTTAATTGAGGATAAGCATGAATAAATAATATCATTCTCTCACGACAGTAATGATGATATAAAAAGACATGGTACAATGTCCTTAGGCTTACATTGAATAATAATAAATGAAACAAAGGGATTTACCCTTATATAATACATGGCACTCAGCCTACAAATAAAGAGGCCCCGTGGCCAACAAATAAGAGACTTTAAGTCACAAACGATCCTTCCAGTCTTGCACCTGAAAGAGTTAATCAACACGTGGGATGAGCACTAAGCCCAGTAGAGATCCCAAAGATCCTAACCAATCACAACATATAGATAAAAATGATCATGAATGCATCAAGTCATACCATATACGTAATGTGACATTTGATATAGAAAGTATACACATATAATCAGTGTTTCTCAAAGTGTTCCTCTTGACACATTCCAGCATAAAAACCAAATATTCTCTTTTACATTCCCATCATTATTTCTGAAAGAAAATGTTTTGAAACCTCATTCTTTCTTTGATAAAACTTCCCAGTTTAACAGAAAAGGAATCTCACTTAAACAACCGCTCAAAATATAGTTCCACAAGCAATTCATGGTTCTCATCCCATCTCTCAATATTCCATAACCATTAACCTCCCTTTATATCCCAACGCAAATGTCTACAACATTTCCTGACCATGGGTCCAAGGATAAAATACCGGCATGAAACCGTTAACATATATACACCTTCAAATGAGATACTCAATGTAAAACATACCACCAATCTCACTTCCACAATAGGCCAACCGACAACTCTCATATATACATATGTATATATATATATCCAAAATAAAATAACTGAAGTAATACATACTCATAATTTCATCTTCTTGATGTGAGTAACCGACAATACATAAATATATAAACAAAACGAGATAACAGGAACGACACATGCTACCAATTCCATCTCCACCGGCCTACAACATGGATGGCAGATCCACAACACTAGAACCATACATATATATAAAACGAGGTAACAAAAATAATACATGCTACCAATTCCATCTCCACCGGCCTACAGCACGAATGGCAGATCCACAACACTAATACGACATTACACTTTACCAGCCTTACCCGGAAGGAGGTGCCCCTCAGGTCATACTTTATCGGGTGCGAACCGGAAGGGAACGAAGAACCTATCATAACGCGCCACACTTTGCCAGTTAAGATACGACGGGAAACGGACCCCCTTTTCACACTTTACCGGGCGTAAATCGGAAGGGACGAGGAAACCTTTGTCAAGGCGTCATGCTTTGCCGGCTATGATACGACGGGAAACGAACCCCCAAACATCATCACAGTCAAGAGCATAGCAAGCAAATCAATAGAATACTACACGGGCATAATACATACACCTAATTTAATTATCAACATAATAGTCATAATCCATTAATTACATTAATGCCATTCCTTTTTCAAAATATACTCCGCGAACCATAGTTTCACATGGGTTTTCCTTTAATTTCTAACATTCCCAAAATACCTCATTAGTTACTAAACATCAAGATATAACTAGTCAATAACCGTTTCTCAATTAAACAACATAATCCACAGTACAACAATAGAATCGTCTATTCACGATGTTCATTTATCAAAGACATCACCACGTGTTACATCGCATAACCCATCCTACAATAGTATTCATAGACCATCTCTAGCAACAAGCAACACCATCCTCCACCGATGGCCAAGGACAAAACTCTAGACGTTAACCACATAATCCGAAGCAATAGATAAGCCCATAGGAAAGTCCCACCATCCTGCTCATCACAAACCCTCAAGGTTTATAAAAATAACTTGTTCATTTTATTTGAAAATCAAACCTTACTTCCCCACATCCCAACAAGCACCAAAATGGCTACGTCCACCAACATTAACCCAAATACCTCAATTATTCATAAACTACCATAACACAACCCCATATCTATTCAAACATTAAACTTCTCTTTGACATTTCAAAGTAATAAACGATATACCAAACCTTCCCAATTTGCATCATAAACTTGATTTGTAACCCACAACCGATTATACATAAACCTCCAACCAAGTACACATAAACCCATAAACCCACCATTATAGACCCAAATCCACCCACATGCTTTTTAACAAAATCAACCACCAACTATGGTTTTTTGAATGTAATGAAAATACCACAAGTCTATTTATAAAGAAGTATTGAACATACCTCTTGGAGCACAGAGGAGAAAAGTCAAAAATCTGCCGACGATGAAAACACGATCCACTCAAATAAAAATGAAGCCCTTGCGACCCTCTACTTTTTGATCTATAGGACTAGGGGTAGAAAATGGGTGTAACTAGATGAAACCCAAGCTTTTAGGTCCAAGAAACCCTAACAATGGTGGAAAGGAAGAGAGAGAAGAGAAGGAAAAGCAAAAAGTGACATTTTCGGCGTGCTGCAACCTTATAAAGACGCACAGTCCGCTCGAGCATGGAAACTAACGCTCGAGCGTCAGACACAAAAGTCCGCTCGAGCTTGAAAAGTGGCGCTCGAGCGTAGAAGACGCACTTCTAGAAGTTTTGCAGATGAAGGGCCCCACTTGAGTGCGAGAATGGACACTCGAGCGGAGGAGCAAAATCAGTGAAGCCTACTTGAGCGCAAGAATGCCCGCTCGAGCGGAGAAGCGAAAATCTGGGCAGAAAGTGTTTGGAAAAACAAGCAATCAACCTGTTCCAAATGCACCACTACAACCCGGTAATCACAATAAGGGGAAGACAAGGGAAACAATATATGAATAACCATACCAACCTTATTCCGGAATACAATAAGTGACGGGTCAAAACCAGGATCGTCATAGCAATAACCAAATCACAATTGTGTGGTATCAATGAATCCTTACAAACAAATCAAGATCCATAGAAGCATCACCTGTCATGTTGCATTTTCCATAAATATCACCTATAGCAACAAAAGCAATTAAAAATAAAATAGTTACAAGAAAAATAGAGAACACAAAATTTTACGTGAATTGGCAAAAATATTTACGTCTAAGATGAGTGAGAAGTAATCTACTGAATAATATAACAATTACAATGATGAGACAAATATAATTCCTTAGTATTTTCTCACACCCTTTACTGTTATTGCTCTCAATCTCATACCCTCACAGAGATAATACACACAAATACAGTGTTGCTTTCCCATTTGCACACAATGTTACCACATACAAAACACTCACTGTGTATTTCTTTATATGTATCACCTTACACCCCCATCACATATATATAGGGTTCATTTAGAAATTGACTATTTTAAATTTTTATAAAATAATGTGTAAAAAATAGAGAGTGAAATGATAATTTATAATTACTTTAAAAATTTTTAGTTATAAATCTTTCTTCCCAGATGGACCCATAATATGTATATACGCAATGATTACCATTTTACTTTCCAGCATGATCCAAAGAGAACAACTGATGGCGCATGCACACTCTATAATGCCCACGTTTCCTCTTCAAAGAATTAGTTGAAACATTACTATATCAACGCTAGAAACTACTCATATACTTTTTTGAGTATTTCCTAAGTCAATCGAGAAATTATTTAATGGTTCTAAAGAAATTTTAAGTAGCATTTTAAATAAGTAGTTATTAGTTTAAATTATGAAATCTATTATTTTTGTGTTAAAATTTTAAAAAATAAAGTGTCAATCTTTAAATAGAATAAAATAAAATATTGCTTTAGAAATATTGAATAATTTATTAAGTCAATTCTTTTGTTTCCAAGGTAATCCGACAACATCACCATTTCATCTCTCAATAGAAACTGCCAACCACACTACATAGATTTACTGTCAAATTATTTCCATCAACCGTATGGCGTCTAAGATCATATCTGTGTATTTCTAAGAGAAATTAGCAAAAACCCTAACAAGCTTTGAGTTCTCAAGATCAAATTTCTAATCATACAAACCCCAAGCAAGAACAAGAAATCAATAGATACATACAGATTTCAATAAACTAGCATGAAATTGATCAAGAAACACAACAAAGTGAAATCAAATCAAACTCAATCTAATGGGATCTTCTAACCTAAGAATGAATTTATTCCTGTAAAATCTAGAGAGATAGGGAAAAAAAAAAAGAAAAAAAAAAGAAGATGAAAAAAGATGGAATAACTGAGAATATTTACATTCATCTAAAGAATTGTAAAATACATACAAAACATAGTTAGGGTGTTTAATTACCTGTAGCTCTCTAGGGTTTGGTCGTCCTTCAAGATCTGCCATCGCCAAGACCGAGGTGGTGGTTACGTCTGGGCGAAGGAGGTGCTTTGCGTGATGGTAATGGCAGATCGGTGATAGCAAATCCAACACTGATGGTGATTGTTGTTATTGGGGATGGGAGTTTCAACGCTAGGGTTTCTACATGGGAGAGAAAGATAATAAAACCCTAGCTATTGCTAAGTGAGTAGTGAGAGGGTGTGAGGGGTAGATGGGGAGACCGGGAGAGAGGGGGTTTGATTTGTTCCACTATCGATACTACTATATATATATATATAAATAAATACTAAATATAATCACACTTAATTAAAAAAAATATATATATATACATAATCACATTTAATTACAAAGTGTGATTAAAATATATATATATATATATATAATCAAACTTAATTAAAAAGTAACATAAAAAATAAATATTATCACACTCAATTAAATTAAGTGTGATTAAAATATCAATCCAAATTTTTTTTTATCACACTTCTAATAAAAGTGAGATATTTTCATTTATCAAAGTGTGATTTTTAACTGTTTTTATAGTAAAGTCATCAAACAAGGAAGGGGGTAGGTGCTGTCACAGCAAAACGGTATCGTTTCTGATTATTAAAAAAAAACAAAAAAGTATGAAATACACGCATTCCTTTTTTACACTACACTTTTAGGCTTAGGTTAGACTTTAGGAAAAAATGAGAAGGTAAAAAAAAGGATTGAATTCAATTTTGGTGAATGGGTTTTGGTAAAAAGAAACAAAATGAAATTAACCTAAGATGGTTGGCAACTTGGCAAAGGCCTAGGGATTAAGTCCCTAAGTTCAAAACTCTATTGGGCCAATTTCTTAAGTGTAACACAGTTGGTTAGGAGGTTAGCTTCAAGCAGTTTCATCACACTTTGGTGTGGGTTCAATACTCCCCCGCTGTGCGAGTCCTGACTTAAGCGAAACTTGTCTTGGGAGGTCGGGACAAGTTCCGAGATTAGAGTCTCCTAAATTAGAACGGACAACAGGATACCCTAATGATCTCTGCAAGGGCGCTGTCTTGGACCTGCGGACGAGTGAGAGGATTTTCCCTGTAATAAAAAAAATAAAGTAAAATAAAATAAAACGAATTTCACATTTGCTAAAAGAAATAATAGGTTTGATTAGTTGAAAAAAAATAAGTAAAAAATTGTATAGAAATTGAATTTTATATTTTCGTTTATTTCAAAACCAATTTTTTTGTAAGAATACATTTTAGGGTAAATTGCGCTTATAGTTCTTACATTTTGTCTATGTCATTTTGGTTCATATAATTTTAATTGACTATTTTGATTATATGTTTTTGAATTTGTCCCAATTTGATTCAATTTATTATAATTGTTAAATTTTTTTTTAATGAAAAACGCACATATGATCGACATGTGTCACGTTTTAAGTGTAAATTTATAAACTTTAACAATCTACTCAATTAACATCAACCAAATTAGTAATTATTTTTCTGCAAAAATCCTAACGTCATTATCAATCTAATTGAGGCGCTTTTTTTCCTCCCCCCCTAATGTTCTAAATAAATATCATAAAAAAAAAACTATATGCATATTTATTTAATTTACACTTTTGTAGAAGGATAGAGCCATAATTTAATTTTTGTTTTCAAAAAAATAGAAAAACTTTCTATTATGTTTTTTAAAATAATTTTTTCTATAGCTTCAATTTCTACGCATTTTAAATTGCAAAATAACAATAAAAATAAGTTAAATATTCATAATTACTCTTTAAATTTATGTTGCTATTATTTAAACATCATTTTTCCTATTAAAATGGACTAATTCTTTTTATATAATATAGTTAAAGTAATATTTTTTGTTATCACATCAATAATTTTCTTGTGGAAAGACTATGGTACATGTTAGAAATTGGGCGCCCATGTGGCTTGACCCTTCTTTGAACCTTTTGAACCTTATCCAAATAAGTTTGAATTTGAATTCAAAACTTATTTAGATAACCACTCAGGATATCCATATCTATCATATCAACTGATATGGATAGATGTGATATTATCCTATATATCTGATATGATATGGGATATGGGTGATTAAGAGAAAAACAACGTATGTCGTATGTTTTATCCATATACTGACTCTCTCCCAAAATACAATAATCAAGAGCCATTTTGCACTGTGACTTGTGTGGGTGATATTCATTCTGTAATATCACTCCATTGCTGAGTTGATTGATCAGATTCAGGAAGCACGTGATTTACCCACGAGATCCTTCAATTCAGACTCTACAGATAAAGGTATGACCATAATTTTTCATCCGCTGCGTTTATACTTTGTTTTACATTGGTATCAGAGCTAATGTGGGTATTTTCGTGCTTACTTTTATACATTAAAATATGTGTATTTTTTTATATAAATATATACACATGATATATGCATGAATATTAATAAAGGAGGAAGATGTCTTCATTTTTATGTTCATTAAATGTTATTTTTAATGCCATAAATGTTTTTATTGTTGAAAAATGGAGTTCGGCAGTACAAAAATCGGTCCAAAAAACACCCTGGAAGGCGGCGTGTGGGCCGCACGCGCCACCTGACGCCGTGAGCCGTTGCCACGCGCCCTCACGCGCTTCCACACGCTTCTACGCGCCTCCACGCTTCCACGCTGCAAGATCACGCGCCGTCCATGCGCTGCTGCCATCATCCGCGCCATACGACGCGCGCTTATGCGCCGAGCCACGAGCTGCGTTCTAAGTCAGGCAAGGAGTGCCATTTTTCCTCCGCCACTTTATGGCTAGTCAGTAAGCATAAGGCACTGTTTGTTTTGTTTTTAATTTTGAATCGCGTTAAATAGTCATAATTAATTCGTTATAGCTTTGTTTTAAGCGTGGTTGGTACCGTTAGACTCAAAATTAAATTTTTTATCTTCTGCAAAATTGTGAAAAATTTATGAAAATAAAAAGTATTTTTTCTGTGATAATAATTCATTATTTATGCTTCAAAATGCTTCTAGTATTGCATAAATAATTTTCTGGGGTTGAAATTTTTATTGTAGACTTCTGAAATGTTTTACTATTTACTGGTATAATTTTTTCAGTTTATCAGATTCTGAAATTTTTTATTTCTAATTTTATGTGTGTTTATTAGTTATTTAAAATTCCAGAAAATACCAGAAAATTTCAGAAAGTTTCAGAAGTGATATAGTTTCTGTTATGGCATAATTTGAATATTAAATACAGCATATTATTTTTTTTAGGGTTTGTAATATGTTGTGATTAGAATAGCATGATTGATTGTTTTTTTATTTTAATTCCCTTATTAAATGTAACATAGCATGTATTGATTGTAAATCTACATTATGATGCTATTGTATGGAATTAGAATATTTTATCATGTTTTTTAGACATGCCATAATCAGTGGGAGGTTGTTCGGTTGAGAGAAATCTTTGTAGATTTACTCCCGAAAACTAATATTTTGCACATGAATTAAATTAAATTTTGGATAATTGTCACCTGTGGCGTAAGAGATGATTACGAGCATAGCGGATTTTCGATCTTGCGACTTGTGTAATATTGTCACTATTTAATTTAGATTTTTGTGGCAAAATTATATTATGCTAATCAAAATTAATCCCAATGCGAATTTCTCTCTAAATTGACTTACTTTATGGAAGTTAATTTGGTTGACCTAGACTTAGTAAAGATGTTCAAATGTGAACAATGTAATCCCATTCTTTAGATGAGCAAAAGTCTTGGAGACTTTAGGTCAAACCTTAATTGAGCCAAAGTAAGGAAACATGACTCAAAGTCGCCGTGGTTTTGTTGCCTTGTTTGGTATAATAAAAACTAATGTGTGCGCTATGGTTAGCGGCACGCTATGTAGTTTTGGTTGGCGAGTTTTGAAGTTATAAAATTAGTAAGCCCTCAATAGATCTGTATATGATCTTGACTATTGAGCTGCGCGGATTGACTTTGTAATTTGACTTGTAAATAATGTTACATCATTGGATGAAGTAACATTCAAGAGTCACGTCATCCAAGAAATGCGAGCTTAAATAAATTAGTCATTAAGTGTAAGACGAGTAGCCAGTATGAGCAGTGTTTTGCTCTCTACCAAATTATTGGGAGTGGATGGAGCAAAATTTCATGCACTATAATAGTGTGCGTTGAAATATCACGTGAAGTGAAAAGATTAGCGCTTAGAAGCTGCAAAATCTATTAACACTAAGTGAAAAAATTAGCACTTAGAAGCTGCAAAATCTTCTGGGTGCTCAGCGTTTACTTGTATTTTGCAATTCAAAACTGGTAATCAATCAACAGAAGGGGGAGTACGCAGCCAAAAATGACCGTATAGCGACTTACATGAAAACGGCTAACTTCTTGCTGGCAAAATTTGACCATCATGAATTGAATCAAATAACACGTGATCAGAACACACATGCAGATGCCCTGGCTTGCCTAGCCTCCGCCATTAACTCAGAGATTAAACGGATCATTGAAGTGGGCTTCATCCCGGAGCTGAGCATTGGCCTTTCGGAGGAAGTCCAGGTCAATGTCATAGAGTCAGGAACGAATTGGATGGACCCCATTGCTGCATTCCTGTCTTTCGAACAGCTCCCAGTAGACAAGAAAGAAGCGCACAAGTTGCGAAACAAAGCCCTGTGATACTACTTGGATCCGCAAGGAAAGCTTTATAAAAAATCCCTTTCTGGTCCATATCTGGAATGCGTGCATCCTGACAAAATCGAAGAGCTTCTGACTGAAATACATAAAGGCAGTTGTGGCGCACATTTTGGCGGCCCCTCTTTGGCTCATCGAGCTGTGACACAAGGGTATTACTGGCCAACAATGAGAGCCGATGCCGAGTGTTACGTGAAAAAGTGTGAACAGTGCCAGAAGTTCTCTCCTCTGACTCACCTGCCCGCCGAAGAGTTAAATTCTATAACCAGCCCTTAGCCATTCGCTCAATGGGGACTTGACATCGTCGGACCACTGCCTCGTGCTCCGGGTAACAAGCGATTTCTGATCTTTGCGACTGATTATTTTACGAAATGGGTAGAAGCGGAGGCACTAACACACATCCGAGATACCGACGTAAAGCGTTTTGTATAGAGAAATATCATAACGCAGTTCGGCATTCCCAGAGCACTTATATCAGACAACGACACCCAGTTTGATTGCGGAGTCTACCGGGAACTTTGCAACAAGTATGGTATTCGGCCCTAATTCTCTACCCCAGCTTATCCACAGAGTAATGGCCAAGCTGAAGCCTTCAATAAAACGATTTTAGACGGCATCAAAAAGAGGCTGGAGAAAGAGAAAGGCCGATGGGTTGAAGAACTGCCGAGTGTATTATGGGTTCATCGCACAACACCGAGACAGTCCATCGGGGAAATGTCGTTCGCTTTGTGCTTCGGAACACACGCAATCATCCCATTGGAGATCGGTTTTCGCACTTTGAAATCAACAGTTTTTGATTTGGGCCGAAACGACATGATATTGGCCTTGGACTTGATTCTAATTGAAGAGCGGAGAGATCGCGCCCTTGCATCCATGGCACGGTACTAGCAGTAGCTGGCTAAGTCATATAATCAGCGTGTTCAACTGCGCCGCTACACACCAAGAGAGTTGATCCTGAAGAGAGTGCTTCCAGCTACCAAGAATCCAGCCGACGAAAAATTGGGACCTAACTGGGACGGTCCTTATCAAATTGACTCAGTCGCGAGAGTAGGGGCATATCGGCTCAAAGACATGTCTGGGAAGAGTCTGCCCCGGCCTTGGAATTCCACTCATTTACGTA
This sequence comes from Camellia lanceoleosa, assembly GCA_025200525.1. Lineage (NCBI taxonomy): Eukaryota > Viridiplantae > Streptophyta > Magnoliopsida > Ericales > Theaceae > Camellia > Camellia lanceoleosa. The sequence goes on from CM045760.1 coordinate 7,977,326, forward strand.
AATTCTATCATTGACTCGACTTGTGGGGCTTGATACTTGTACATATTTCACTTTTGCAATGCAAAGTTTCCCGTTTCCTCATTATGCAATTCAGTTCAAGTCTCCGGATTCGGAGCCCCATCAGTGGATGACACCTTCGGGCCGATTAAGCCTCCGGATTCGGAGCGCCCTTCGTGTATATCACGATTGGCCAATACAAGTCTCCAGATTCGGAGCCCCATTGGTGCATGACACCTTCAGGTCGATTAAGCCTTCGGATTCGAAGCGCCCTTCGTATATATCACGATTGGCCAATACAAGTCTTCGGATTCGGAGCCCCATCGGTGCATGACATCTTTGGGCCGATTAAGCCTCCGGATTCGGAGCACCTTCGTGTATATCACGATTGGCCAATACAAGTCTTTAGATTCGGAGCCCCATCGATGCATGACACCTTCAGGCCGATTAAGCCTCCGAATTTGGAGCGCCCTTCGTGTATATCACGATTGGCCAATACAAGTCTCCGAATTCGGAGCCCCATCGGTGCATGACACCCTCGGGCCGATTAAGCCTCCAGATTCGGAGCGCCCTTCGTGTATATCACGATTGGCCAATACAAGTCTTCAGATTCGGAGCCTTATCGGTGCATGACACCTTCGCGTCGATTAAGCCACCGGATTCGGAGCACCCTTCGTGTATATCACAATTGGCCAATACAAGTCTCCGGATTCGGAGCCCTATTGGTGTATGACATCTTTGGGCTGATTAAGCCTCCAGATTCGAAGCGCCCTTCGTGGATATCATGATTGACCAATACAAGTCTCCGGATTAGGAGCCCCATCAGTACATGACACCTTCGGGCCGATTAAGCCTCCGGATTCAGAACGCCTTTCGTGTATATGACGATTGGCTAATAAAAGTCTCCGGATTCGGAGCCCCATCGGTACATGACACCTTCGGGCTGATTAAGCCTTTGGATTCGGAGCGCCCTTCGTGTATATCACGATTGGCCAATAAAAGTCTCCGGATTTGGAGCCCCATCGGTGCATGACATCTTTGGGCCGATTAAGCCTCCGAATTTGGAGCGCACTTCGTGGATATCACAATTGGCCAATACAAGTCTTCGGATTCGGAGACCCATTGGTGTATGACATTTTCGGGCCGATTAAGCCTTCGGATTCAGAGCCCCATCAGTGCATGACACCCTTGGGCCGATTAAGCCTCCAGATTCGGAGCGCCCTTCGTGTATATCACGATTGGCCAATATAAGTCTCTAGATTCGGAGCCCCATCGGTGCATGACACCTTCGGGCCGATTAAGCTTCCGGATTCAGAGCGCCCTTTGTGTATATCACGATTGGCCAATAAAAGTCTCCGGATTCAAAGTCGCATCGATGCATGACATCTTTGAGCCGATTAAGCCTCCGGATTCGGAACGCCCTTCGTGTATATCACAATTGGCCAATACAAGTCTCCGGATTCGGAGCCCCATCGGTGCATGACGCCTTTGGGTTGATTAAGCCTCCAGATTCGAAGCGCCCTTCGTGTATATCACGATTGGCCAATACAAGTCTTCGGATTCGGAGCTCCATCGGTGCATGACATCTTTGGGCTGATTAAGCCTCCGGATTCGTAGCGCCTTCGTGTATATCACGATTGACCAATACAAGTCTTCGAATTCGGAGCGTTTACAATACGTTCAGTTCTATTCGGCATCAGCCTCGTCATCGCTATTCTCAATTTCGAAAGTGCCATAAGGGAAATAATGACGTTGGTATAATGGCAACGCCGATTCAACTCCTGTTTCTTGGAGAGCCTCTGCGGCTTGAAGAGCCTTGATCCACCCGTGCCTAAAGCCCTGGTTCTCGCATCGGCAAACCTCCTCTGCGAGCTTCTCTTTGGTCTTGTCTATCTCGACTTTCCGGCCGTCGTGGAAGCCTTTTTCATAACCCATGGTCCTTGTATTTTCTACGGCAAACATGCTTGCCGTATCTCGATCGGCAATCGCGTGACTTAACAGTCGTTAGGTCACTCTCTCCTCCATGACCAGGTTAGATTGACCTGATGCACGCGGCTCGGTGGTTTGAGTCTTCCTAAGCTCCCTAAGCTCACGCTCGGCCTTCTTCGCGCGAGCCTCCAAATTTCAAATTCGTTCGTCCTTCTTCTCTATTTCTCACCACACGGCGCGCAAGCGCATGCCGACTTCATAGGCGGTATACAACCCTTTCACCATCCCGTGGATGCCCTCCCGAAACACTTCAAAATCCTGTCGACCAACCATCGACTATTGGACTTCCGGTGGAAAAATCTGTCGCGCAAACTCAATCGCTACACCTGGGTCGTTAACAATAGAATCTGCCTCCATCATCGGTTTATTCCCCACAAAAATCGCAAAACTCAACGGTCGCGCCGTCATGTCGGGCTCATTTCTCAGTCGCGGACACGGGGAGCTTCCCCGTTGCTGTTTCTCTTTTCGGGGTGATCTGCTTTGACGACTTGGGGGCTGACGTTTTTTTCGTTCTCTGGACGTCCTACCTTCCGCGCGTGTGGGCTCGTTACTGCGATTCATTTCAGTGTCTAGCTCAACCAATGTTCGCCCTTCTCCTCTGTTGTTGAAGAACAGCCTATTTAACATTCGCACTTATCTAACCTTCCGCAACAAGCTGGTTTAAATTAAATCTGAACACGATAAATGGAATCACTGGCGCGAAGAACCCACCCCATTTATTCCTAATGCGTGCAGCGCCCCCAAGGCGACTTCATTAATGCTAAACTCCAAAAGCCCGATGCCGATTGATTTATGCCGCAGCCACTCCATGAGATAATAATATTCGGCTTTTAGAGCTCAGGCACTGGCTGGGACAAGGGTAGATTTATTAATCTGATCGGTCAAATATCAGAGCCCGATGCCGATCGATTTATGCCACAGCCACTCCATGAGATAATAATATTCAGCTTTTGGAGCTCATGCACTGGCTGGGGTAAGGGCATATTTATTAATCTGATCGGCTAAATATCAGAGCCCGATGCTGATCGATTTATGCCGTAGCCACTCCATGAGATAATAATATTTGGCTTTTGGAGCTCATGCACTGGCTGGGGTAAGGGCAGATTTATTAATATGATCAGCCAAATATCAGAGCCCGATGCTGATCGATTTATGCCGCAGCCACTCCATGAGATAATTTATGCCGCATTCATTGGATGGGGCACGGTCAGATTTAGTAATCTGATTGGCTATTCGACGATGGTAAATTACTAAACTGCCTAATTATCTAATCGGCAAGTGCACACGAATGTTTTATCCAAAGAAGCAAAAAGCAATACTATGCATCAATAACAAAATTAAGCATAAGTAATAACAAAAAGCAAAGTAAATTTTTATTAGTAAATTGGGCACAAACTGTAGCCATTTTACATGTGAAAACTACTAAATAAAAAGCTACAAGTTTACAGGGAAATGCTTAGCAAAAACTTAAAAACTGTAGCCATACATAAAAAACTACTAAACGAAAAGCTGTAACATTACATTTGAAATCCTTAAACAAAAATAACTACGGTCGCCCTAATCATTCCTCGGAGTCAGACTCCAGCGGCTCAACATCCACTTGCTCGTATGGAATCGGCATAGCCAATGTCACATTAGCAGCAGTAAGGGCTTTGAGCCAGCCGTGTTTGAATCCCCGATTCTCAAATTTGGGGACTTCCTCCACATAATTTGCAAGGGCAGTGCTTTGCCCAGCTTCGTACACCTTCGATGCCTCCGAGTCGGCTACTTCCTTCCCCGCCTTCGATTCTGCCAAGTCTGCTTCAAGTTTGGCGATCGCCTCTTGGGCTAACTTGAGCGCAGCTTCACTTGCGTTCGCCCTCTGCTCGGCGGCCAATCTGAGCTGGTCTGCATTTCTTGCCCTCTCCATCTCGGCCTCGGCCCTTGCAGCTTCCATCTTCACCCTCGCCGCTTCGAACTCAGCACGGCCCCTTTGGCCCTCAACTTCAGATTGTAAACGACCAATTCGTTCGATGGCGTCGTGCTGGCGACATCCTATCTCGGCTATCCTTTCGATCATCTGCAAAACAGGAGATTAAAACCAAAATATATGTATAAAAGGGAAAGGCAAGATCGAGATATTTACCAGAAGAGCCGATTGAGCGGCTAACGCTATTGCCAAAAGATCCGGCTCCAAGTGGAAAGCCACCTTGTCAGACGACAATGAGACTGACGAAGCCATGCTCAGCGCCACGGCTGGATCTTTCATAGCCGACGCATCAAAGGAGATCGGCATGTTTTTTATCTTTGGATGAACCACAAAAGGCACAACCGTATCCGACTCCTCTAAACGCGGCCGTTTGTCAGCAGGGATTTCTTTAGAGTCGGCCTCGACCTCAGCCGGACGTTTCTCCGCCTTTCATTTGCCCTCCTGATTCGTTGGCATGACCGACTCTGGCTCGGCATTACGTGTTTGAGCTGTCTACTCCTCTATAACAGGCAAGGGAGGCTCAACATTGGTAACGGGTGGAACTTCGGATTGAATTTCCTCTACTCGAATGGCTTCTACTCTCCGCCGTGCGGCCATTCGTTCGGCGTTTCTTTTTTTGGCGAGTTGTGTGAGCAACAACCCGGCCATGTCTTCAGGATACGCCCCGAGGAGATCTTCTAATCCAATAAAGACGTCATCGTAAACGTCCCCTCGGCCTAAGGTGGACGGAGGGTTGGCTGAATTGAGGCCGATTTCCTCAAAAGCTACCCTTAAAGCCTCGTTTACTTCAGCCTCGGACTCGCCTGATTCTTCGGCGACCTCAGTGACTTTCGCACGCTAAGAGTCAGATTCGTCGAAACCAATTTGGCACAAGTTCTTGAAGTTGGTTAAAATAAGAGCCGTAAGAAACTCTTCACCCCTCGGAATTGGAATGTTTTCTGCTGCCGAGAACGTCGTGTATGTCGACTCGTACCGAAGAAGAATGTGCGCCGCCCTCCCTTGTTTCTGAAGGCTTGGACGGCCGAAGTATTTCAACGCGACTTTGATCTCCATAAGAACAGCGTCGTCAGTCAAAGTCAAGACTTTCTTCAAATCGTTTCTTGCACAAACCAAACCATGAGACTGAAAAGATAAAGTCTTATATATAGAACAAAAATAAGTGCAAAGAGCTATATGGTAACCCGGTTCGCCCCTCCGTCTAGGAATAGGATCTAAGCGGTCCTCGCCTTCGTCGAATTCCTAGTTACCTTGGACAACGACCATGACATCATCGACTCGCTTGCTAGAGCTGGAAAGCATGGTCACTAATTGATGGTCAGTGTCCTTGGCCCTGAGGAAATAGCGCCTATGCCGACCAGAAGACTTGGCCAAAGCATAACAATGTCGAATAGCAGATATGCCGAGGTTAATCCTAAGGCGACGGTTTAACTCTATAATCCCCATTACGATTCTAAAAAAGTTGATATTGGGTTGGGAAGGGATTAGACCCCAATGGCGAAGGACAACCCTAAGGAATGGGTGAAGGGGGAAACAGACTCCACCCTCTACGATTGATAAGAGAAGGAAGACGATTGTGCTTTCATCAGCCCTCTCCATATCGAGGGTGCCATCTGTCACGAGTGACAGACGGACATCATCAGGGATGGAAAAATAGCGTCGAAAGCCAGAAATTCGATCTGCGGAAAGGAGATCTTTCAAATGTTTTGCCATTTCCTTCAGTCTATAGGAGTATGCTAAACCAAAAACAAACCAGGAAAAAGGATTCAAAGTAGAGAGGGAGAGAACTTACAAGAGACGAAGAGGACAGTGAAGGATTAAAGGAAGTTGCAGAGGTAAGACGGAAGGTAGTCCAACAACTTCAAGCACCTAAAAATGTGTATGTATTAGAAAAGACGTCGAAATTTTAAATCACAATAAATAGAAGTGTACGAAGAGGCGGGAAGTCGAAATGATAACCGAGAGGCGTGTGCTCTGACATCTGCGTTGGAATGAGGTTAGCCGCCAAATTTCGGCTCTGACTTTTCGAGTTCGAAACCAAACACTCCAGCTAATTGTCGTTAGTGGAGTGCTTGGGGGGCAATTGTGGAGGAGGAATATTGGGAGACGTAAATAGGCCGAATAGCTAGACCAGGAGAGTCGAAATATATACATCGCATTCGGCCCTATTCGGCCAAATAGTCGATTGAGTAAGGGGTCGAGTAGAAAGCGGTTTGCAGTTAAAGAAGCTGAGTAAACAGTTATACGGTAAATCAAAAGTGGGCCTAGCCCCGAGGCCTAAGAAAGAAAAGATATAAATAGAAGAACATCAGCCAGAAAGAGGTACGTGAGAATGACTATGCTTAACTTAAAATACAAGTAATCCAGAGAGTAGAGACTGACTTGTCCGTCGGAGTGCTAATTCCAGCACCCCCGACCGGAGTGTTTATTTCTTTTCAAGTTGTTAGCTGAGGAACTCGAGCGCCCCAGTGGATCAACAAAGTATTTCCAAACCACCTTTCCCACAACAAAAAATACTATCACAACCAAAGTTTGATATATATATGTTGCCAGTATCGGCCTTGGGCTAAGGCCACTGAGACTTGTGCCTTAGGCCCCAAAAATTTGGCTCAAAATAGGGACCCCAAATTTAGTAATGTATTATAGTATATTATAAATTTAAATTTGTCTTTTGTTATTTTAGGGCCAATTCAAAAAGCCCAAAAATATTTTGTTGGATCATATTTATTTATAAGTGTGATTTGGCCCAATTAAAATTAAAATATCTACAGAAAGTTTTGATGGTCCACAGAGAAGAATAATACATACAAGCTCTCTCTCTCTCTCTCTCTCTCTCTCTCTCTCACAAAGTGACGAAGGAAAGGAAGCATAACAACCATAAGTAGAGCAATGAGCAACGACAGAAATTGATTGGAAATTGATTGAAAATAATAAATTAAAAATTATGGCCTTATAAATTAAAATTTTTTAGTGTTGTTAAATTATAAATTATGAATTACAAGGATAAAATAGTATTTTAAACATTTATCCTTATCTAGTCCGTCCAACCAAATATTAGATTCACTAAAAATAGTCCAATGCAGACATCTAATCTCATGATTAAACATAGGATACAAATCCAGTCAAACTAAATAGTCTTGGGACAATGTATTCCAGGACTAACAATCCAATGGATTATAATCCCTCTTATCCAGTCTGTTCAAACAAACACACCATTAGAGAATCTAATATTCTACCAAACCTCTCACGGATGTGTGACCCACACATGTGGATTTGTGTGGGTCCTATCCCATGTAAGAAGTTTGGTAAAATATTTGATAAAATATTTGGGATACATAACATTTCTCATTTAGAGTTATGTTAGAGATCCTAAATATTCTATCAAACCTCTCACATGATAGGGTTAATTACTCGTACTTAATGCATTATTTGTTAACAAAACCCTATATATATATATATATATATATTACAAAAAAAAAAAAATATTTTTATTGATACTGAAAAACTTGAGTTAGATTTTATTAATTTATTTTATTGGCTATGTTATTGAATTGAATTTTATTTAATTAGTATTGATTGTATTAAAGTTTGCGTTGAATTTTATTACACTATTTTTAGTTGTTGGTTTGTATTAATAATATTTTATAATTTTATTTGTATTATGTTTAAATGTTATTAGATATTTTTTTTATTTTAAATTATTTATTATTGATTAATTTACTTATTTTTAGTACAGTAAAATTGTAGTTTCAACTCAAACCAATCCAAACTATGTTGGCTTGAGTTGATTTGATTTGGTATTAGAATCAAATTTTGAAGGGTTTATTAAATTTCTATTTTTAAACCATCGTCAAATTATCTATTTAGTCAATAAACTATAGATTGAGTATACTAAATTCCTAAAATATAAATTAAAAATATTTAATCTTTAAACTATTTATTAAATTTATTAAGTTCCTAAAATATTTAATTAAGACATATTTAATCCCTAAAAATATTACAAAACTAAAATATATGTCCATAAATATTATAAATTAGTAAAAGACTCTACTTAATTAAGATTTTATTTAAAAAATATGAAAATTTTATTTTGTCAGTGTTTTATTTCATTGTGTGCTTAAATTAATATTAGAGTATGGTTACTCAATCTGAGTATCTTACCAATAAAATTATATGAGTATTAGTAGGTGACTCGTGCGATGCATGAGAATTTAGTGGTGTGTATTGAGCAGATTTATATTTATCAAATTATTAAAAGTGTGCCTTAAGTAATGGTATGTCTTGAAATGAAATGAAATGTGATGTGTAAATAGAGACACCTGAATCTTATGGGTTGAAAACTTTAGAACAAGACTTATAGTAGCATGAGTCTCGCAAACGGTAAACATGTTTTTTTTTCTGAAATATTTTATTATTATTTTATTCGAACCATAAACACATATTTTAAAAGCTTATTTTTGAAACCTGCTATACCATATGGGTATGTTTGATTGAATGGATTAGAATATGGGATTGAGATTATTAATTCGTGAGTCCAATTATCTTATATTTGTTTTAATATTTTGATTTAGGGTTATTAATCCAATGAATAATTAATCCAACAAATTTATAAGATTATTAATAATGGAGTAGGGGTAAGATTATTAATCTAATGGATAATTTAAAATGTGGTGATAATGTGCAAGATAAATTGGAACTCGATTAATTCAATTCAGGTGGTTGTGTTGGAGATTGAGTAGGTTGCATCCTTATGGAGTTAAAGAAGGTTGTTGGGCTTATGTAATACATGGGCTAATTGAATGACAACTGCTATTGGCTTTTGCCAATTTTATTGTGTTTTTTTTGTTTTTTCGCCCTTTGGGTAGACAACTGAATTTCATTAAAATGAAACAAAACAATGGATTTTTGTGGCCTTTCGTTTTTTGTAACCAAGTGCTTATCCCTCAAGTTTGTTTGCTTTAATTGCTTTTGCCTGAAGTTTGCTTTAATTTGTTCTCATACGGTGTGAATATATTTAGAGAAAAGATAGGGATCATGAAAAAACTTTCATGAAAATGATCATGAAAGATTTATGACTTTTGGATTATATTGATTAGTGTGTGGTGCTTTATTTTAAGTGTAATCCAAGGGCCATAAATCTTTCATGATCATTTTCATGAAAATTTTTTCATGATACCTAGCATTGCTCATATATTTATTTTGTTCTTACTTCAATTTGCTTTTATAAAGTTTCTTAGAATAATTCGTTTGTTTATTGTTGATTGTAAAGCTTACTACTTTTATTGTAATTCCAAACTATTTCATTTATTTGTAAATATTTTTTTTAACATACCACTTAATTGTAATTTCTCAATTATTTTACGAGAGATTGACCAATAAGTTCTATATTTTAGACTTGTAATCTATTTAGTCTTTTTGGATGTATAATGACTCATTTGCTTGTCACGTTGGAGTCACATATGGAAAAAGTACACTAAAGAGTTTTTAATTTTTTTATAGTGTTACATCGTATCCGCCATGTTGGAGTATCACATGTCACATTTGGAAAAAATATATTAGACATTTATTATTTTTTTGAAGTGTCACATCATACCCGTTACGTTGTCACATTTGAAAAAAATATATTAAGAAGTTTTTATTTTTTTTAGAGTGTCACATTATACCCGTTACGTCACATTTAGAAAAAGTACACTCGACACGTCACATTTGGAAAAAAATATATTAAGAAGTTTTTATTTTTTTTTTAAAGTGTCACATTATACCTGTCACGTTATTATATTTGGAAAAAATACACTTGACATGTCACATTTGAAAAAAATACATTAAGGAGTTTTTAATTTTTTTTAGAGTGTCATATCATACTCGTTACATGGTCATATTTGGAAGAAAAAAAATACACTTAGGAGTTTTTAGTTTTTTTGAAGTAAAAGTCATGGAGTGTTACATAATATCCGCTACATTGTCATATTTGGAAAAAGTAAACTAAGAATTTTTTAATTTTTTTAGAGTGTCATATCGTTGGAATGTTACATTAATGCATGTCTTATTAGAGTATCACATTATATCTGTCACATTAATAAAAGAGTATAATTGTTTACCAAAACACTATCAGAATAAAAAAAATAGGACTACACGGAAAGAAACTCTCCACTAATAGGATTTAATAGTTCAATAGAAAAAATTTGAAACTAATTGAAATACTTATTTGTGAGATGAGATTTATTGATAAATATCTCATATTTTATCCAGGCGTTTTAGGGTAAATTACATAACCTTTCAACTTCTCCAAGTTAGACCTTCAGTTTACATTGATAACATTGACAGGTCAGGGAAATTATTATTCAGTGTAGATGTAGGAAAAAAGTTTACACATTAATGGTAAATTTTATGAGCATCAATAATTAAAATTTCAAACTATTTCATTTATTTGTAAATATTTTTTTGTGAAACATCACTTAATTGTAATTTTTCCAAAGTATTTTATGCATGGTTTTAGGGTAAATTACATTGAAACTGCATTTGTTTTTTTGACATATCACTCACTCTCTTTAATCTTTGAAATTATACTCACAGCGCTTACTAGCTAATTTTATTATATGTAATGGTTAAATAATTATAATACTCTTCTAACTTAGTCAAATTTCATCTAGACTTTTAGTCGCTAAAGGTGCTGTTTTTGGCGACTAAAAGCGGGTTAATCGCCCATACCTTCCGCGACCGTTTTCCAGCGACAAACATGGCGACTAAAAAATTTAGTCGCGAAAACCTTAAACCCGACTTTTGGCGACTAAAAAATCACTTTTGGTGACTAAAAATTTAGTCGCCAAATGTGTATTTTCTTATAGATCTATTAACCATTACCTGTCTATCCTAAACTTTATTGGGGTTGGTTTGGGAAATGGATACTTTAGCTTTTTGGTTGAAATGCGTGGTAAAGAAAATTGAAATGTCCGAGAATAATTTTTTTATAGTACCTTTTTACAAAAAATAGTGTACAAAGTTAGAGATTGAGGAAAAAGAGTTGACTTTTTTTTGTATGATTTTTAAAAATGTTGATCTTTTAGTGAGTTTTTGATTTTTTAATTATATTGGTCTTATAACAATTTCTTAGGTTTCGTTTGACAACATTACTTTTTAACGTAAAAATTAAAAAGTCACTAAAAAAAATAAAAAAGCTAGTATATATCAAAAAGTCAAAGAATTTATTTTCTCTCTATTTTTTGTACCTTTTTTTTTTGTAAAAAATCAAAAAATAATCCCAAACATGTTAAATTTTTTTTACATCATATTTTAATAAAAAAATAAATAAGTTCTTTAAAAAATCTGTATCTAAACGAAGCCTTAATCACTTTCATCCCATGATGGTTGTGATTTGGAGTGCTCAGAAAAGATAGAGAAATGAGAAAGATGTTGTGGCTAGTGATGCAGTACAATAAGATATACATCAGTACAATAGGTTATATATTCGAAATAAATAGGCATATGATATAATATGATTAGAGTTACGATCAAATTGATTTAAATAAAAATGCTTGAGAACTCTAAATATGGAGCTCTATGGGAGTTCTAATGAGCTGGCTCTCCCATGATATGATGGTTGTATCTTTTTTTTTTTCAACTCATTAGAACTGTTTAGTGCTTTATTTTTTAGAGCTCTGAATCAGCTCTCTTAATTCAAATTGATAATTTTGATAATTAAAATGACAAAATTAAAAATTAAAATAATAACGAATGTATTCTTTAGAGACTAAAATTGTCTTTTATCCTAAAAAGTCTTGCCTATCTATAACATGGAATTGAATTTATGACCATAACATTCCTGCTTTTGATTGCCTTTATCTCTCCGGATTAGATATCTGTTGCAGAGGGGGTGGGATTATGGATCAGGTATTGTGAAATAAAACGAAAAGATATTTTTGGCATTGACTATTGTCAATTCAGATTTAACTATATTTTTGAGAGTTATTATTTTGTGATTCAAATTTATTCTAAACATAAATCTTATACCATATAAATTTAATTACAACTATACAATCTCATTTTAGATAAATTCAGCACAAATTTAATCACAATTACATAATCTCATTTGGGATACATTCACAATTACATAATCAAATTTAAGCAATCATCGCACATCTTGAAGAAGTGTTAGTCACTAAGGAGGATGAGGGGGAAAAAAAGGGGGGGGGGGGAGTAACTCTTTATACAATGGATCACTGTTTATATACATTATTTAAAAAATAAATAAAAATATTCTAACATTTTTAGATTGAATGTGAAAAATTTTATGGAACATTTTTTATGTGATGTATTAAAGAGAGATTAGGGACATCTTTATATCAAAATTTTCACACCAAAAAAAATAAAAAAATAAAATAGAATCTTATAATCTCCCTATAAATAAATAAATAACCACCTAGGTTATAAATAAGTAAAAATTCCAAAAATATGATTTTATAACAAATTCAAATTAGTTTGTAATTTTTATAAAAAATTAGAATCTTAATTATGATGTGGTCATGAGTTGTGTAAAAATAATAATATATGTATATTTTTTTAATTCCACCGCTTTTATTCTAATTCACTACTACAAAAATAAATAAATATCACACTTTTTTTTGTGTGATTTATGTTATTTAATCACACTTTTTAAATTTTGTCAAAGTGTGATCTTTGGGAGTGAATAAAAATGGCCATTTTTAATCACACTTTTTAAATGTGATTAAAAACTAATAAAACCTATGATAATAAGCATTTAGATCACATGGCATCTACTAGGCCATCCCATGGATTTGTTGGCTGAGTAGATGGAACAGTGGACGGTCCAATTCCTTGGTTTCGTCCAATATTATGAACATATCGTTCTTGTCCAGAAGTGCTGGTCTGTTCGACCATAGGTTCTGATAACATGGGAGTTTCCACAGGATGTGTTACCACATTATCCTCAGGATTAGGTATTTCTACCTCTCCTTCTACACCTTCTTCCAAGCGTTCATTTTCTTCTTGTCGTCTTCGTCTAGCCATTTTAATTAATCCCACTAGGCGTGCCAAAAATGTATGTTGGTTATTTGGCTTTCGAAGGGTATTTTTGTAAATACGAGCGTGCCAGCAAGGATCAATCAGTCCTTACAGAAATTATAATTGCCAACCAATTATCAGACGACTGTGTTTTAGTTCTTTCAACCTCAATGAAGAGGACTTTTACTGGTGGCTTCACGTAGGAAAAATTAAGCAAAATAACAGGTAAATGACGAACAATTGAAGTATTTTATTAAAATGAAAACTTAAAATGATCCAAACTCAGCCTCGTAGAGGTTTACAGTAACAATCTACTTGAAACTACTCTTATGAATGAAGTGCAGTGCAGGAATTTAAAGTGCAAGAATGTAAAGAGCAGGTATTTAAAGTGCAGGAAATGTAAAGACTGGAAATGTAAAACTGGAAAAGAAAATATGAAGTAAATGACTGGTTTGTTGGATCTGAGTTTGGGGGTTTTTTCTGGAGGCTTCCCTGCTATTTATACTTGTCAAGGATGACCTTCGAACTGCGCTTCAAACCGTCGAACTGCTCCTCCATAATTGCTGATCATGTTACCTTATAAGTAGTTCCACTACGCCATCACTTGCAGTTAGGCTTCCCTCCTATATTTGAATTTGAATGTGAGTAACCGTTGAAGCCACGTCACCTTGCATCTCTTTACTGATCCAATGCTACTCAGATCACGTGAGAACCAATATTAACTGCCACGTGTACGATCAGGATCGAAGACTTGAATAGCCTTCCTATATTACCCGTACTCTGCCACGTGTCGAACTGTAAATGGCTTTTACAAAATATGTAGCCAACAGTATCTAAACGAGGCCTTAATCACTTTCATCCCATGATGGTTGTGATTTGGAGTGCTCAGAAAAGATAGAGAAATGAGAAAGATGTTGTGGCTAGTGATGCAGTACAATAAGATATATATCAGTACAATAGGTTATATATTCAAAATAAATAGACATATGATATAATATGATTAGAGTTAGGATCAAATTGATTTAAACAAAAATGCTTGAGAACTCTAAATATGGAGCTCTACGGGAGTTCTAATGAGCTGGCTCTCCTATGATATGATGGTTGTATCTTTTTTTTTTTTCTTTTTTTTTCAACTCATTAGAACTGTTTAGTGCTCTATTTTTTAGAGCTCTGAATCAGCTCTCTTAATTCAAATTGATAATTTTGATAATTAAAATGACAAAATTAAAAATTAAAAAATTAAAATGATAACGAATGTATTCTTTAGAGACTAAAATTGTCTTTTATCCTAAAAAGTTTTGCCTATCTATAACATGGAATTGAATTTATGACCATAACATTCCTGCTTTTGATTGCCTTTATCTCTCAGGATTAGATATACATTGCGAGAGGGGTGGGATTATGGATCAGGAATTGTGAAATAAAATGAAAAGATATTTTTGGCATTGACTATTGTCAATTCAGATTTAACTATATTTTTGAGAGTTATTATTTTGTGATTCAAATTTATTCTAAACATAAATCTTATACCATACAAATTTAATTACAACTATACAATCTCATTTTGGACAAATTCAGCACAAATTTAATCACAATTACATAATCTCATTTGGGATACATTCACAATTACATAATCAAATTTAAGCAATCATCGCACATCTTGAAGAAGTGTTAGTCACTAAGGAGGATGAGGAGGGGGGGGGGGGTGTAACTCTTTATACAATGGGTCACTGTTTATATACATTATTTATAAAAAAAAATATTCTAACATTTTTAGGTTGAATGTGAAAAATTTTATGAAGCATTTTTTGTGTGATGTATTAAAGAGAGATTAGGGTTGTAACTCTTTATACAATGGGTCACTGTTTATGTACATTATTTAAGAAAAAATATTCTAACATTTTTAGGTTGAATGTGAAAAATTTTATGAAGCATTTTTTATGTGATGTATTAAAGAGAGATTAGGGACATCTTTATATCAAAATTTTCACACCAAAAAAAATAAAAAAATAAAAAAGAATCTTATAATCTCCCTATAAATAAATAAATAACCACCTAGGTTATGAATAAATAAAAATTCCAAAAAGATGATTTTATAACAAATTCAAATTAGTTTGTAATTTTTATAAAAAATTAGAAGCTTAATTATGATGCGGTCATGAGTTGTATAAAAATAATAATATACGTATATTTTTTTAATTCCACTGCTTTTATTCTAATTCACTACTACAAAAATAAATAAAGATTACACTTTTTTTTGTGTGATTTATGTTATTTAATCACACTTTTTAAATTTTGTCAAAGTGTGATCTTTGGGAGTGATTAAAAATGGCCATTTTTAATCACACTTTTTAAGTATGATTAAAAACTAATAAAACCTGTGATAATAAGTATTTAGATCACATCTTTTAAGTGTAATTAATGCCTAATAAAACCTTTGATTAATAATGAAATAAGATCACACGTTATATGTATTTCTCATCACAGTTAATGCATGTGATAAAAAAAGGATTCGACATATTTAAAGAATAATCAATATTATTTTTGTACACGCATTTCAATAATGTAATACATACTACATATTATACTTTGAATCACAACCACATATTGAATAGAATAATGTCATGCAGTTCATAAATGAAAGTTAAATATGTTCAAAAGTATATACAAAGAAATTAAATAAAAAATTTTAAACTGTGCTTACATATATTAAAAAATGAAAAAACTTGAAAAACTAAGTTCTTGAATTCTTTGATCATATTTTGCATCTCTCCAAAAAATTTCTGACTTGAAAAATGAAATTACAAATTAATTCAGAAACCACTATGAAGAAACTTTGTAGAGATTGTTTTATTTTTACAAAAGATAAAGTCAGACTGATCACACCCCTTCAAATGTCTTAACATTACCTCTAGCATGACATGAAGTATGTAAAAACAAAATGTCACTTTACCCACAAAAATTGCAAGTTCAACAGAAATTTTACCATAACCAAGGCTCTATCTATCTTAAATATTTAATGTTCTACAAAAGAAATGCAATTGAATGTTGATTGTGCAAATACCTTGAGTGCATTTCAGATATCTGCGACCATTCTTCATCATCTAAAGTGGGGTCTTCTGCTCCTCCATATTGATAAATTAATTCATGTGACTATCAAAATGAGCAAGACTTGTCGACTTGTAGTCATACTTGCAAAACAAATTGTACCACAAAAAAAAAGAAAAAAAAAAAAAAGAAGCAAAGATCTAACTGTAGTTATCATACTATTATACAAATGTGTAATTAACTAATAAAAACTGCATACTTCACAAGAAGTCCAATGAAGAAAGGGATGCATGCATATAACAAACTTTAACCTTCCTATCAAAATTGAAGGTGGAAAGACATACAATTATGTTTTTTTAAAAAATAAAAATGTATCAATTTTTTTACTAGAAAAGAAACATATATGAAACAATATAAAAACTACGAATGCAATAATGAAAAATTAACATTAACAATCTCAAATGTAACATTTTAAATTGATCCTTAATAAATTATTAGGTATCAACAATTGCACCATGAATATATTATTTATTTTAATACAATGCATATTTGGAAATTCTAAAAATCAAGGGTAGCAACTTGAAATCATCAAAATATGAGTAGATAATCTTCAATTCATACCTGGATCAAGAGGTGATAACCATATTTGAAGTAGGGTAACATATCCTCATGAGACAAACTTCTTAGCTGCTACCAAGAGGGGTTATGACAAATTATTGGCAAGTATTCCTTCATATAAAATCTTGAAGCACTATGCTTTCTAACAAAAATTAAAGCTATACCCACAAAACATGAGTATATTATTTTGTATGCTCTACTTTAGTTCAAAGAAAAAGAATATAAAAGATGCAAAGAACCAGAAAAGAAAATATCATAGTGCATGTGCTATCCATGACAAAATTGTTTCATGTCAATTTTATTTGCTATGTTAGAGGTTAAAACAACAAGGTTGAGATATAAAGACCAACCAACTCTTTGGTAACTCAATGTACCATACAAACATAGGAAAGAAAAAACTAGGACATAAACATAGTTAGGGTGTTTAATTACCCCTTCCTTTTCACTTCTCTTCATCCAAAAACAATGGCCATAGGAAATCTCTCACGACCCAAACCCGCCCCTAAAAGTTTGGTCCACGACCGGCTTGTACATAGGCCTCAAAACAGAATTTTAAAATAATATTTAACCATATATGGGGCCATAGGCAGAAGCAATATCAATAAAAGATAACATTCATTAAGCTTGTGCATACATGATGGTTTAATTGGATTTAAGCATTTAAATACATTCCGAATATACCTATACGATCACAGATTTTATATAGATCTCACACACTCTTACATAAGACTTAATAATTTATAAGACTCCCAACAATAAATTAAGGCCTCCACGTGGAGACATACCCCAGGTGACTTGACAAACAAGCGAACCTCAGTACAACTCTAGTGTCAATCCCCCGATGGCTCACCTACAGAAATATACATAAAACAGAATAAGCAAGGCTCAGTGAATAATAGCAACTTAAGAAGGTTAATTGAATAAGCAAAACCTTGGATAAAATAAATAGACAGATACCAACCATATACAGGTCTTATCCATAACTATATTTCAATACGGTCTCAGGTTCACAAATAATACAGAATGGCCTCGGGCCCATATATAATACAGAATGGCTTTAAGCCCATAGATATGATACAAATCGGCTTTAAGCCCCGATGTGATACAGAACAGCTTTAAGCCCACAGATCTTACAAAACGGCCTCTGGCCCAAAGATAATACAGAATGGCCATAGGCCTAACAGATCATACAGAATGGCCATAGGCCCAGATTGGCTTTAAGCCCAGTTCATGTATGTATGGACTCAAGAGGTGTCTTGCACGGATTCTAGAGGTGACTCGCATTGCAGCACTTAGTTCCGTACAGCACTTTGTTCCATACCAAAAATCATTAGGTCTTAAAGACCGAACAATCCATACCATGTCATAATATAACACAACCGGAACGAATAAACAGAAACAGAATAATCTCAGTTTCCTAAGAATATCATTATACAATAGTGCACATAAGTTTCTCATGGTTTAGTTATAGGTTAACACAGTTGTCTCGTGTATAACAGAATAAGAATAGTGACTATTACAGAGAGCACATAATAATGTTAAACCTTTGCATTCATATCGTAGGTTCTGAACGACCTCGGGTCCATATGTAACACAACAGAATTATTTCAGGTTCATACGGATACACATAGCTTTTCCAATTATTCTGATTCTTCGGAAATATCCACACTCGATGACTTATAACTGAACGGCCTCAGGCCCAGATATCATTAGAGCAGATTAGTTTTAGAGTCTTACAGAATTCCAGAGTCATATGAAAGTATTTTCATCATTTCCATCATTCATTCACATCATTTCATTCATTCATATAAGTTACCTAATTGACATGCGATAACAGAATGCCAATGGTAATCATTAGCTGTAAGTAAAGCGTACTATGACAGTACTACTACTCACAGTGATAGGTTTCTGGTAGCAGTGGGACGATGTCCTCGTCCTGACCTGCAAACATAATGCACATAGCAGATTATGAAGATGAAATCAACCTCATTCTTATTTTTTAATCAATAGCCATGGTGGTTTTAAACTCATTAATCCTCCGTAGATTATAATCTATGCCCCCAGAAAATAGGAGGAATCGATAGAAAAATGGTTCAGATGAAGAAACAGTACAAAACTGGTTGACAGAAAGTGAACAGTTGTCACTAATTTGGACATAACTATTTTTGTATTTAGAATTTAGGAGTGAGACCACTACCATTGGAAACTAGACTTCCGGGACTTGATTTTAGGCTCAAGAATCACTCAAAACGGAGTCCGGAGGCAAAATATATGTTTATTCAAAGTTGGTCGAATGAGCAGTGTCTCCATACGCGTGGAAACAGAGCCGCACGTGCGGAAGAATGTGCTTTTTTAGCAGATTCAACTTTGGTTCTGGGACTGTGCTGCCGCACGTGCGGGAAGACCCGCCGCACGTGCGGCTCTGGGTAATTTGGAGTCTGAAAATGGCTCTTTTTGCTCCAACACTTGGTTCTTCCATTCTTAAGCTTGGTTTCTAATATAAATCACTTAAAAACATGTAAAATTGCCCCATAACATGATAATTTAACATCAACCAAATGTATTTTCATCTCAAACAAATCAATCTTTGTTTCAAGATTCATACTTAATCTTTCATGATCTTCAAGGGTCTTAGAACACAACCCACAACCCACAAATTCACTTAATTCTTGCTTGATTTTATTCTTTGGACAATTCTGAAGTGCATTTCATATGGTATTCATAAGATTGAGCCCCAATCATAAACAAACCATAGAACCCAAGGTCTCATTCCTTAAATTGAATGCAATTAAATACATACTTAGAATCTTAACTCAAATGGTCTCAAATCTTTCCATATCATCATGATTTCATGAAATTAATGTCTTAAACACAAGGATTCAAGATAAATTATCATACCTTAGTTCAATCTTGGTCTTCCTCTCAATTCTCCTCCATTTCCTCAAGCCTCCATGGTTGATTCCCCTTCTCTTTCTTCAATTCCCTTTAATCATCTTCAAACCCCCATGATTGTTGAGTTTTTCTTCAAGAATCTTAGTCTCTTTCCCTCTTTCTCTCTCACGGTTCTCTTCTCTTTCTACCTTGGATATTTTTGTCTCAAATATCTTGAGTTCCCAACTCACATAACATGACTCCATATATATAAATATACACACACTTAAGCTTTTCACAACAAGGAGAGCCAAACACGCCCTTACGAATTGCACAAAATCAAATTTCAATTAAACTTCCAGGGTAACTATAAAAATTGTGCTGATCATAAATATGTCCCCCGTTCTCGTTTTTGAAGCCTCTAAGGCCTTCAATTGGCAGTATTAAGTTAACCACCCAAACGTACATTAACGAATCAGACAAGTTGGATTTCCAATCAATTTTCCCAAATAGTTCTAAAAATTCCCATTAACATACCCAAGTACTCAATTGTGATTTTTGAACCCGTAAAGGTCAGTAATTTCAATTTTAAAGCTGTGGCTCAACAGATAATTCCTCAGTTTGAACAGATATCATTAAATTAAAATGCATTAACCCATAAGGCCATAAGGGTAATCTCTAATACAGATTTTGGGGTCGTTACAAAATCCTTTAAGCAATTTAAGAATCCAAGCTTGATTCAAACATGACATATGTGAATTGGCAACTCCACAGTCAGATTTTTGAAAAGAAAAAAAAAATTAAAAATGGAAAGAAGAAGCCAAAAAATGCAAATAAAACAAATCTTTAAGGTGCATATATCAAAGCTATTGGGCCATAAAAGTTCTTCCACGTTAGAAGAGATAAGAAATAGGGTCGTACCTCTAAGGTTCATCCAAGATCTAGGCATCGCAATTGTCACGCCCACCTTTTATTACTCGAATAACATTACCAAATCCATTATAATAATTCCATTTAATTGAGGATAAGCATGAATAAATAATATCACTCTCTCATGACAGTAATGATGATATAAATAAGACATGGTACAATGTCCTTAGGCTTACATTGAATAATAATAAATGAAACAAAGGGATTTACCCTTATATAATACATGGCACTCAGCCTACAAATAAAGAGGCCCCGTGGCCAACAAATAAGAGACTTTAAGTCAAACGATCCTTCTAGTCTTGCACCTGAAAGAGTTAATCAACACGTGGGATGAGCAATATGCCCAGTAGAGATCCCAAAAATCCTAACCAATCACAACATATAGATAAAAATGATCATGAATGCATCAAGTCATACCATATACGTAATGTGACATTTGATATAGAAAGTATACACATATAACTGTATGTTTCTCAAAATGTTCCTCTTGACACATTCCAGCATAAAAACCAATAATTCTCTTTTACATTCCCATCATTATTTCTGAAAGAAAATGTTTTGAAACCTCATTCTTTCTTTGATAAAACTTCCCACTTTAACAGAAAAGGAATCTCACTTAAACAACCATTCTGAAAATATAGTTCCACAAGCAATTCATGGTTCTCATCCCATCTCTCAATATTCCATAACCATTAACCTCCCTTTATATCCCAACGCAAATGTCTACAACATTTCCTGACCATGGGTCCAAGGATAAAATACCGGCATGAAACCTTTAACATATATACACCTTCAAATGAGATACTCAATGTAAAACATACCACCAATCTCACTTCCACAATAGGCCAACCGACAACTCTCATATATACATATGTATATATATATATCCAAAATAAAATAACTGAAGTAATACATACTCATAATTTCATCTTCTTGATGTGAGTAACCGATAATACATAAATATATAAACAAAACGAGATAACAGGAACGACACATGCTACCAATTCCATCTCCACCGGCCTATAACACGGATGGCAGATCCACAACACTAGAACCATACATATATATATATAAAACGAGGTAACAAAAATAATACATGCTACCAATTCCATCTCCACCGGCCTACATCACGAATGGCAGATCCACAACACTAATACCACATTACACTTTACTAGCCTCACCCAGAAGGAGGTGCTCCTCAGGTCATACTTTACCGGGTGCGAACCGGAAGGGAACGAAGAACCTATCATAACGCGCCACACTTTGCCAGTTAAGATACGGCGGGAAATGGACCCCCTTTTTACACTTTACCGGGCGTAAACTGGAAGGGACGAGGAAACCTTTGTCAAGGCGTCACGCTTTGCCGGCTATGATACGACGGGAAACGAACCCCCAAACATCATCACAATCAAGAGCATAGCAAGCAAATCAATAGAATACTACATGGGCATAATACATACACCTAATTTAATTATCAACATAATAGTCACAATCCATTAATTACATTAATGCCATTCCTTTTTCAAAATATACTCATGAACCACGCCATTTCATGGGTTTTCCTTTAATTTCAAACATTCCCAAAATACCTCATTAGTTACTAAACATCAAGATATAACTAGTCAATAACCGTTTCTCAATTAAACAACATAATCCACAGTTCAACAATAGAATCGTCTGTTCACGATGTTCATTTATCAAAGACAACACCACGTGTTACATCGCATAACCCATCCTACAATAGTATTCATAGACCATCTCTAGCAACAAGCAACACCATCCTCCACCGATGGCCAAGGACAAAACTCTAGACGTCAACCACATAATCTGAAGCAATAGATAAGCCCATAGGAAAGTCCTACCATCCCACTCATCACAAACCCTCAAGGTTTATAAAAATAACTTGTTCATTTTATTTTGAAAATCAAACCTTACTTCCCCACATCCCAACAAGCACCAAAATGGCTACGTCCACCAACATTAACCCAAATACCTTAATTATTCATAAACTACCATAACACAACCCCATATCTATTCAAACATTAAACTTCTCTTTGACATTTCAAAGTAACAAACGATATACCAAACCTTCCCAATTCGCATCCTAAACTTGATTTGTAACCCACAACCGATTATACATAAACCTCCAACCAAGTACACATAAACCCATAAACCCACCATTATAGACCCAAATCCACCCACATGCTTTTTAACAAAATCAACCACCAACTATGCTTTTTTGAATGTAATGAAAATACCACAAGTCTATTTATAAAGAAGTATTGAACCTACCTCTTGGAGCAAAGAGGAGAAAAGTCAAAAATCTACCGACGACGAAAACACGATCCACTCAAATCAAAATGAAGCCCTCGCGACCCTCTACTTTTTTATCTATTGGACTAAGGGTAGAAAATGGGTGTAACTAGATGAAACCCAAGCTTTTAGGTCCAAGAAACCCTAACAATGGCGGAAAGGACGAGAGAGAAGAGAAGGAAACGCAAAAAGTGACATTTTCGGCGTGCTGCAACCTTATAAAGACGCCTATCCGCTCGAAGCGGGAAACTAACGCCGGCGCCGACACAAAAGTCTGCTCGAGCTTGAAAAGTGGCGCTCGAGCGTAGAATACGCACTTCTAGAAGTTTTGCAGATGAAGGGCCCCGCTTGAGTGCTAGAATGGACACTTGAGCGGAGGAGCAAAATCAGTGAAGCCCGCTCGAGCGCAAGAATGCCCGCTCGAGCGGAGAAGCGAAAATCTGGGCAAAAAGTGTTTGGAAAAACAAGCAATCAACCTGTTCCAAAAGCACCACTACAATCCGGTAATCACAATAAAGGGAAGACAAGGGAAACAATATATGAATAACCATACCAACCTTATTCCAGAATACAATAAGTGACGAGTCAAAACCAGGATCGTTATAGCAATAACCAAATCACAATTGTGTGGTATCAATGAATCCTCACAAACAAATCGAGATGCATAGAAGCATCACCTGTCATGTTGCATTTTCCATAAATATCACCTATTGCAACGAAAGCAATTAAAAATAAAATAGTTACAAGAAAAATAGAGAACACAAAATTTTATGTGATTTGGCAAAAATATTTACGTCTAAGATGAGTGAGAAGTAATCTACTGAATAATATAACAATTACAATGATAAGACAAATATAATTCCTTAGTATTTTCTCACACCCTTTACTGTTATTGCTCTCAATCTCATATCCTCACAGAGATAATACCTTAGTTGCACGAAGCGGGAGCGGGAGCGGGGGCGGGAGCGGGGACGGTAGCGGGAGCGGGAGCGGGGAAGCGTGAGCTGATAGAAGTTTCTTAGGTTGGGAGCGCCTCGGGAAGCGGTAATATATATATATATATATATATTTTTAATAGTTATTTCTAAAATATATTTATTATATAAAGGTGAGTTAAATAATTATTTTTAAATATATTTATTATTTTTATCTTAGATATTATTTTTATAGATAATATTTTTAATTTGTTTATATATATTTTTTAATTTTTAATTGATATATATTATAAATAAAAAAGAGTAAAATAATAAAATATGTTAAAAAACAGTAAAGTAATAAAAAATAGTAAAATAATAATTTATTTTATAAATCTTATTAGATTTTTTTTATTATATTTGATTTAATTAGATTTATTATATTATTATATAACAAATTATATTATTTATTATATTTATTATCTATTATATTATTATGTAACAAATATATTTATTATCTATTATATTATTATATAACAAATTATATTATTTATTATATTTATTATATGTTAGAAACGGAGCAGCACAGATCGAAGAGAGAGAGAGAGAGAAGAAGAAGAAGCAGAAGGAGGCGAGCTGCTCGAAGGCGAGATCGATGGCGATGGCGATGGCGATGGCGATGGCGAGAAGATCGATCGCGAGCAGATTGAAGGTCAGGAGCAGATCGAAGGTCCAGGCGATGTCGAAGGTCGATCTCGAAGGTCCAGGCGATGTCGAAGGAGAAGGCAGCAGCGAGTTCAGGTTTCTCTCTCTCTCTCTCTCTCTCTCTCCCCCCCCCCTTGCGATCCCATCTTGGACTGGATCGCGTTTCTGTCTCCACGAAAACGCGATTCCTACACGTTTCTTTCTAGGAAGCGCGGAATCGCGATTCTGACTCCGAATCGTCACCAGTTTGCACGATTCCTGCAACTAAGGATAATACACACAAATGCAGTGTTGCTTTCCCATTTGCACACAATGTTACCACATACAAAACAGTCACTCTGTATTTCTTTATATGTATCACCTTACACCCCCATCACATATATATAGGGTTCATTTAGAAATTGACTATTTTAAATTTTTATAAAATAATGTGTAAAAAATAGAGAGTGAAATGATAATTTATAATTACTTTTAAAATTTTTAGCTATAAATCTTTCTTCCCAAGTGGACCCATAATATGTATATATGCAACGATTACCATTTTACTTTCCAGCATGATCCAAAGAGAACAACCGATGGCGCATGCACACTCTATAATGCCCACGTTTCCTTTTCAAAGAATTAGTTGAAACATTACTATATCAACGCTAGCAACTACTCATATACTTTTTTGAGTATTTCCTAAGTCAATCGAGAAATTATTTAATGTTTCTAAAGAAAATTTAAGTAGCGTTTTAAATAAGTAGTTATTAGTTTAAATTATGAAATCTATTATTTTTGTGTTAAAATTTTAAAAAATAAAGTGTCAATCTTTAAATAGAATAAAATAAAATATTGCTTTAGAAATATTGAATAATTTATTAAGTCAATTCTTTTGTTTCCAAGGTAATCTGACAACATCACCATTTCATCTCTCAATAGAAACTGACAACCACACTACACAGATTTACTGTCAAATTATTTCCATCAACCGTATGGCGTCTAAGATCATATCTGTGTATTTCTAAGAGAAATTAGCAAAAACCCTAACAAGCTTTGAGTTCTCAAGATCAAATTTCTAATCATACAAACCCTAAGCAAGAACAAGAAATCAATAGATACATAAAATTTCAATAAATTAGCATGAAATTGATCAAGAAACACAACAAAGTGAAATCAAATCAAACTCAATCTAATGGGATCTTCTAACCTAAGAATGAATTTATTCCTGTAAAATCTAGAGAGAGAGGGGGAAAAAAAAAGATGATGAAAAAAGATGAAATAACTGAGAATATTTACATTCATCTAAAGAACTGTAAAATACATACAAAACATAGTTAGGGTGTTTAATTACCCGTAGCTCTCTAGGGTTTGGTCGTCCTTCAAGATCTGCCATCGCCGGCACTGAGGTGGTGGTTCTGTGGCAGAAGGAGGTGCTGCGTGACGGGTAACAACGGCGGATCGATGATGGCAAATCCAACACTGATGGTGATTGTTGTTATTGGGGATGGGAGTTTCAACGCTAGGGTTTCTACAGGGGAGAGAAAGATAATAAAACCCTAGCTATTGCTAAGTGAGTAGTGAGAGGGTGAGAGGGGTAGATGGGGAGACGGGGAGAGAGGGGGTTTGATTTGTTCCACTATTGATACTACTATATATATATATATAAATAAATAAATACTAAATATAATCACACTTAATTAAATATATATATATATATATAATCACATTTAATTACAAAGTGTGATTAAAATATATATATATATATATAATCACACTTAATTAAAAAGTGACATAAAAAATAAATATTATCACACTCAATTAAATTAAGTGTGATTAAAATATCAATCCAATTTTTTTTATCACACTTCTAATAAAAGTGAGATATTTTCATTTATCAAAGTGTGATTTTTAACTGTTTTTATAGTAAAGTCATCAAACAAGGAAGGGGTAGGTCTTTGTCACAAAGAAAGCAGTATCGTTTCTGATTATTAAAAAAAACAAAAAAAGTATGAAATACACGCATTCCTTTTTTACACTACACTTTTAGGCTTAGGTTAGACTTTAGGAAAAAATGAGAAGGTAAAAAAAAAAAAAAAAATGAATTCAATTTTGGTGAATGGGTTTAGGTAAAAAGAAACAAAATGAAATTAACCTAAGATGGTTGGCAACTTGGCAAAGGCCTAGGGATTAACTCCCTAAGTTCAAAACTCTATTGGGCCAATTTCTTGAGTGTAGCACAGTTGGTTAGGAGGTTAGCTTCAAGCAGTTTCATCACACTTGGTGTGGGTTCAATACTCCCCCGCTGTGCGAGTCCTGACTTACGCGGAGCTTGTCTTAGGAGGTCGGGGCAAGTTTCGAGATTAGAGTCTCCTAAATCAGAACGGACAACAGGACACCCTAATGATCTCTGCAAGGGCGCTGTCTTGGACCCACGGACGAGTGAGAGGATTTTCCCTGTGATAAAAAAAATAAAATAAAATAAAATAGAATAAAACGAATTTCACATTTGCTAAAAGAAATAATAGGTTTGATTAGTTGAAAAAAAATAAGTAAAAAATTGTATAGAAATTGAATTTTATATTTTTATTTATCTCAAAACCAATTTTTTTGTAAGAATAAATTTTAGGGTAAATTGCGCCTATAGTTCTTACATTTTGTCTATGTCATTTTGGTTCATATAATTTTAATTGACTATTTTGATTATATGTTTTTGAATTTGTCCCAATTTGATTCAATTTATTATAATTGTTAAATGTTTTTTTAATGAAAAATGCACATATGATCGACATGTGTCACGTTTTAAGGGTAAATTTATAAACTTTAACAATCTACACAATTAACATCAACCAAATTAGTAATTATTTTTCTTCAAAAATCCTAACGTCATTATCAATCTAATTGAGGCGTTTTTTTTCCTTCCCCCCCCTCCTAATATTCTAAATAAATATCATAAAAAACTATATGCATATTTATTTAATTTACACTTTTGTAGAAGGATAGAGCCATAATTTAATTTTTGTTTTCAAAAAAATAGAAAAACTTTCTATTATGTTTTTTAAAATAATTTTTTCTATAGCTTCAATTTCTACACATTTTAAATTGCAAAAATAAAGAATAAAAAAAGTTAAATATTCATAATTACTCTTTAAATTTATGTTTCCATTATTTAAACATCATTTTTCCTATTAAACTGGACTAATTCTTTTTATATAATATAGTTAAAAGTAATATTTTTTGTTATCACGTCAATAATTTTCTTGTGGAAAGACTATGGCACACACCCTTTAAAAGGTGTGTATCATATACACCTTTTTTTTTTTTGGTACTCGGAAAGGATTAGAATAGACCACAAGAGTTCAAAGGAAAGAACAAAAAAACAAGAAAACAAACAACTGCAAACATAGGCCTAAAGTCTTTGGTATTCACGCCCTAGCAGGTCAGCCACCACCAAACTTCGAACCTCCTTAGGAGGGTCTTCCATGACAACCAAATGCTCTTCTTGATTAACTCCAACCTTAGCCAACTTATCAGCACACTGGTTTCCTTCTCTCAAAATGTGATGGGTAGAACATCTACATCTTTTTAAGAGATGTCTTGCATCTTCTACAATGTTCCGGAGAGAAGCATTAACAACAGCTATGCTTTGCAGCCCATTCCACTTGATCAAGTCTGATTCAATCAGCACGTCGATGTAGCCTTTTTGGAAGATAATAGTGAGCCCTCTGTAAATTCCCTATAGCTCTGCCTCTAAGCTTGAACATATTTCTAGCTTCCCAAAGTAACCACAAAGCCAAATTCCTGAGTAATCTCAAAACAATCCATCGAAGCCTCCATCGCCCGGATCCCCTTGAGCACAACCATCCGTGTTTAACTTGATTTGAGCTGTAGGAGGTAAACACCATTTCACAAATTTAGGACTCACAGATTTCAAAAGAATAGAAGCTTGACAGGCTTCAACAATTTGTGAAGTGTAAGTTTGAATAAAAAAACAACTTTGTTGCCAAGGCATGATTTTGTTTTCAAAATTTTTTAAGTTTCTATCCTTCCAAATCTGCCATAAGGAAACAACAAAAAGAATTTTACTATTCTCCATAGAAGCAAAGGATTGTTTTCCTTTTAAGAACCGCTTTATCCAAGAGCTAAGGGAGATGCCTCTATCATAAGCAATCCATTGGGAGCCAAATAACGTTTGCCAGATAGACTTAACATAAGCACAATCACAGAATAAGTGATCCAAATCTTCTCTCTCCTCAGAACAACGAGGACATTCTGCAGATGATGAAATGCCTCTAGTCAACCTCTGATTGTTGGTAAGCAACTTGCCTTGTAAAATCAACCATATAAAACCCTTAAGTTTTTGGGGAATTTTTAATTTCCAAAGCCAAGACCAATTCCTCTCACTGCTATCATGCTCAGAAATAATATCATAAGCAGAAGCAGTGGAGAAATCCCTAGAAACAGAATCTTTCCAAAGTGGAGAATCATTGAAAGAAATAAACATGGGCCGGTGAAGTTTGAGGACATTAACAACGGCCTCCTTTGGGAGTTTACTACTCATAACGTGAGACTCTCAACCTCCCTCATCATCCATGAGGGTCTCAACTTTATCCATAGTCATCAGATTGTGGTTGGGATAAGCTTCCGCAAAGCACTTATTGCCGCACCACCAATCATACCATATAGATACAGAGGCACCATCACCAATACTCCATTTAACACCTTTATTCAAAGTTTTCCTTGTTTAAATAATGCCTTTCCAAACAAGGGATTTTCTATGATTCACAAAGGAGTTAAGAAAATCAGAATTGTGCAAATACTTGGCTTTCAAAACCTTAACCCACAATGCTTGCTTCCCTTTTAGAACTTTCCAACCAAGCTTCGAAAGGAGAGCAAGATTTTTGGGTCTAGATTTACGAAGGCCAAGCCCACCAACTTTCTTGCTAGAACACACAGTGTTCCAATTAACGAAATGATTTTTTTCTGGTTATCCACCTCACCCCATAAAAAATTTCCATTAATTCTATCCAGTTCCTTGCACACACTAATGGGAAGGTCCATGGTTTGCATGGTATAATTAGGAATAGTAGAAGTAACAGATTGGATGAGCGTTGCTCTACCTACAAGAGACAAGGGGTTATGTCACGCCTCAAACTCACCCCTAAAAGTTTGGGCATGATCACTTCAGAAACGGACAGTTAATTCGATACATACGACATATGGGGCCTGAATGGAAGCATTTAATAACATAAAATAATATAATTTAACATCCATCGAGCTTATACCTATATGCTAGGATCTCAATGTGCCATTAAACAGTTCCAAATATGATAGACAGATATACGAGAAGCAGATATTTACAGTTACACAATAATATATATGGCCATATGTACAAAACCAGCCTCGCATGTGGGCATACAACAAAAATGTTGGTAAAGAAGGTCATACACGACCAATTAAGAGATTAAAGACTGAACTACGGGGTCACTAAAGGAGCGCCACAAACACATACACTTCTTCACATTGCTTGACCAAAAGGAGTGACCAAAGCTAGACTAGAACCGACCTCCAGGTTGATTGCCTACAGAGATAGACATAACATACGGTGAGTGAGGCTCAGTGAATAATAGTACTTAAACAATTTAATGAATAAACTTGAATTATAATATATATAAGGACTAAGGTCACATGGTTAATCTTTTCCTGTAAATATTTCCAGAACGGCCTTGGGCCCAATCTTTATACAGAGTGGCTTCAAGCCCAGTATCACACAGAACGGCCTTAGGCCCAACAGATTTAGCAGAGCGGCCTCAGGACCAACAGATTATACAGAGCGGCCTCTGGCCTAACAGATTATGCAGAATGGCCTTTGGCCTAGCAGATTACACAAAATGGCCTTTGGCCTAGAAGATTACACAGAATGGCCTCTGGCCTAGCAGATTACACAGAATGGCCTCTGGCCCACAGAGTTTATAGATCGACCTCAGGCCCAGATATCAATAGAGTAGACTAATATCAGAGTTATACCGACATGCACAAATTCTTCTAATCGTTCACATAAGCCAACACAATTGACTTGCGATTAACAGAGTGCTAAGAATCATGATTAGCGATAAGTAAAGTGGTCTAATACAGTACTATTACTCACAGTGCTGTGGCGGAGCGATAGCTCCTCCCGGAGTGTGTCCTACACACATACATAATTCACAAATTAGTTCTTTTTTCCTTTTAAATCATTTCCTGATTCATTTTACTTCCAATGAATTTACAAACATCTTAAGAGCATCAAATAATTATTTTAATAATATCAGAGGGTCAAACAAGGAAAGCTGAGCAGACGAATTTTTTCGGCCTGGGCCGCACGTTTGGTAGTCCCCTCCACACGTACAGAAGGATGGGCCGCACGTGCGGTACTCCTTCTCCACACGAGCGGCAAAATGCAGAATGCAATTCCCATTTTTTTTCTATTTTCCGCACGTGCAGCCATGACCTCCGCACGTGCAGTGGTGCTTTCGCACGTGCGGCCATGGCCCCTGTTTTGGGTAGTCCGAAACAAAGCCCAATTTAACCAAGCTACAACATTCCAAAACCCAAAAATGGAGAAATTTAAGACAATAGGATGGTATAACATCACATTAACATGGATTACAAATTCAATTAGGTCTTTACTTCCTTGAAGCTCATAAACATGGCTCAATTCCATGAGATTTCCAACTTTTCACATCAGATGCACCGAGAACTCCCGATATCGCTACGCTGCGAGAGGGGCGCGAATCTCGTTTTTTTCTCTAGGCTACTACAGTTCGGACTCAATGTCACAGTTTTGAATCTAATTTTGCAAAGTGCAATGCAAGACCGATAAATCACCAAATAGTCCAAATCCGGCAAATCATTTTTGGAAAACTGATTTTTAATAAAAAAGTGCCAAACATGGACTGCTTTGCCAGATATAAAGTCACCACCTAAATATTTTATTTTAGGAGATTTAGGAAACCTTGACTCGTGCCTAAGGCCACGTGTCCGTCATCACCAAAGTTGCCTCGGCTCGGGAATTTGGGTACGAGAGGGGAAGGTCATGCAATGAGCACCCCCGCTCGCCCGATCAAAGATCGGCCTGTACTAAGCATGATATTTTGTTTTTGAAAACACATGTGCTCTTATTTCGGTTAATTAGCTAATCTTACTACGTGATGCGCACAGCATACAAGTATAGACTAGATCGCCTAATTTGGAACAAAACATTACATGTTCGTTTGTGAAAATGGTTTGGAGTTTGCTACTCGTAAGTAGGCTAAATCGGGGATTTTAATGAATTGTTTCAATTCAATTAATCCAACCTTCACCCACAGGCATTCAGGTAGTTATATCAAATAAGCAGTTAGCCTCATGGCAAACATGCTTTCATGGCAATGTTAACACACATGCAGTATGCTAAAGCGTAAACACTCACAGTATACTCCAAGTCAAAACAGAGAACTAGTTAGAAATCATACGTGATCCTAGTTCATGTTAAGATGGCTAATGCAACACATGCGAGAATGCAATTAAAATAGGCTCGGCTATTCTAAGATGGCATATGAAATGCAACTTGGTACATGTATTCAAATAGGAATTGAAATACAATGCAGTTAGTATGATGCGCCGAGCCCGGTACATGCAAGACAGATGAATAATGCACGCATGCATAGCATAAGGTATGCTAAATGAAATATGCCCTAAAACTAACCATCATAAGTGGTTAAGTAAAAGGGAGAAAGAAATGGGGGTTGGAAGACATGCATCACATACACGCACGCTTATTACAACAGTTGGCCCTCTCGACGGAGGGACCGAATAAGAAGCTAACTAGCTAATCTAAGCTAATTAAACTAATTATTACACAACGAAGCTAATTAACTAGTCCTAGTTAACTAACTATTACAAAACAGTTAAGCAGCTAAACGCATTAACTACTTAAATACAGAACCAAAGCATAAACTAGCTAAGCAAATTTGCTAAGTAAAGCAATAAAACAATATCTTTAGAGGGAGAAGAGTGCATGCATGCCCGGTCGCCTCGTTCGGAAATCCGTTGCAATGCCCCGATTTGCCTCTGTTTGCAAATGCTCTCAGAAACTTGCACCAAGCTCTAGAAAGCTTCTAACTCACCTTGGGGACCTGTAGGAGGGTGGCTGACCAGTTGTTGGTGTTTGTAGCCACCTGCCGACCACTTTTTGTTGTTGCAGGGCAGAAAAAGTGGTCGGCCAGCTAGTTTTTCTGGCTGGCCGACCAGTTGTTGCTGCATTCTTCCAATTTGCTGCAACAGAGAGCAAGAAAGGGCATGGTAATGTATTTGCAAGGTATGTGTGCACAACCACCCTCCCTATCATTTCATAAGCTCAAGGGAGTGTGGTTCTCAACTCTCGGGCCACCAATCACGCATCTCGATGCATGATGGCTGAGAGGCGAAGTTACACGATTCAATATGAAATGAATACACAAGTAAACACATAAGGCCTGGAACTCTATCATGTATGATCAAGAGCGTCGGCGACCGAGAATTAAGGCACGTTTCATCACTTCAAGTATGAAACGTCCCTTGTTTCCCGTGTTTGGACTAACACATATTCTAAACACAATGCAACACATAACATGGCATGCACAATGCTATGTAACATGGAATATGCGAAAATGCAATGCAACACAAGCATGCAAATATGCAATATGACTTGAGCATGCAAACATGCAATGCAACATGAACAACCTAACAAGGCTAATGACATGCACAATGCTAATGCATGCATACTCAATGCAAGACAACATAAGCATGCAACAATATGATACAAACATGCTAACAACAATATGGCATACACAATGCAAACAACATAACATGCACGATGCGATGGGACATGGCATACACAATGCTCAATGGACTTAAACCAAAATGAACAGACCTCAGTCATGCCAAAATCAGTGGCCATAACACCAAAATAAAGGCACAAAATACAAAGCATGCATGCACAATGTATTGGCCAACCAAGTCGGCCTAAGAGCACAACCCTCAAGAAGGCTCAAGGAGTGATAAATATGGAAGTGTAACAACACTAAATGCACTGAAATTAAGTAAGAAATGATGCCAAATCATTCAAACAAACACAAGTGTAGCATGCAAAGGTTCTAAAGCATGAAGGCTAATAAAGAGGACTACAAAGGAGGCATGCAATACATGGAAAATATGCATGAACCAACCACAAATAAAGCTCAAGTAGGTCAAAACAATGACCAAAACATGCTAAGATGGAGGCTCAAAGGCTTAGGCATGCAAGCATACACACTAGGCCATAAGTAAGGCAACATTGCACAACACTTAAAGGCGTTCAAAGGGTGGAAGAAGTGGGAACATGGAAATGCTACACACTCTGAAATAACATGATGAGTGATGCCAAATCATGTACACAACACAAATGAAGCATGCTATGGTGCCCAAAGCTTGAAGCTCGCAAGAGCACTTACACTATAGCTACGCAAAACATGAAGCATATGGCAAGGCAACCTAAAATAGTCCTACATCATGCCAAAATGATACTAAAACATGCATGGAAGGAAGCCAAAACAAGCTAGCATGAAGACCATAAGGCATGATGCATACAAGGCAAATAAGGTGGATTACACTACACCTATTAAGATCAAGCATGGGATGACTTAACCAACAAAAATCAGAGTTATATCATGGCAAGATAACCCCAAAAACACATTGAAATGATGGCTCGCAAGCTAAGGCATGACGGCATACGCAATGATTCATGTTAAGGCATAAATGGGCAAACCCTCCAACGCATTGAATGGGTGATAAATGCAAGTGCATGAGCATGGAACATGGACTGAAATCACATAATAAATGATTCCAAATCATTCAAATAGGCCAAGTAAGGCATGCTAGTGGACTTGGTACACAAAGCTAACAAGCTAGATTGAACCATGGCTATACAAAGCAAGTCATGTATGGCCAAAACAACCAAAATCAAAGCTAGAGCATGCTAAAACATGGACAAAAGCTTCTTAAAGTTAAGCCAAAAGCATGCTAGAATGACATGTTAAAGCATGATGCATGTTAGGCTAATTCATAGAAATGCACTACAAGTGCATGGAGCATGCAAGAGGTGACCAAACCAAACCCCAATAGAGGTATGACATGGAAAAACATCACAAAAAACATGCTAAAATGGACTCAAGGCAAGCTAGAATGACATGCCACTTCATGAAGCATACAAAGCTAGTTTATGAGATTTACACTACAAGTGTATAAACCATGCATGGAATGACCAAACCAAGTAAAAAAAGTGGTATGCCTCAGCAAAATAAACCCAATACAAGCTAAGATATGACCAACATAAACTTAACAAACATGCTCACACATGAGGCATTCAAGACAAGTATTGAAGACACAAGGAGAGGGGATGACCCTCTCATTTTTGGGACCTTAAAACACCATCCCCACCATTGAAATTTCTCTGGATTTCAGTGGTCAGAAGGCCAAAACAAGGTGGTCCCAAGCTCACAAAGAAGGCACAAAAGCAAGGCCAAACAAGGCCTAAGAGGGGGTAAACAACCCCAAATACAAAAGTGACCTTAAACAAAGATCTTAAGCACCAAAATTGAGAACTTTTTGTAGTTAAGAGTTAAGCTTAAAACAGCATGCAAGTAGGGCTAAAAGCTTAAGCAAAAATGGGGGTTTAAAAGGTTAAAAGCTCACCCTTGAAGACCACCTTCAAAGCTGCAACTCCAGCAGCTTCTTTAAGCTCAAACCAGTCCAAGAACTCTCCAAAACAACTTCAAGGGACCTCAGCTCCAAGAGTATGGTGTTTAAGTGTGTGTTTGTGTACAAAAGTGAGACAAAATGACACTTTAAGGCACAAAAATGAAGCAAAGAGAGAGATATAGAGATAAAGGTGTATCTATCACTTTCTAACCCAAAGAACTGAACCTGGAGGAGGGAGGGGGAGCCTCCCTCTTATAGAGAGCAAAAGCACAAGCTTCTTGAAGAAGCTAAGGCTCAAGGCCATCCCTCCATACACAGGAGGATGGTTCTTGTGCTCTCCAGCTGTGCTAGCTGGCCAAAAATATCTCCAAAAAGGTGACAAAAAGCAGCTGACCACTTGAAGTGGTTGGCAAGCTACTTTAAGTGGCCGGCCGACCACTTTAAGTGGTCTCCCAAAAATAAAAGTGGTCGGCCATGGTGGGAGAAGGTCAGCAGCATGAAAACAAGCAAATGGTGTGGTGGCCGACCACTTTTGATGGTCCAAAGATCAGGGAGACTAGTTGTCAGACTATAAAACTGGCTGGCAGGAAGAAAAGTGGTTTGCGGGGAGAGAAACTGGTCTCCCACCCTTGTACCACCTTCCAAACAAGGAAAACAAAGTTTGTACCAAAAACAAACCAAAACGGATGCAAGATGAAAGTTCGGGAGGCAAAGCTCGCAGCCGGGAGCCTCGAAAACTAGCTGACAAGCACCAAAAGTGGTTTGCGGCCACAAAAGTAGTCTCCCAAACCACAGTGGCCCTCTAGGCCAAGGAAACAAGGTGTGGTTCAAAAACCACGCCAAACGGAGAACATTAAGTGGTCCCGAGACAAGGTGCACGGCTGAAGGCTCCAAAAATTGGAAATTAGTCTCCAAACGGGAAAAGTGGCCTACGACCACGAAAAGTGGTCTACGACCACAAGAAAGGGTTTACAAGACCTCTCCTTCCCTCAGGCAAGGAAAACAAGGCTTGGTCCGCAAACCAAGCCGAAACACAAAGAGTTTAGAGGCCCGGAGGCAAGGCACTCAACCGAAAACTCTGAAACCTCGAAACGAGCACAACATGCACAATCATCGAGCACTCAATCGATGACGTCTGAGTCTTAAGGTCGGTCAAAAATGGGGTGTCTACACACACACATAGATATATATATATATATATATACATACATGACCATTTGTCCACATAGTTGAGCTCAAGCATGACAACTCAAGAAATGAGATGTAAATTCTCACTAGATAACTCAATATAATTCCAAATCAATCAAACATAAGAGACATCATCCCAATTAATCACTTAATACATGCTTGATTCATATTATAAACCCTAACTTACATAATATAGAGGAATTCCTACTCAATTCAAAGAGGGGGGTTAATTAAGATGGATTGAGCCTACCTTGAGTTAAATCTCACAACTCTCCTCAATTTGCCAATCTTCCCTTGTTGAATTTCTTCTCCCCTAGTTCTTCTTCTCTACACTCTCCTTTTTTTTCCTCTCCCAAGAGATATTTGAGTTAAAGGCTCCAAATCAAATAAGTAAGGAACATAGATATATATCTAAAATGTGGATAAGAACGAAAATTAATTAGTTTAATCATTGCAAATTGAAATTTCACAGAAAATCATATTATGACCTAAAAATCATGTTGATCTCAAATATAAAATCAATTTCAGATTATTAAGCTTCTATGGCTTTCAATTTCTGATCCAAACATTATAATTGTAACAGATACTTCTCATATTAGACAGATATGAATCTATATTCATAAGATTCACTTAATTAAACTTCATTTCACACGAAATTTCTCAATAAGCATATAAATGCACAGAATAGGGGACCGAAGTATACTAGAAAACATGTACGAGGGTCGGGTTATTACAGGTTAGCTTTCCAACCAGTCAATCTAGATCGAAGTTTATCGAGAATATAGATAAAATGATCTTTGTTCACTCTTCTATGCATGAGGGGAATGCCCAAGTATTTACCAAGATCTATAGTGAGGGGAATACCACAAAAATGACTAAGCATTCTAGCTCTAGCTTGACTTATATTGAGAGATATGAACATGTTAGACTTTTGAATATTCACTTTAAGCCCAGAACAAGAACAAAACTCCTCCAAAACTTCCATTATTGGGATATAGGAGGCCTATTTCTAGAAGCTTTAACCCCTTTCCACAACCCATTATTCACCTTGGCAGTAATGAGGTGAGAAAGTCTTTCCATGCAGAGAACAAAAAGATAGGATGACAAAGGGTCTCCTTGCCTCAGACCTTTAGCCAAAGAAAACTCATCGAGCCTTTCACCATTCCAAAGAATAGTAGAATTCACAATAGTGACGCAATTCATAATAAGTTCCACCCAGTTGGCATTAAGATTAAGATCCAGAAGAGTTTCATGGAGAAACGTCCAAGACACATTATCATACGCTTTTTCAAGATCAATTTTGAAAATCAAACCCCCACTTATGCCCTTTTTAAAACGGAAAGCATGAATAATCACTTGAGCAATAATAACATTATCGTTAGTGGAACGCCTTGGAATAAAGCTACTTTGATTAGGGCTAACAATTCTATCCAAAAGGGGTCTCAAACGATTCACCAAAACCTTAGTAAGAGTTTTATACAAGACATTACAAAAGCTAATAGGCCTAAACTGTTTAATGGATTCTGGATTATCAACTTTGGGAATTAAAGTGATAAAGGTTTTATTTAGATCGACAGGGATATTCTTAAAAGAAAAGCAATTTCTAATAAAACCACAAACCGACTCACCCACAATGTCCCAATAAGAATGGTAGAAAACAGATTGAAACCCATCACACCCAGGGGCTTTAAAAGTCTTAATACCTTTCAAAGCTTTCTAAATCTCAATATTCGAAATAAATTTCTTTAAGCCAACATTATCTTTAGCAGAAAAATGGACATGAGATTTGACACCCCACTCTTGATTTGAAATTGTGACATTCGAGGTAAATAAATTGTGAAAATAATTTTCTACATGGCTTTTAATCTCAGCAGGATCAGAAATCCAAGATCCATCCTCACCTTTAAAAGAAGTAACTCTCATCTTCCTTCTTTTGGCCAAGGTAGACACATGAAAATAACGAGCGTTTCTCTCACCCTCACAAATCCAGTTAGTTCGAGATTTTTGAAACCAGAGAAGCTCCTCTTGATACAAGACAAGATTATAATCCTTAACAAGATTAGTCTCAAGAATATGTAGATTATGAGAATAATTGCGAGATTGCGATTTTGAATGCCCTCAATCCTCCATAAAAGCCTTCTTTTTTTCTTTTTTTTTTTTTTTGCAAAAAATGTTACCAAAAAATTCTTTATTCCAACAAATAGCATTTTTAGTGACATTCAAGATGGCTTCCAAAAGAAGATTGTGGTCATTTAACCAAGAATTTCTAACAACCTCCCTAAAACTAGGGTTAGAAATCCAGGCCGCTTCAAACCTAAAGGGTCTAAGAAAGGTGTAACAACCCCGACTATTGATTAATGTTAATCCACGCTTAATTATGCCTAATAAGACATTAAAGTGAAATTTTACATCATATATTGCCTTATTTGTGTTTATATCTGTTTGACGTAGAAAGTTTTATTCATGTTTTTGTTTCGGTTTGCGAATTGAAGGCCTTATCGGCATCTAATTTCAAAATTTGACTTGATTTTTGTGTTAACTAGAATTTTTATAATTTTTAGAATTTTATGGTAGGTTTTATTAAAATTCAATTTGGAACGAAGTAATTAGAATAATTAATGCTCATTTGATTAAATGGTAAGCCTAGTTAGTTAGTCCACTAATCAAGCCTATATAAGGCTTCTATATGCATCCATACACTCTCATTTCATTCCCCTTTGAACTCCAAACGTGTGAGAGAAAGAGAGAGACTAGGAGAACAAGTGAAATCAACAAGAGAACGAGGAGGATTGCTAGGATTGTTAGGACTTGAAGAGAATTGTGAAGCTTAATCCTCTACACTTGTGAATTCAAATTTTTTAGGTAAGAAATCAAGCCTTTAGTTATGAACTTAGAGTACTTAACACATGTATTCAAAAGAAGTAAGTGAATTGAAGCAAGAATTAAGCTTAATGAAGTAAAAGAGTAGAGTATACATACATGCATGTGCATTACATTGCATTTCGAGCATGTTCTCTAAGAATTTATACCATGCATGTTCATATTTTGGTTTTAGTTTAAGAAGTCACCATGTTTTTGAGTAGAACATCTTATTTGATCATGAATTGGAGACTTGGAATCTCATTCATATCATGCATGTCATGGTCATGTTATGTTAATGTAGACGCGCCCGTGGGGGCTTCACTCTACAGTTCGCAGGACTCTTCTTTTTGTTTGTTGCGGTTCTAAATCTGAACCAAAGAGTCCACCTCTGGCAAATCGTTTTAAGGAAAACAGATTTTCGAAAGTAGTGCCAAACATGGACTGCTTTGCCAGATTACAGAGTCGCCACCTAAATATTTAAAATGGGAAATTTAGGAAACCCTGACTCGGTGCCGAAGGCCACACGTCCGTCATCACCAAAGTTACTCGGCTCGGGAGCTTGGGTACGATTGGGAAGGTCATTATGAGCACCCCCTTTCGCCGGTCAAAACCGCCGCTACTAACCGTGATATCCATTTTTGAAAACTTTATGCGTTCTTATTCTGGTTATTAGCCTAGAATTACTATGTTATGCGCACAGCAAACAAGTATAGACTAGATCGCCTAATTTGGGAACAAACATTGCATATCCGTTTTGTCTCGAAAAACGTGTTTAGATGTTGCTACTCGCAAGTAGACTAAAATGCGGATTTCAATGAGTACTTCCAACTCAAGTAATCCAACCTCCACCCACAGGCATACAAACAGTTTATCATGTAAGCATTTAGCCGCATGGCAATCCTATTGTCATGGCAAACAATCACACGCATGCGGTATGCTAAAGCAAGAACACTTACATCGTACTCCGTGCCAGAAAAAGTAAACTAGTTAGCAAAACATGCATGACCTAGTTCATGTTAAGTGGCTAATGCAACACAGGCATAAATGCAATCTAGAGTAGGCTCGGCTAACCCTAAATATGTCATGTGAAATGCTATCACGTAGCACGTATTCAATTTGGAATTGAAAATTGCAATGCAGTTTGTATGATATACCGAGCCCGGTGCATGTAAACAAATGCATGAAATGCACACATGCGTTGCATAAGGTATGCTAAAATAAGTATGCCCTAATCTACCATAAGCAGGTAAATAAAAGGGAGAAAGAAATGGGGGTTGGAAGACATACACCCACTCACACACACTTATTACAATTTCGCCCTCACTCGGAGGGACCGAATAAATATACAAAACCAAATAAATAATTAACTAATCTAGCTAATTAAATATTACAAATTAACTAAATTAATTAAATAAATTAATAAATCTAATTAAGCATTAAATGCCTCGGGATGAGGGCTAATTGCGGCGCGCGCCCGGGACTCGCTCGGAATCACACTGCCGTGCACGGGTTGCCTCTGTTTCCTCTGCTCTTCAGCTCAAAAAATTCCCAAAACTTCAGGAGTGCCTCCCAGAACACTGAGAAGCATCATCGGCTCAGACAGAGGGCCACCGGCTGAGGAGAATTGCCATCGGCACTGAATTTCATTATCGGCTGCTCAGGGGCAGCCGGTCGGCACTAAAAAGTGCCGGTCGGCACAAAGTGTTCTGCAAAACCTGCAACTCACAGCAGCAGAGGGAACAAAAGGCAAGGCAATGCAATTCAAGGTATATATGCACCAAACACATCCCAAATCGTGCTATGGACTTAAAAGGGCATGTGCCTCGATTCCCGGGCCACCAATCGCGCATTTCCATGCGTGATGGCCCTAAGGACCAAGAATGCAACTTTGATTTCAAATGCATGCAATGCAAACAAAGGTGCCAAACCTCTATCAAACTCACTTCAAGAGGCTTGGCATGCATAATGCCAATGCAACCCTAAGCATGTCATCTAGCATGCAATATGGCAATGCAATGCAAGAATATTGTTGTGTAAACATACAAGCATGCAAAGCAAAGTAGGAATGGACTTACACATGAATTGGACAGCTCTAAAAGGCCCAAGAACAAAGGGCCAAGATGCCTAAAGATGGGGTCTAAACACACACGCACACATGCACATATTAAGACACCAACACTTGAGCATAATAAACAACATTCAAGTACACTTGAAATGAGTTAAACATGGACTACTAGTATGCAACTTAGGCTCAAATTCATACAAAACACATGGCCAAAACATGCAACAAAGCAAGCCAAACAAAGCATGCAACTAGCCTATGCTTGAGGCAAGCTCAAGAGAGCATTGAACCACATCTATGCAAAGCAAACAAGGCATGCATTGAACAACCTAAATCAGGTTTCTAGCATGTTAAAACAAGGCCAAATGTCCACTTAGATGGCATCTAAGAAGCTTAAGCATGAAGGCATGCAACAAGACCAAAACATGGAGTACTTAACACACACCTTTAAAGCATTAAAGAGGCATGCAAGGCAATCAATCAAACATGTATGAGGGACTGAAATAGCATGGAAGATGGTCCCAACCATCAAAAACAAAGCTAGAATAGCATACCACATATTCATGCTTTTGAGGCCTACAAGCCAAATACAAAGGGGCTACAAAATACATGCTAAGATTGGCCAAAATAGCTATGGACAGAGCTAAAGCATGACAAAATAAGCCTACAAGCTTCACAAATGCAAGCCTAAAACATGCTAGAAATATAGGCTAACAAGCTAGTCATGTTAAGGCAATATTAAGGCATTACAAAGTAACTATGCAAATCATGCAAAGAGTACTAAAACCCACTTGAAAGCATGCTATAATATGACAATATAAGCATGATAAACAACAAAACATGCTCAATACACAACTAAACATGGAGCTCTCTTAAGGAGCCAACCTTGTCCTTTTCAAGGACATCAAGGAGAGGGGTGGCCCTCTCCTTCTTGAGACTTCAAGGCATGCTCTTCACCACTGAAATCCTCAAGATTTCAGTGGTGAAGAGATCCCAAGACCAAAATCTCGGATCTCTCCAAAATGGTACAAAAGTGCCCTTTTCAAGGCCTAAAGGTGGTCAAAGTTCCTCAAACCACAAAACACTCTTAATACACAATAAAGAGAGTCAAAAATCAGAACTTTTATGTGCCAAACACTAAGCTCAAAAACTGTTTTAAACTAGGTAAAAACAAGTTGCAAAATGGGGAATAAAGTGTAAGTTTCTTACCCTTGTTGACTACCTTCACAAAGGTTGTTGTGCTTGGTCCCTTGAGCTCCAATCCAGTCAAGAATCACCAAAACTAACCTTTAGAACCTCTGAACCAAGAAAGGTGGGACACTAGGTGCTAGTGTGCAAAAGTAAGGCACAAAACACCTAGTTAAACAAGAGAATGAGAGAGATATAGAAGTTATATCTAT
Organism: Camellia lanceoleosa; assembly: GCA_025200525.1. Lineage (NCBI taxonomy): Eukaryota > Viridiplantae > Streptophyta > Magnoliopsida > Ericales > Theaceae > Camellia > Camellia lanceoleosa. The sequence continues at coordinate 8,019,923 of CM045760.1, forward strand.
TCTAACCTAAAACCAGAGCTTGGCTCTCTCTAACAATGGCTAACACTCTGAAATTTTCTAACCCTCAAGCCAAGAGGAGAGCTTCCCTCTTATAGGCCAAAAGCTTACAAGCTTGGCCACTAAGCAACCCATCCCTCCATACACGTGTATGGAGAAACAAGTTGCAAACAGTGAGAAAATATCTCACCAAGTAAGTGCAGTGGTCGGCAGGCAAAATGGTCATTTCGCCCAAAAGCAGTGCCGACCGGCACAAAATAGTGCCGACGGCACAATATAGTGCCGGTGACAACTCTGACCACCGGTAGCCTCTAGCCCCGGCCGGTGGTGTGTGGGGATGCCTCGAAGGCATTCCCCGCCTCAAAGGCAAATCACGTGTTTGGTGCAAAACCAAACACAAGCGGTCGAGTTCGGAGGTCTGAGGCACGACGCGAGCCGAGAACTCCGGAACTCAAGCGAACACACACATGGATAATCACCGAGTGTTCCAACGGTGACGTGAAAGACTTGAGGAGGGGAAAAAATGTGGTGTCTACAGCTGCCCTCTTTGTGAACTTCGAAAGTCATAACAATGACGGAGTGAATGTCAAAGCCGAGACGACCCATTTTTGACAAGGCCGAAGACTTGGACAAACCTGCAAAGCGCATATGGTTGAAGTGGCAAGCTGCGTACGAATCCCTTAAGGTATCAAACCAGCGTAGTTGATGCAAGAGGCACACATGCCAACCAGAAGTTTTGCGGCCGTAGGCAGGGGCAAAGTGCATCTGAAAAAGCAAGAAGTCAAGCATTACTTATGATCAAGCAAAGAAAGCCGTAATGAGGCACACATGCAGGTTATAAGCTAACATGCAACAGTCTACACTACAATGTAGAAAGGATGTAAGAGAATTATGCAATTCTCAAAAGCGTCTCACTCGGAGAGATACAATACTGTATGCGACTCGTCCGGTTTCACCAGTGATAAATGAGTCGTACATACAATATCGTGCTGGAAAAAACAAACTTAACAGTACAATATGATTAGCAACATGCATGTCATATGCAATGTGAATCTTGAATGGTATGCAATATATACAAAACTATGTACGATAATGCAAATGAAAATGTAGTGCAATTAAAACTAAATGCGAACTACATGCAGGCAGTTGAATCATGATTCAATCATGAGCGGTTCAAAACCTCACAAATGTCAAATAGATTGATGGAGGTAACAAGTCCGTCTCCCATAGATCGATGTCTGAACTATGAGTAATGTAGACGAACACAAGAACAAGTATTGGGTGGATTGACATAAGTGGGGTGACGACCGATGAAAGAACAATGATCCTAATGGGATGCAACAATTACACTACAATGTAATGGAAATGGATAAATGATACAATGGATATGGCAGCGGGCCAAACCAAATCTTGTTTAGGAAAGGCATGTACACATACAACCCATGTCTAACACGGCAACGGTGCCGCTACCCTCTAGGCTCGGACACAATAGCTCGACAACTGTGCTTCGCCACGAAAAATATGGGCACATACCAGACCCAACTCGACTTGGAAAGGCGGCAGCCATAGGTGGAATGCGATGCAATGGATGCATGCAATGGAATAGATACAATGGATATGGCACGGGCCAAACCAAATCTTGCCTAGGAAAGGCATGTACACATACAACCCATGTCTAACACAGCGGTGCCGCTACCTCTAGGCTCGGACACAAAAGCTCGACAAGCCGTAGCCGACCACGAACAACATGGGCACATACCAGACCAAGCTCGACTTGGAAAGGCGCAAGCCATAGATGGAAGGTGATGCAATGGATGCATGCAGCTACAATGCAATGGGTATTTACAGAAAATGCATGACATATGCACTATACTACAATGATGCATGACATATGCATGTTTTTTTTGTTTTTTGTAATGCAATGCATGACATATGCAATATTTACAATGATGCATGACAATGCATGTTGATGCAATGACTATGATTGCGATTTTCCCTATCTTACCAACCGGGCGATACACTAGGTTGGTTCAGTATCCAGAATTGAGGCGTAGACACGCCGCCTCAACCTATGGGGCTACCATACAGATTTCAAGCCGAGGGTACATCCCTCTGGGTATTTAAACCAGACTTTAGTCTCGGAAATTCCGAACCTTTGCGTTCTAGGCATAAGCCGTTCGAACTCTAGTTTTCACCGTCCCAGTTGATCTTCTAGGAACTCACCGCGAGCATAGACAGGTGGCTTTACCAGACCACCGAAAGTCGTTCGGGCACGACAAAACCGAAGGAATTGCACCTTCAGAGGATTTAAGGTCTCCTAGACCGGGATGCGAACGTATGCATGACAATGCATGTTTTTTTTTGAAATGCTTGGCATGCGGCTTTGAGATGCATGATAATGCAAATGAGCGGAGTTCAAGGTCTCGGGACCTAGGGGGCAACCGATGAGGTGCGCTAAACAATGCGATGGAATGCATGCCAAATGCAATGAGGTGCACAACACAACGCTATGGAATGCATGCGAATGCAATGAGGTGCTCTTGTAATGCACCGGAGGTCTTACACCTCCCGAGGACTTAAGGTCTCCTAGACGTGCGTGTTTAAGGTCTCGCCATCGGGCAAATCGTTACCACAAGATTCAAGGGCATGCGATGCAAAATGGGGCAATTGAGGCAGCGTGTCTCAAAAGATGGAAAATGGAGTGCAATGAGGTACACGTGCCTCAAAGGATGGAAAATGAAATGCAAATGAGGTGCGCTAAACGGCGCGACGAAATGCGTGCCAAATGCAATGAGGCGACTTAACACACGAAGGTCTTACACCTCCGAGGATTTAAGGTCTCCTAGACCGGCGTGTTTAAGGTCTCACGGACCACAAGAACAATTGTATAATGTGACACACGTATCACACGGGATGCGAAAACAATGTGAGTGAAGAAGAAAGCGAAACAAGAGGCACGCATACCTCATTGGATGGAAAATGAAGTGCAAAACGAGGCCTACATGCCTCGAGATGCAATGAAATGCTAAATGGGGCACACGCACCTCATTTGATGGAAAATGAAGTGCAAAAGCGAGGCGACGTGCCTCGAGATGCAATGAATGCGAAATGAGGCACGTACCTCATTTGATGGAAAATGAAGTGCAAAACGAGGCGACGTGCCTCGAGATGCAATGAATGCTAAATGAGGCACATACCTCATTTGATGGAAAATGAAATGCAAAATGAAGCGGTATGACACGCATGCCACATGACAATGCAAAGCGGTGCAAGTCGCGAGAGGCGTGCGAGATGGCGCGATACGATCGCGGACAACATGATGGATGCACGTGACACACAGGCAACTTTTGGATCTCCGTAGATGACAAAAGGATACAAAGGATACAATCTTCGCTGAAATTGAGCACCACGCATAGTAGAGACGGTCAAGTCAAAAGCGGAGGCGGTTGAGCATCGGGACGATTTTCTCGTATTTTCTTGAGACTTGAAGACCCAAAGTCGATCATCTAGCCCAAACAAGGCCCAAGGAACACCACCGGCTGGGTGGAATATGGCCACCGGTGCAACCGGTGATAAAAACTTCATCGGCACAAAAAGGTGCCGACCGGCACAAAAATGTGCCGACCGGCAAAAAGTTGCTGATCGGGGGCAGTTCTGCCATTTCATCTTGGGCTTTATAAAATAGGGCTTGAAGCCCTATTTCTTCACTTTTCTTCCGCCGAGATCTCTCACTCTCTCTCTCTAGAGTCTCTTTCTCTCCTCCTTTGCTCATTTCTTTGAGTTTTCGCCATTTTTCGTCGGATTCGCGATCTCCTTCGCGTTTGACATTTTCAACCTAACAAATCTTTGTTTCGATTTCCTTTGCTATTTTCACCTTTTTCGACTCGTTCCTTGGTTTCCTCTATATTTCAGTATATTCCCATCTTCCGACCTTCCCGGCCATTTCCGGCCCTCTCGGGGTTGACTTTGCCGGTTGACTTTATGCATTCCGCCGCGTTTCTGATCTTTCGGCTCATTTTTCACCACCACTACACATGGCGGACGATGTTCCACATGTCGGGACTCCCCCGGATCTTGAGATGGATCCCGGGGTCGAGCTCTTGCCACTGAGCGAGCGCCCCTTCGATCCGGCGACCTATCGCCCGGCTATACACGTGCTACCACCCGACGGACTTCGCCACTTCCGCGGCTTTGAGAGGGCTTTGGACCCGGAGGTTCTGTTGCGCGAGCCGGCCTCCCACTTGTCTTTTGGCGCCTTCGAGGTAACACTCTTGTCTTTTATCTTCTGCAATGTAGGATTTTCTGTCAACTGCCATAGCTAACTGAACCCATTAACTGCTTAGTTCTGATGTACTGTACTGTAGTTGATTGTAGACAACTTCATAACTGACATCTGCTTAGGACCGACGCACATGCACACACACTGCACTAGTCTGAATCACCCAAACACACGGCACACATCACACTGTAAATTCATCGACACGGTGCTCATTTGAATCAAACTTCGCACGCATGCTAGACTTGCACAAAACTACACAAACACGACATATCACACGCCGCTTACACTGATCCTCACAGGAGCACTGACATATCACGCATCGCAACCTATCCTTTGGTACCGAAACCCGATATCTGCTTGAATCAAAAATGTGCACACATGCACTAAGTTCACACAGAGCATCCAAAACATACCGACGCATCACGTGCTTTGTAGTTCATCGTAAGCGCCAAGGCACCGGTATCTTGTTAAAATCAAAATTTGCACTCATGCTATATTCACTCTAAAGTTTTTCATGCCTTTAGAAAAAGAATAAATCAGTGTATTCATCATTGCTTCGCAACTGTACTTTTGTAAACAGGGGGATTCCCATACCATCCGCGGGTATGGGAATGTCGTTGCTCGCCCTTGTAATGAAGAGCTTCAGGAGGTTCGTTACATCGTGAGCGAGGGGGCTTGGCGTTCTGCGAGGACTTACCGGGCTTTACGCTGCGTGCCTCTTCTTGCCGCCCTGGCAGAGAGGTGGTGGGACACCACAGATTCGTTTCACCTGTCGGCGACCGGGGACATGACGATGACCCCTTATGACTTCTCGATGCTTACCGGCCTCGGGGTGGGGGGTGATCCGATCCCCTTTGATACAGACATGGACGAGTGGATCGCCGCTCAGGTCTATTTACTCGGCGCAGCTCCGCCTCTCGCTCGTCCCGGCTTTGTTCGCTACTCTTGGTTTGAGGGGCAGTTTAGGGCCCAAAGATGCCCTTGGTGATGCTCCGATGACCCCAGAGGCCGTGGATTGGTACGCCGCGGCTTCGATGTTTACGCTAGGCGACGATCTTCGCCCGGCCGGGCGAACAATGCCTCTCTGCCTCCTCGGCGCCGGTGGATGTCGAGACATTTTGCGTTTTGATTGGGGTGGTGCGCTCGCCACCCTCTGGCTATATGAGTTCGGTTTCCCGCGGCAGTGGGCTGTTGCTCGGGGGCTACTGGCGGGCTTGGGAGGTATGTCTCCTTCTCTGCTTTACCTTTTTGCTCTACATACTTTCAGATTCTACATCACTGCATAATCGCTTGATGTATCTTGTACACACAGCACACATATACGCTTTATTGATCGTACCACGGTTCACTATACCCTCTGCCAATACACCGCACAACACATGGCTCGATATTTCGCTTTGTTCTACATTCCGCTTTATCCGATGATGCTCGATATCGGTTTTTGCACCGTGGGTGTATGCTCTACTTTCAGTGGAGCAGTGCCGACGGAGACTCCTCTGGTCGTCCCTTCTCTCGCCGCTTTGATGGGAGGTGCACACGGCGACCGGGACACCTTCGGCTTCTTCCTAGTTATTTTGACACCATTACCCCTGAGGTATGTTTTACTTGTAGTTCATCAAGTTTCGTTTTTCCACTGTATATTTGCAATACCAATAGATAACAAACTGTATTTCGATTTCAGATCACCCGCGACCATGGGCTCCTTTACTGCGGTGACGAGGATCGACACGCCTGCCGAGGAGACTTCGTTCGGATTCTTTTGGAGGGCCCGATGCGCCGGGCTTGGTACTGGGAGCGTTTTCTCGCCAGACCCTTGGGTTGCGAGCAGATAGTCGGTTCACCCTCCCGAGCATATGAGGGATCTTGAGAGGTTCACTGCTGACGGATGGTGGACTACACCCTTGGTGGGCGAGCGGTTTTCAGAGGCGAGGGCGACTATTCGAGTACGTCCGGACTTTTATCATCGACCTCGAGTGGTGGCCGCCGAGTTGATCGAGAGACTGCGGTGCCCGGCTCGGGCGAAGGTGGGGCGAGCGGGACCGCCACACGGGCTCGAGCTCGAGTCCGGCGGCGGTGCAGAGGGGCGAGTGCGGTTGGCTTCGCTCGCCTACTATGTTGACGTCTGAGGCGAGCGGGGAGACCTACCAGATCCCTTTTGCTCCTCCTCCGACTGGACATGAGTTGGCTGGCATTCCTGACTTGCCTCCGGTATGTATCACTTTATTTCTGCATCTGGCATTGTTATTTCACTTCAGTTCATTCAGATATCCCACAGAATACTGATGTATTTAATACTTTTGCAGACTTCTTCCGAGTATACCCGTCGACCAGGAGTTGAATGCCTCCCTGGGGATCTTTGCAGCCGACTCTCGACGCCTTGACCGCCTGGCTTGCCAAGATGTTCTATTGACCACGCCTCAAATCATATTCTGTTTCACACAATCGCTATATCGCACAAAAATCGACATCGCCACGGCTTTCATACATCGTACTCATACACCGTATTGCATCGATAAACCGTCACGGCATTCACACTGCACTCATACAATCGCATCCCACACCGATAGACCGCCACGGTTTTCTGATGTGTTTACTCTTTGTACTTTCAGCCTCCTTTCCCGATCCCTCCAGTGGGTGGCGCTGTTGCGACTGGGCCTCCCCTTTCGACCCGGGATGGCAGGGCGTTCCCTCGTACCAGAGGAGGGCATTCTCATGCGGGGAGTAGCTCGCGAGCTGCAGTCCCAGATGATGAGTCCGAGGAGGAGACAGAGGAGGTGGGGGCATCAGAGGAGGAGACCGGGGACAGCTCGGGCTCGCATGGTGATGCTCGATGATGCTCTGAGCTTCGCCAGAAGAAGGGCGAGGACGGATCCCCCGGCGCGAGGCCACTGATGATGATCATGAGACCTGTTTTTCTTTTATTTTCTGTACCTTTTCCCTTTTGTAGATAGAGCACTATGTACTGCCGCAGGCAGGTTTTTGCTTTCCAAAACTGTGTACTGGAAAAGATTATATATAAACAAACTTTTTGTCTAAAAGAGTGTTATATCTGTATGTTTACGTATACCTGCACATTTCATACTTTGCATCGCATTGCATCATACCACACCTCAAATGTAAATGGCATTGATATACTGTTTAACAAAACAACCAAGCATTTGCCTTTGCGAATAGGATAACCAATCAACTAGCACGAAATAATTCAAATAAGCCACGGCTCAAATCAATACATGTTCCATGCCTGCCGATTAATCATTGGGATTGATCGCATTTAGCCCATAATTCAAGATTCGTTCATTCCAAGACACAAAGAACTTTTGAACAAACAAATTTCAATCGACGAGGCGCATCACTAAACTGATATGGTTGCAGTTGAAACACCTCGGATGTCTCAAATCTTCCCTTTCCTTTTCTTGCCTTGCACGGATGTAGAGAATGGCACAGCATCCTGAGTACAAACAACTGCTTTTTGGAAGAGGATGGGTTTTCAACCGGGGTATCGAGCCTACCACAGGACGCGACGAGACAGACTCAAACGAAGAAACAAAAGGCACACGACCTAGCACAACGAGACACACTCGGAAAAAGACTCAGCGAACATTGAGATCGATAAGTCAAAAGACACGACACACGGACATGTTTTTTTTTTTTAATAAAAGACCTCAGGTTTGAGGAGCCAATTCCTCCGGGTAGGTTTCCCACCCCTTCTGATTTGTGTGACTCTCACATCACTCGACCCTCAGGCTCGGTTTTCTCCCAAAACCCTTCTCTCATTTTCTCTCAACTTACTCCTCTCTATTCTTTAATCTCTCATTTGCATCCCTCCCGTGGTAAATGACAGATGAATAGGAAATTGCGGCTTCATATCCAACGCCGTTAGCTCGGCTATTCCTTCGGCGAATAGAGTGCCTCTCGGCAATCCGGTTAACTGGGAAGACAGAGGACCTGACTCAATCGTGCCCCTAGTTCGTTATTTTGACCATTTTTTTATTTTCTCCTTAAAACAGTTTTGATCAAAATGAGAGTCGGATTAACACACTTATTCAATTTTTGATTTGAAAATCATGCGAATCAGGCTGCGAGCACTGAAAATTCTCTTTTTGGGGTCCAAACATGGTCCAATTTTAAAGATGGAAAAGTTTTTGAGAAAATAAGTCAACCTCAGCGAAAATTTTTCAAAAACTATTTTTGCAAATAAACGATGCTCAACAAGCATGAAACTTACCCTCGAGACATGCAACCTCGGATCGGAGGCAATGGAAAATTGCCCCTTGCTTGAAGGGGGAATATGGCAACGGAAAGTTGCCCCTAGTTTGAATGGTAACTTAGGGCAACTTTTGGACATGGATGGCAATGGGTGGCAACGGAAAGTTGCCCCTTGTTTGGATGATGCCGCGGCATGCTGTGCGTCACTCCTTATTGATGACGACCGGACCCTCGGACGCGGAGAAGTCGAAGATGGCTTGAATCAATATATGGACACAGTCACTTGAAAGGTGTTGGCGGTTGGGCTTCAAGAGAAAATTGATCACGCAATTCCAGCCATTGTGACCGAGACGCCGGATTAGGAGGAGGCAAGTGACCAAAACCATGACATGGACTGAGACGCTATGAAAGCGTTGGGGGCTGGACTTCAGGATGAAGTTGCCTACGTATCCCAAACATGGGAATCAAGCCTTACGTAGTTCCGGTCAAGGTACTCTCGGGTATTTTAACCTTCACTATTTTCAGGCTCTAACTTTTGCCAAGGCGCCTGTTGCAGGTTTTCGACCTTGCGAGCTTCTTTTTCTTTTTCTTTTTCTTTTCAATTCTTCTTTTTTCTTTTGTTTTCTTTTGGGCTCTAACTTTTGCCAAGGCGCCTAATGCGGGTTTTCGACCTTGCGAGCTTCTTTTTCTATATATTTTTTTGCATTACTTTTTTTCTCTTTTTTTTTTTCTTATCTTTTTTTTCATTCTTTTCTTTGCTCTAACTTTTGCCTGGGTCGCCCTTCCGGGTTTTCGGCCCAGCGAGCCTCTCAAAGGGTAAAAGTGTAGCAAGTCCATGCCGAATGGTTTTTGGGGTTGAAGCCTCTCCGCATCCAGGAGAGCGACTGTTGATTTGCAGAAGAACCCATCATGGTCGCTGAATGAACCTTGCTTGGTGGGATCTGATCTTCTGGATCTGACGTTGGTGCCTTTTGTTCGAGGGCTGCTTCAAATCGGGCCACACGGGCGTTTCGTGACACTGATCGTTTTGAACCGATCCCGGGTTTGCAACAGATGAAACTGAATTCCGAGACTGGGAGCGATCCTGGGCTTACACGATCTCGAGAGCGATTCCACACAGGTCTTCGCATTAATTGTGCAAAATATTTTGTTTTTTGAAAGTTTTCAAGGAAACGACAAACCTCTCGCACAGAAGATAGTGTGGAACCAGTCTGGATTGGACCAGGATCCTTCTCAGTACTCACGCTGACAAGCATGATTTCATTCATTAACAGCTTAGCATGCCTCTCTTTCTCTCAAAATGATCAAAGTTTTGCAAAAACCCGAGGAATTCCTTCCTCTTCGTTTTCACCACAGTGTTCAAAAAAGTTTTTTTTTTTTTTTTTTTTTTTTTTTTTTTTTTTTTAAAAAAAACTTAAGTCAAAGCAATAATCTTTAGGGCACAAAAGAGCAGGCGGAATGCGCTGTCACCCCATTCGGATTCTCTAGCACAACTAGCACAACACAGTTAATAAACATGGGAACACGGTAGCCACGGCTGTTTCATTCAGATTCCCCGGATGTAAATTGGCTCCAACAGAGGCAGACCCAAAAGGAAAGCAAAAGAAGTAATTACAAAACAAAACGGTGCTTGAGGCAACAACCCCGAAGTCACCTAGCATTCTGTACAGAAGAGGGATTGACTCATTACAATTAGACAGACCCTTAAGCAAAAGGACTGTCTCAAAACAATGAGACAAACTTAACAACAAAAGCAAGACTCGACACCCAAGTCGTTTACAAAACTAGCATCGGCGGGTACTCAAAATTGCGTGCCAAACACCACATCAAAATGTACCAAATGTTGCCCAGCGATTCATCTTCGATCACATACTCGCAGTATCTGGCCTTGATGTCAGATCCTCGTAGTCCAAGAACTCGGAAGAAATTGACATGGCCGAGGTGGGCGGAGGGATGATCTTATTATCAACCAAGTCTTGTACCTCGTGGCGGAGGCGAGCGATTATCGCAGCATGGCGGTGTTGATGGTACGCATGATTGAGTGGCATCATGGTCCGCGGAAGGGGTTTGGGGAGTGGCCTAGGATCGAGGCGAAGATGCCTTCTTGGCCAAAATCAAAAGTGCCCTAGACAAAGGCATGTAAAGAGGATGGAAGGCCCTGCGCCCTCGGGGCAGGTACTTTGGAGCCTGAACACTCCTGCTAGATGTACTGGCGAATGGGTCGGCAGGTGCGGCCTTGGGTTTCTGATTCTTTCCCGGTGCAGGATTGGGAATGGGAGAAGCTGTTTTGGCATGACGGGGCCTGTCCCGATTCTCTGGTCGACTGGTACTGCCCTCAGGCGGGGTGGGGAAGGCATTCTCCATAGCTTTTGTCATAACTGCAGATACCTGCTGCTCATTCATTCCCCCGGCTTTCAAAGCCTCTACTGCCCACAGCAGTTGTTCAATGGGGTCGGTGTGCCTTTCATCTTATCTTTTCTTCGCCTCGGCGATGAGAGGTTTGGGTTGATCTTGGTACATCTGTTGTGGGTGGAGGTCATCTCGATGATTGAGCTCGATCACAATCCGCCCAAAGACGGAGGCTCTGGGTTCGAAATTTTCAACATACGGTACAACCGGTGGCGAGGTTGACATTCTATAAGCAAGGTCTGCCATAGACCTTTGGAGATCACCTATCATCCCCATTAACTCGAATGTGGTGGGCTCATGAGCTGATAGAACTGGGGAGTCGGTGGTTGTCGGCGGGTGACTGGGCGGGTCGGCATATTATGAGCGGATCACTCGTGGGATGGTTTCTGACTCAACGGCCGTCATGACCACAATCTCTTGAGTTCTCGTCATGTTCATCTGCCTCGGCAAGGAGAAGACACTAACTGCTCGACTCAACTCTCTGAATTTCGAAACGGAAAAGCAGACGGTATTTCAAATTTCTGCATGATCAAACACAGTGTAGCCGAACAACGGTACTATCTGACGATCACGTTTCCCCAGATTATCGTTCCAAATCAAACCGATTTCCACAGATATAATCGATTCTCAAAATATCGTCTCGATGCCCTCAGCCGGATATGCAGAACTAAACCGGTATATGCATTCCTGTGAGATATACTCTAAAAGCATATAGCAAGTAAATGAGAGCCAATACACCCCTATGTTGGGGTAGGGCTTCCCTGCCCTATTTTGTCAGAACTAGGGTTTTACTACGCAACTTGGCTTTCAAACAACCTAAATCGGGTAAGCAACCCGTCCTAGTTTGGAATGGTCACTATGGATTCGACTATGCAACTAGGTCGAATGGTCAAAAGTGCCCGGTAAAACCGGGTTTGTGTTCCCATCTTGGCAGAGCCGCAACGGTCGACCTTACGGACATGCCTTGACAAGACAAGCCTCCGCAAACCGCCAGAATAGCAGATGGCCAACACGGTGTCCTAGGCGCACCAATGCACATGCAATGCAAAGAAACACATAAGTGAAATCAAAGCAGATATCACGAAGTTCGAGTCAAGCTCTCTAAAATCCCAGAAGTCGCCAACCGTAGACGCGCTTGGGGGCTTCACTCTCTGATTCGCAGACTCTTCTTTTTGTTTGTTGCGTTCTAAATCAACCAAAGAGTCCACCTCGCAAATCGTTTTAAGGAAAACAGATTTTTGAAAGTAGTGCCAAACATGGATCATGCGGACATGAGTCGCCACCTAAATATTTAACAAGGGAAATTTAGGTAACCCAGACTCGGTGCCGATGGACACAAGTCCGTCATCACCAAAGTTACTCGGCTCCGGAGCTTGGGTACGATTGGGGAAGGTCACTATGAGCACCCTTTCGCCCGTCCAAACCGCCTCTACTAACCGTGATATCCATTTTGAAAACTTTATATGCTCTTATTCCGGTTATTAGCCTAGAATTACTATGTTATGCGACAAAGAAACAAGTATAGACTAGATCGCCTAATTTGGGAACAAACATTGCATATCCGCTTTTGTCTCAAAAACGTGTTTAGATGTTGCTACTGCAGTAGACTAAAATGCGGATTTCAATGAGTACTTCCAACTCAAATAATCCAACCTCCACCCACAGCATACAAACAGCTTTATCATGTAAGCATTTAGCCGCATGGCAATCCTATTGTCATGGCAAACAATCACACGCATGCGGTATGCTAAAGCAAGAACACTTACATCGCACTGCGCCGTAAAAAGTAAACTAGTTAGCAAAACATGCATGACCTAGTTCATGTTAAGTGGCTAATGCAACACAGCATAAATGCAATCTAGAGTAGGCTCGGCTAACCCTAAATATGTCATGTGAAATGCTATCACGTAGCACGTATTCAATTTGGAATTGAAAATTGCAATGCGCTTTGTATGATATACCGAGCCCTGCATGTAAACAAATGCATGAAATGCACACATGCGTATAAGGTATGCTAAAATAAGTATGCCCTAATCTACCATAAGGTAAATAAAAGGGAGAAAGAAATGGGGTTGGAAGACATACACCCACTCACACACACTTATTACAATTTCGCCTCACTGAGGGACCGAATAAATATACAAAACCAAATAAATAATTAACTAATCTAGCTAATTAAATATTACAAATTAACTAAATTAATTAAATAAATTAATAAATCTAATTAAGCATTAAATGCCTCGGGATGAGGGCTAATTGCGGCGCTACCGACTCGCTTGAATCACACCGCTGCGCTGGTTGCCTCTGCTTCTCTCGCTTCTTCACTCAAAAAATTCCAAAACTTCAGAGTGCCTCCCGTAACACCGAGAAGCATCATCGCTCGACAGAGGGCCACCGCCGAGGAGAATTGCCATCGGCATCGATTTCATTATCTACCGTCAGGCAAATGGTCGGCACTAAAAGTGCTTACGGCACAAAGTACGCAAAACCCGCAACTCACAAAGCAGCAGAGGGAACAAAAGGCAAGGCAATGCAATTCAAGGTATGTATGCACCAAACACATCCCAAATCGTGCTATGGACTTAAAGGGCATGTGCCTCGATTCCTGCCACCAATCGCAAGATTTACGCGTGATGGCCCTAAGGACCAAGAATGCAACTTTGATTTCAAATGCATGCAATGCAAACAAAGGTGCCAAACCTCTATCAAACTCACTTCAAGAGGCTTGGCATGCATAATGCCAATGCAACCCTAAGCATGTCATCTAGCATGCAATATGGCAATGCAATGCAAGAATATTGTTGTGTAAACATACAAGCATGCAAAGCAAAGTAGGAATGGACTTACACATGAATTGGACAGCTCTAAAAGGCCCAAGAACAAGGGCCAAGATGCCTAAAGATGGGGTCTAAACACACACGCACACATGCACATATTAAGACACCAACACTTGAGCATAATAAACAACATTCAAGTACACTTGAAATGAGTTAAACATGGACTACTAGCATGCAACTTAGGCTCTGAAATTCATACAAAACACATGGCCAAAACATGCAACAAAGCAAGCCAAACAAAGCATGCAACTAGCCTATGCTTGAGGCAAGCTCAAGAGAGCATTGAACCACATCTATGCAAAGCAAACAAGACATGCATTGAACAACCTAAATCAGGTTTCTAGCATGTTAAAACAAGGCCAAATGTCCACTTAGATGGCATCTAAGAAGCTTAAGCATGAAGGCATGCAACAAGACCAAAACATGGAGTACTTAACACACACCTTTAAAGCATTAAAGAGGCATGCAAGGCAATCAATCAAACATGTATGAGGGACTGAAATAGCATGGAAGATGGTCCCAACCATCAAAAACAAAGCTAGAATAGCATACCACATATTCATGCTTTTGAGGCCTACAAGCCAAATACAAAGGGGCTACAAAATACATGCTAAGATTGGCCAAAATAGCTATGGACAGAGCTAAAGCATGACAAAATAAGCCTACAAGCTTCACAAATGCAAGCCTAAAACATGCTAGAAATATAGGCTAACAAGCTAGTCATGTTAAGGCAATATTAAGGCATTACAAAGTAACTATGCAAATCATGCAAAGAGTACTAAAACCCACTTGAAAGCATGCTATAATATGACAATATAAGCATGATAAACAACCAAAACATGCTCAATACACAACTAAACATGGAGCTCTCTTAAGGAGCCAACCTTGTCCTTTTCAAGGACATCAAGGAGAGGGGGTGGCCCTCCTTCTTGAGTCTTCAAGGCATGCTCACCACTGAAATCCTCAAGATTTGAGTGGTAAAGAGATCACAAGACCAAAATCTCGGATCTCTCCAAAATGGTACAAAAAGTGCCCTTTTCAAGGCCTAAAGGTGGTCAAAGTTCTCAAACAACAAAACACCCTTAAAACACAATAAAGAGAGTCAAAAATCAGAACTTTTATGTGCCAAACACTAAGCTCAAAAACTGTTTTAAACTAGGTAAAAACAAGTTGCAAAAATGGGGAATAAAGTGTAAGTTTCTTACCCTTGCTGACTACCTTCACAAAGGTTGTTGTGGTTGGTCCCTTGAGCTCCAATCCACCAAGAATCACCAAAACTAACCTTTAGAACCTCTGAACCAAGAGAGTGGGACACTAGGTGCTAGTGTGCAAAAGTAAGGCACAAAACACCTAGTTAAACAAGAGAATGAGAGAGATATAGAAGTTATATCTATTCTAACCCTAAAACCAGAGCTTGGCTCTCTAACAATGGCTAACACTCTGAAATTTTCTAACCCTCAAGCCAAGAGGGAGAGCTTCCTCTTATAGGCCAAAAGCTTACAAGCTTGGCCACTAAGCCCATCCCTCCATACACGTGTATGGAGGGGAAACAAGTTAAAACAAATGTGAGAAAATATCTCACCAAGCAAGTGCACAGTGGTCGGCAGGCAAAATGGTCATTTCGCCAAAACAAAGGTCGGGCACAAAATAGTGCCGACCGCACAATATAGTGCCAGTGACAACTACTGACCAGCCGAGCCTCTAGCCCCATGTGGTGTGTGGGGATGCCTCGAAGGCATTCCCTGCCCCTCAAAGGCAAATCACAGGTGTTTGGTGCAAAACCAAACACAAACGGTCGAGTTCGGAGGTCCTGAGGCACGGCACGCGAGCCGAGAACTCCGGGAACTCCAAACGAACACACACATGGATAATCACCGAGTGTTCCAACGGTGACGTCCAAGTCTTGAGGACGGTCAAAAATGGGGTGTCTACAGTTAATAAGAAATTGGGTTTTGTTTTGCATAATTGGCAAGTTTTCGGCTTGGGTTTTGCGAAATGATTTTTGAATTCACCATGTTTTCCAAGTTTACAAGAGTTTTCTCAAGTTTTTGGCCCAAGAAACCATAATTTGCAGCTTTGGAATTGAGTTTTGAGCTTGGAAGCAAATTTGGAAATTCCAGAATTCTGCTCCTACGCTTGAGCGAAGAAATCTATGCTCGAGCAACCACTCTGTGTCTTGCACCTCCTCTCAAGCGACCAAAAGTTGGCTCGAGCGTAAAATGCATGCTTCCAGGAGTTTGTGTATTTTGCAGACTGCTCAACTGACAAAAGTTGCGCTCGAGCGAGGGCATGAGTCTTACGCTCGAGCGAGCATCGAGCAGAAAAACTAAGCAACCAAGATTTTTTGCATCCGCCGAAGGAATGTGCGCCGAGCAACCACTCACATTTTGCATGTTCTCATGCGAAGAAAAACTACGCCGAGACCTCTGTTTGACAATTTTTGTTAAGTGTTTTCAAGTATATTTTAGTATCCACATTGCATCCTAGGTACTCCTAGGCCAAGATTAAGACACCATAATGAGGATAAGAAGTAGAAACACACCAAGATAAGAATGGATTAAATTAATGTTTCCGGATATGTAATTCAGTACATGTTCGTTTCAGAATCAGATAGGTCACGTTACAAGACGCTGATTTGCGGTTCTCTGCTACTCGAAGCCATCTATTAATTGTGAGTAATAACTTTGTAAAGTTATGTTCAATTTATAAGTATTTTCTGAATGATACAAGATGATCTGTATTCTGAAATGTATTTATGGTATTCTTAGCTTCAGATGACATCTATTATCTGTTCTGTTATGTCCCAATTATGGGTCAACTATACGTCTCATGAGACAACTGTTATA
Source organism: Camellia lanceoleosa (assembly GCA_025200525.1). Classification (NCBI taxonomy): domain Eukaryota; kingdom Viridiplantae; phylum Streptophyta; class Magnoliopsida; order Ericales; family Theaceae; genus Camellia; species Camellia lanceoleosa. Next base: position 8,036,497 of record CM045760.1, read on the forward strand.
GATCCTTATGTATACGTCCCATTTATGGGCCAATTGTACGTCTCATGAGACAACTACCGTCTTCGTGCGAGTGAGTCAACTGTATGCCTTTATGGCCGTCCCTTTATGGGTCAACTGTTTCTGCTAGTGCTAATAAATGTACCACGTATGATTAACTGCAAATTCCGATATTGAGTGTGAATCTGAATTTGTTTCTGTTATGAACTCTAATTTCTGAACATGATTATGGACCTATTTTTGTTAACTACTGAATTCTGTTTTCTGTAACTGTTATGAACAACATTCATTAAAACCCTTTACTTTGTTATTATTCACTGGGCTCCCGCTCACTATTTATATTATGTATGTAGGTGATCAGGTATGTGACCAGGCCTAGAGTTGATGGCCTAGAATTCCGTTTTGTCAGCCACCCTTTGCGCCTCCCGAGGAGGTTCCGGATCAAGTCAAGCCTTGTGGCAATGTTTTATGAACATGTAAAACTTTGTTTTTGCTTGGGTTGTGAACAGCTCTATTTGGTTATCTGTATGTGGAGTGACGTATAATTATTGTATCTATGTGACGACACAGGTATGTTTGTAAAAGTTTATAAAAATTATTTTTGTCCCATGTATGTCTGCACAGCTCGATGAACGTTGTATTTTATATATTTGCTTCCACAGCCCCTATTTATATATTATGCTGTTCGGAGGCCTTTGGTAATCCAAGGATTACTGGTCGGTTACGACACTAAACCCATAGGGTTTGGGTTGTGACAAAAGGGGTTAGAAAGAGACATACTTTAGTATAGATAACCATAAGACAGTGATCTGAATATGTTTTGGGAAGGTTCTTCACCGCACCTTCAGAATAACTGACCCTCCATTCTGAATTGCAAACAGCCTGGTCAAGTCGTTCCAGAGTATTGGCAAGGCCTTGTCTCCCATTAGACCAAGTGAGATGAGTACTTGAGCACCCTAAGTCCATGAGATTGCACCTATTCATTCTTGCCACAAATTTGCGAGAATTAGTTTGGCTCTGAATCGTAGAAACACTCAATTTTTCTATACTAGAAGCAATATCATTAAAGTCTCCCGCTATCATCCAAGGCTCTATCATGTTATCAGCCATGGCTTCAAGATTATCCCATAAAAGGGCCCTATTAACAGGATTAGGGCTTGCATAAACCGAAGAGAGAATCCACTCTGGATAGCTCTCTTTCTTGATTTTAGCATGAATGACTTGATCATTAGCTTCAAACGCCCTCACTGTAACTTGAACTGGGTCCCAAATCACCCAAATACCTCTCCTTCTACCTGTGGGGTCAATGTGAATTAAGGCAATAAAATTCATCTTGTTAAAAAACATTCCCTTTGAATTGAATCCAGCTTTGGTTTCCATGAGTTCAATGATAGACGGCTTATGGATTTTCACCCACTCTTTCATAGTTCTTCTAAAAATTTTGTTACCAGCACCTCTACAGTTCCAAACAAGAAGCTTCATGGAAAAGGATTTAGGGTGGTTTGGTAGTGGGACATAATCAGGTGTTCCTAAAATCTTTCACACTCTCAAGCGATCCTTGACCATTGGCCGAGAAGGACTCACCATGACCAAGTTGTTCACTGAGTCGTAGGGGTTCGCAGCCCTGATGATGAAGGATTAATCTCATCACATGAGTCCCATTTTCATTTCAACTTTCCAAATTCTAAAACCAAATCTCAACCCTTCCTTTCATATCATGCTAGTACAAACAAACAAGGTGAAAATCATCCAACAATGTCCGAGTCATCAAGCAAAAACAAAACCTTAAGCGATGATCATAATATCTCATCTGTAGGATTTTCTGAGGTCAATCTTGTGATGAGAATGCTACTGCAACTGAGCTGGGAAATGGTGAAAGAAATAACAGGTGGATTCACAAGAATGACGTGCTTTGAAGAGAATGAGAATTTTAAGACATATTGTGGGTATTTGAGTGACCATCACTCCCAAGTTTTGGTAAGAAGATTCATTGGGCAGTTGGATTGTGTTCTTAAAGTAGAAAACAAAGCAGCTTTGTCTATGCATCATAAGATTATATTGGGGTTGAGTGGTTACTACAAGGGCAAAAATGGTACAATTCTTGTCTACCTTTTTACCCGAAGATGGACACTAGATAGATTTCTCCATGGTAAGTTTGTTGATGACTTGGTTCATCTTTTTATGAATATCATATCAAACAATCTTAACAAATTATTATATCAACTTTGCTACGTGCATAGAATTAATGCACAGAAGTCACTCATGTCTCTTTTCTATGCGCTAATTTTGTGCACATATCCTTGTCTATGTTCTATGCATCCTTGTCTCTTTTCTGTGCACGTTCTCCTCTGAATCTATTCTGTGAACTAATTTTGTGCATGTACTATTATTGTCCTTGCTTTGTGCACCAATTATGTGAACCTAGTTTTGTTCACTAGACCATTCACATATGCACAAAATTGGTGCACAAAACAGAGACAATGATGTCGATGCACAGAACAGAGAATGCACGAGCCCCACACACACTGGTCTTTGTTTGCACTAATTTTGTGCATATACCCTTATTTCTTGTGCAGCAGTCCATGCACCAATTATGTGCACCTAGGCTTGTTGTTCTCATATTAAGTTGTATTCATTTCATAATCAAAGCATTCTAGCATGAAAGAAAAGCATTCTCTGTTGATTTCTGTCTAGAAATCATCCATGATGTGTACTTACTGATCTTTTCTTGAACAGACTCAAAGGGAAAACAATGGACCAAAATGACATTTCAAGAGAAAATAAAGATAGCAATAGGAATCGGTGAAGGTGTTCGCTACATGCATAAAGACTGTCCTCGAGGCCCCATTGTTCATGATGACTTAAGGCCGTGCAACATTTTCCTGAATTTTGACTTAGAGCCACAAGCAAAAATTGTTAAAATTTGAAACACCTAGTGCAAAAAATAGAGAAAAATAAAAACATAAGAGAACTATCATGGGTACAATTGTTTATTAGTTCAAAATCCAAGGCCTCTCACAATCTCATTTCATTTGTTTTCTTCTTTTCCTCACTTTTGTGTGTGTGTGTGTGTATGTAGGGGGGGTTGTAATAGATCACTAGCTTTGGTAATGCTACATGGCTACATCTAAAACAAGGGTTACCAATTTCTAGTAACAGGTTTGCATTTATACCAATTCCAGTAAAATTTTGAAATTTCATTTGACATAGCACCGTGTAAAAGAACCAAAAAAAAATAATAATGCTGAGTTTCTAATGTGAAATTTCGCTGTATGTTAAAAAGGTTTTGGCACACAGATCCTTCAAACCTTGAATCATTGGCTTTTCTAAAATCCCATATCATTCACTTTGGAATTCTGCTCCTAAGGCATTTTTGCATAAGATTTGCTCCACGAGATGACAAAATTTTTGTAGATTGGGTTAGTCGACAATTTTTTTTTTTTAATTACAGTTCTCATTTTTATACTGCAATTAAAAGTTTGTTCTCAAAATACTTACTGTTATCGTAGGCTCAACCATTGTTGCTACAAAAGAGCATTCCATAAGTTGCTGGACAAAGACATGGAAGACCTGGATGTGTATGGAATATATAGGGGGATGTGTGTTGCAGCTCAGTGCATAAATACTAAGCCTATTTCACGATCTAGTATGAGCGAGGTGATGCAGCATGGATAAAAAAAAATATTTGGTACTATTTAGGGCTACAAACGAGTTGAATGGTTCATTAGCAGTTCAAACTCGGCTCGTTTTAGATCAACTCATTGCAAAATATACAAGCTTAAGCTAAAATTTTAAACTCATTTATTTAGTAATCGAGTCAAGCTTGAGTAGGCTTGAATACCCTAAAACTCAACTCGTTTGTAGCTCTACTACTCCTACTAGCCCTTTCTAGTTTCATTATGGCTTACTATATCAGTTTCATGTACTTGCAGATAATTTCAGTTCTCAAGGGAGAAACTTCATGTGCTATGCAATTATCCCCTTCATCAGAAGGCAACACAAATATGGACTTTAGTGGCTCATCAATTGGTAAACTTGTATGCAATTTAACCTCAAAGTTGTCACTTTCAAAATAGCTTAGGTGGTACCCCAAATAAATGTGCAGAAAAAAAAATTAAAAATAAGGAAATGTAGATGTATAGAAGAAGGGAATATCTTTGGGATCTCTCCTAATTCTTTCTTTAATTGGCTAGCCAGATATTTGCTTTCTTTGAAATAGTACTGGTTAGACAATTTTCTATGGCAATAAACTACTATGTTTGTTGTCATGTCAGGAAAATCTTCATATCATCATCTTGTTCTCCTCTTCTTCTTCGTCATGAATATATATAAATACCAGTTGTGCTTCATATTCGGAAAAATTACTCAAAATTTAAATATTTGAAAACGATTTATTTTATATATGATTCACAATACGCTAACTTTAAATCTATACTCTATACTTCACTTTTATATTGAAATTATGATTGAGTTTTCATGCTACCTAGAATTATTGTATGAGCACTGCACATGAAAGATAAAGTCTGGCTTGACTTGGTATACTATTACAATTTAAAATTAGCTTTTTGTGTTCTATGTGTATGTGTTATGATGGAACCAGAAATTAATAAACAATAAACAACCAAACGAAAATAGGAGCATTCAAAGGATCTGTGTGGTTAATCTTAAAATCTTGAAATAACCCAATATACTTAAGATTCGAACGTTATCGAACTTGGTTAAAATAGATCCAAATACAAATACAGAGTCAGATCTATGTTTTGTCACATCATGCAAGTTGACAACGAGTTATAAGCACAATAGGAGCATCTTCAACCGATACTTCAAATCCTACTTGACACTTTAAAAGGCAAAAATTGAGACTTCAATAAGCTCCAACCGAATAGCCAAATGTTTCGTGAATCTGACATGGCTAAAGTACAAATATAATAAAACAATAAAATTAGTATATTGTGTGGAGTGTTTCTTTTTAGAGATGTCAAATTTGCATATGTCAATTTACCATCTAAAAAAAAAATTGCCATATCAATTTTTGAAGATTTAGGGGGAGATGCTCTAAAGGATTGAATTGGAAACAGTGGAAACATAATGAAGGAAATTATTTTACATTCATTATATGGTATCCTTACTTAGCTCATTTTATGCTATATATAGGCCATTTTAAGTTGCAAATTCTATCTAAAAATGATATGGATACAATGGCTTGCACATTTAAGCACTCCATTAAATTAAAGCCAATTTTGACCCTGTTATGGATACAATGGTTTGACACATTTAGATTGTGTTTGAATTAAAAATTTGAGTACAAATATGTGAAGAAAAAAATAAAAATAAGAAGAAAAGTTAATGAAATAGTAGTTAACATTTCTATTCCCCTATATTCAAATATCTTGATCCAAACACAATCTTAGAGCACTCCAAATTTAAATCAATCTTGGACCCTGTTATTTCTCTTTTAACAAGTGCATACAAATCAAATGCAGAGAGAGCGTAGTGATTTTGAGAACCACGTCCATGACTGGATAGAAACAATGGAAACCTCCTAACAATGGTTGCATATAGGCATGTATTGAATTGTTCTGTTTCAATCTTAAACCCCAATAAAGGTTAGTGCTCTTAACAATCCAAAACACTAATATCAGTAAGAAGTACACAAGACTAATAAACTACATGCATATATAAAATTTAAAAAAAAAAAAAAAACACACACACACACACACACACACAAAAATTTTATGTAATTTAATAAAAATTTATGATAAAAAATATTACAAGAGATACAGTAGAGATAGTCATCTCCCCTAAAGACAATTAACTGATAATGACAGAAATACAATTGTAGGGACCGAATATTGGGAGACGTAAATAGGCCGAATAGCTGGACTAGGAGAGTCGAAATATATACATCGCATTCGACCCTATTCGGCCAAATAGCCGGTTGAGTAAGGGGCCGAGTGGAAAGTGGCTTGCAGTTAAAGAAGCCGAGTAAATAGTTATACAGCAAATCGAAAGTGGGCCCAGCCCCGAGGCCTAAGAAAGAAAAGATATAAATAGAAGAACATCAGCCAGAAAGAGGTACGTGAGAATGACTACGCTTAACTTAAAATACAAGTAATCCAGAGAGTAGAGACTGACTTGTCCATCGGAGTGCTAATTCCGGCACTCCCGACCGGAGTGTTTATTCCTTTTCAGGTTGTTAGCTGAGGAACTCGAGCGCCCCAGTGGATTAACAAAGTATTTCCAAACCACCTTTCCCACAATTGGCGCCGTCTGTGGGAATACTCAACCACATCCATGGCGGGCGCAATGGAAGATCCTCCGATAATCGCCAATGAAACTACACCGAGAGATGATCTCACCCCAACAAACATTCTAGGACCAGAGACTATCACCGCAAGCCGCGCCTTGAACTTCGACTCGCCCTCGACTTCAACGCATGAGACAATGCAAGCGATCATAGAACAAGCAAAGCAAAACGAACAGAGGTTGGAGAATATGATCGCTGAGAACGAATGTCTCCATCAGGATTTGGCCTTGGAAATGGAGAAGTCCAAACAAGCTGTACGCCAAGATCCGAAATGACCTCTGAGGGCAGGTGGTCGACGACCTCGAGCTCGACAACAAGACACTGACAGTGACTCCGACTCATTATCCCCGGAGCCCAAGAAGAAGGGACGACCGAAACTATCAGTTCCTCTGAAGAGAGTCCACGTATAAGGCATAAGCGAAGACGAAATGGTTCAGACGAAGAGGACCAGCATGATCCCTTTGTGCAACGGATCGCAAAGACAGTACTACCCAAGAAGTTTAAAGCCTAGCCATTCACCTCGTACGATGGGAAATCAGATCCCACGGATCATATCCGTCACTATAAGCAAGTCATGACGTTGCATGCGGACGACGAAGCTCTCATGTGCAGAATATTTCCAAGTAGTTTGGGACCGTTGGCAGTCAGATGGTATTATAAGTTGGAGCCGACGTCGATTAAGAGTTTCCATCAATTACAAAAATCCTTCAAGGCAAGATTCATCACCAACGAGGTCCAGCCGAAACAAGCCCACTCTCTCTGGGCAATGCAGATCCAGCCAGGAGAAACACTAAGAGCGTATTCGGCGCGCTATTGGGAGTGCTTTAATCTTGTTGATGACGCCTGCAACGACTCCATGGCCATCACCGCCTTTAAAATGGGTTTGCATTCTGACAGTGCACTCTGCAACTCCTTGACTAGAAGACTCCCGAAAACAGTTTGGGTGTTGATGAAGAAAGTCGAGGAATACTGCAAAGTGGAAAATGACGCCTTGCAGGTTAAAACCGGAAACGTGGCCAACAAGACGGCCCCTTCTGAAGTCGCTCAGCCGTTAAATTTTGTACCACCTCAAAGCCCTAAACCACGGCATTAGGCTAAACGAGACAGGAAACGGGATTCTCGCCGATCAATCAACCAATGCCCCCACCGAGCAAACGAACAACTGCAAGTCGATGGTAGGCGCACAAGGCGCGCAGACAAGAAATACACAGAGTTGTCAGAGTCGATCGGTGCGGTTATGTCCAAAGTCCAACACCTTCCATTCTTCAAATGGCCATCCAAAATGGTGGGACCTCCCGAAATGAGAAGACGGGATAGGCGGTGTGAGTATCACAAAGATCACGGCCATGATACTGAGAGTTGTTATGCATTGAAGGATCACCTGGAAGAATTGGTACAAGATGGTCGGCTATAACAGTACGTTCGAAAAGGCAACTCAACCAAAACAATAGCCCTGCGACAAGATTCACCTCCACTCAGCGTGATCCACATGATTTACAGCCTGCCAATGTTATCCACGGTGCATACAATTCAGTCGAGTCCTGACCCTCAAAATCAACTCACTCCAGCTAAACGGCCCCATGCAGCTGCGAGCATTGCTTTCGATGATTCAGATTTGGCCGAAATGACTCTTCCCCACATCGATCCCTTGGTAATCGAGTTACGCGTAAACCGATTCATTGTTAAGCGCGTACTCATTGATCCGGGGAGCACATCGGAACTTATATATTATAAGACATTCACCAAACTCGGCTTCTCCGAATCAGATCTTTCTCCAGCTCCTTACCCATTATTCGGCTTCAACGCTAATCTAGAATACCCGTTAGAGAAGATCAAGCTACCTGTTCGAGCGGGCTCCTGAATAGTAGATGTGGAATTCTTGGTCGTCAAGCTGCCATCGCCGTATAATCTCATCATGGGGCGAACTTGGTTGCATACTATGCAGGCCGTGCCAAGCACCTATCATCAGCTGCTACGCTTCCCGACAGAACGCGGCATTGAGCAAATCCGTGGCTCCTAGAAATTGGCACAAACATGTTATCTCCTTGCTGAAAAGACGCCAAAAGAGTTACAAATGAATTCTATTGAGGTGCCGGATGGAGAGAGCCTCGACGATGTTGGGCGGCTCCCAAGTGACAAGGCCATGGATGTCCTAGATCGAGTTGAGATTGACGGAAACCCAGTCAGGTTCTTCATGGTCGGCGCCTCCCTAAATCAAGCTGACAAGCAGCAGCTAATTTCCTTCCTGCTCGACAACCTTGATGTATTTGCGTGGACTCCATATGAGATGCCGGGTGTAGATCCGTTTGTTTCACAGCACCCTTTAAATGTTGACCCTAAATACAAGCCGATTCACCATGACAGAGCACACTGCCGCTGTTGTTGGAGAGGTTGACCGATTGCTTGACGCCGGAGCTATCAGGGAAGTGACCTACCTTACATGGCTCTCGAATACTATGGTTGTGAAGAAAAAGAAGGGGACTTGGCGTGTCTACATTGATTTCACCGACCTAAACAAAGCTTGCCCTAAGGATTATTTTCCCCTGCCCAGAATTGACCAACTTGTAGATGCTACGGCACGTCACCAGCGTATGAGCTTCCTTGATGCCTACAGAGGCTACCATCAAATTGCCATGCATTCGGAGGACCTAGACAAAACTGCATTCCTCACCCCAAGCGGAACCTATTGCTATAAGGTTATGCCTTTTGGGCTGAAGAATGCAGGGGCAACTTACCAAAGGCTAGTCACTACCATGTTCAAGGAGCAACTCGGCCACTCTATGGAAGTTTACATTGACGATATGGTGGTCAAGTTCAAAGAAGAGCAAACTCATCTAGCCGATTTGCAAGAGACATTTGGCATTCTACGCAAATACAGAATGAAGCTGAACGCTTCCAAATGCGCCTTTGGGATCGGCTCTGGCAAATTCTTGGGTTACATTGTAAACTGCCAAGGAATCGAAGCCAATCCGAGGCAAATCACCGCAATCCTGGAACTCAGCTCCCCTCGATTGGTCAAGGAGGTTCAGAAGTCGATAGGGATGGCCGCCGCTCTCAATAGGTTCATCAGTCGTTCCACGGACCGCTGTCGACAATTCTTTCAGACACTACGGCAGGGTAAAGCTTTTGAATGGACCTCCGAGTGCGAAGCTGCTTTTAACGGTCTGAAGGCTTATCTCTGATCTGTTCCACTTTTGACGACACCATCGGCAGGCGACCCGCTCATTTTATATCTAGCCATCACCGACCAGGCTGTCAGTACCGTATTGTTAAAGGAAGAGCTTGGAGAGCAACGACCAGTGTATTATATAAGCAAGGCAATGGTTGATGCCGAAACCCGCTACCTTCCACTGGAAAAACTCATCCTTGCCCTAATCATGGCGGCAAGAAAACTGATGCATTACTTCCAAGGGCATAGCATCGGGGTACTAACAGATTAGCCCCTCCGATCAGTACTATGTAGTGCAGAAGCATCAGGGCGCGTTTTGAAATGGGCCTTTGAACTCGGCCAGTACGATATTCAATTTCTGCCTAGAACCTCAATCAAGGGGCAAGTGCTTGCTAATTTTGTAGCCGAATTCACGGGGGGTGTCACCAACTTCAAGATCGACCAAACTCAACCCATGCCGAATTGGAGAATTTATGTGGGGGACATATGGCAGCTGTATTGTGATGGATCATCCAATCAACGGGGCAATAGAGCCGGAGTAGTAATCATGGCTCCCGACGGGGTAATAATTGAGTAGGCCATCAAACTCGACTTCGAAGCATTAAATAACGAGGTCAAATACGAAGCCCTTCTAACCGGTTTGCGGAATGCACATCTTCTGGGTGCTCGGCGTTTGCTTGTATTTTGTGATTCAAAACTGGTGATCAATCAACTGAAGGGGGAGTACGCGGCCAGAAATGACCATATAGCGACTTACATGAAAACGGCTAACTCCTTGCTGGCAAAATTTGACCATCATGAATTGAATCAAATAACACGTGATCAGAACACACATGCATATGCCCTGGCTTGCCTAGCCTCTGCCATTAACTCAAAGATTAAACAGACCATCGAAGTGGGCTTCATCCCGAAGCCGAGCATTGGCCCTTTGGAGGAAGTCTAGGTCAATGTCAAAGAGTCAGGACCGAATTGGATGGACCCTATTGCTGCATTCCTGTCTTCCGAACAGCTCCCAGCAGACAAGAAAGAAGCGCACAAGTTGCGAAACAAAGCCCTGTGATACTACTTGGATCCGCAAGGAAAGCTTTATAAAAAATCCCTTTCTGGTCCATATCTGGAATGCGTGCATCCGGAAAAAATCGAAGAGCTTCTGACTAAAATACATAAAGGCAGTTGTGGTGCACATTTTGGCGGGCGCTCTTTGGCTCATCGAGCTGTGACACAAGGGTATTACTAGCCAACAATGAGAGCCGATCCCGAGTGTTACGTGAAAAAGTGCGAACAGTGCTAGAAGTTCTCTCCTCTGACTCACCTGCCCGCTGAAGAGTTAAATTCTAAAACCAGCCCTTGGCCGTTCGCTCAATGGGAACTTGACATCGTCGGACCGCTGCCTTGTGCTCTGGGTAACAAGCGATTTCTGATCGTCGCGACTGATTATTTCACAAAATGGGTAGAAGCGGAGGCACTAACAGACATCCGAGATACCGACGTAAAGCGTTTTGTATAGAAAAATATCATAACGCGGTTCAGCATTCCCAGACCACTTATATCAAACAACGACACCCAGTTTGATTGCGGAGTCTACCGAGAACTTTGCAGCAAGTATGTGTAGACACCCCATTTTTGACCGTCCTCAAGACTTGGACGTCACCGCTTGAACACTCGGTGATTACCCATGTTTGTGTTTGTTTGGAGTTCCCGGAGTTCTCGGCTACGCGCTTTGCCTCAGGATCTCCGAACTCGATTGTTTTGTGTTTGGTTTTGCACCAAACACTTGTGCTTTGCCTTGGAAGGGCAGGGAATGCCTTCTGAAGCATCCCCACACACCACTGGCACTGGCTAGAGGCCACCGGCTGGCTGGTGTTTCCATCGGCACTTTATTGTGCCGACCGCACTTTGTGCCGACCGCACTAAGTTTTGCCAAAATGGCACTCTTGCCTGCCGGACATCGTGCAGCTTGCTTTATGAGATATTTTCGCATACAGAGATAGTTTTGGTTCCCCTCCATACACGTGTATGGAGGGATGACCCTCTTAGTTAGCTTAGCTTGTAAGCTTTGCAAGCTTTGCTCGCCTATAAGAGGACCACTCCTCTTCTTGGCTTAGGGTTACAAAATTTTAGACATTTTAGACAGGCCAAGCTCTGGTTTTTAGGGTTAGGATAGATACACATCCTATCTCTCTTATTCTCTCTTGTTTTGTACACTAGGTGTTTGTGACTTACTATTGCTCACCAACACCTAGTGTTTCACCTTCCTCTTGGAACTGAGGTGCTAAGGGCTTGTTCTTGGTTTTCTTGGCTGGTTTGAAGCTTAGAGAAGCATCGAGGTCACCATTGTTGGAGTTGATCATCAAGGGTAAGAAACTACCCCTTTTTCCCCCATTCTTGCACTCCATTTTTGCCTAGTTTAAAATAGTTTTTGTGATTAGTCTATAACACATAAAAGTTCTATTTTTTAAGCCTCTTTATTGTTTATTAAGGGTGCTTGGTGGTTTGGGTAGGTTTGACCACCCTTAGGCCTTGAAAAGGGTTCATTTTGTGCTATTTTGTGAGAGATCCGAGACTTTGGTGTTAGGATCTCTTCACCACTGAAATCTTGAGGGATTTTAGTGGTGAAGATGATGCCTTAGAGTCTCAAGAAGGTGAGGGCCACCCCCTCTCCTTGATGTCCTTGAAAAGGACAAGATTTGGCATCTTGAGGGAGCTTGTGCTTAAGTGTGTGTTGAGCATGTTTGGTTTGTTTTTCATGCTTATATTGCCATGATATAACATGTTTCTAAGTTGGTTTAGGTCCCTTATGCATGCTTAGCATAGTTGCCTTGTAATGCCTTTTGATCTTCTAACATGCCTAAGTTGTATGCCTTAGCTTCTAGCATGTTTTAGGCTTGCATTTGTGAAGTTTTTGTGCTCATATTTCCATGTTTTAGGTCTGTCTCATGTTGTTTGAGCCAACCATAGCATGTTTAATATAGCCTCTTTGCATTGGGCTTGTTGGCCTTAAGAGTATGAGTGTGTAGCATGCCTTGCTTGCTTCATTTTTGACGGTTTGAAACCATTTTGCATGCTATTTCAGTCCTTCATACATGTTTGTTTGATTGTTTAGCATGCCTCTTTAATGCTTTAAGAGTATGTGTTAAATGCTCCATGTTTTGGCTTTAATGCATGCCTTTGAATTCATGTCATCTAGATGCCATCTAGGTGGTCCTTTAGGCTTAGTTTTATGTGTTAAAACTCTGTTTTAAAGTGTTTAAGTATTGCCATGTGTGGTTGTACTAAGTGTGGTTCAAAGCCTCATGGGTTTGCCTTAATGCTTGAGCCATTTGTATGCCTTGTTTGGCTTGCTTTGTTAGTTGGTTTGGCACCATGTTTTGCATGAATTTTAGAGCTTTTCATGTATGCTAATAGTCCATGTTTGTGCCTCTTAGATGTGTTTGAGAGTTGCTTAATTGTGCTTAAGTGTTGGTGCCTTAACGTGTGCATGTGTGCATGTGTGTTTGGCCCTCTTCACTTAGCATTTTGGCCACTGATTTTAGGACTATTTGAGTTGCCTAATTCATGTATAAGACCATCCTTCCTTTGGTTTGCATGCTTACCTTGCATGCTTGCTTGAACCCTTTGCATGAACATATTGCATAGTCCATGATTGCATGCCTAGTTGACATGTTTAGGGTTGCATTTGTATTGTGCATGTTTGGCCTCTTGAAGTAAAGTATGATGGAGGTTGAGCACCCTTGTTTGCTTGTTCGCATTGCATGCATTTGAAATCAAAGTTGCATTCTTGGTTCTTAGGGCCATCATGCATGGAAATGCGCGATTGGCGGTCCGAGAATCGAGGCACATGCCCCTTTGAGTCACTAACATGATAAGGGATGTGTTTGGTGCATAAATGGCTTGAATCATATTGCCATGCATGTTGTTGTTCTCTGCTGCTGTGAGTTGCAGGTTCTGCAGGCATTTTGTGCCGACCGGCACTATTTAGTGCCGACCGGCAGTCTACTGGGAGCCGATGGATGAATTCAGTGCCGGTGGTCACATCCTTTAGCCGGTGGTGTTCTACCCCAGCCGGTGGTGATCCCCAGTGCCCTGAGAGGCACTCCTGGGACTTTGGTAATTTTCTGAGGAGGAGAGCAGAGGAAACAGAGGCACACTTGCATGGCAGTGCGATTCCGAGCGAAGTTCCGCACGCGCGATGCATCTAGCCCTCCCCGAGGCGATTTATCGCTTAATTAGATTAATTATTTTATTTAATTAATTTAGTTAATTTGTAATAATTAATTAGCTTATGAGTTAATTAGTTATTCGGTTTTGTATATTCTTTCGTCCTCCGAGCGAGGGCAAAATTGTAATAAGTGAGTGTGAGTGGGTGTATGTCTTCCAATCCCCATTTCTTTCTCCCTTTTATTTACCCGCTTATGTTGGTTGATTAGGGCACATTCAAATTAGCATACCTTATGCTATGCACGCGTGCATTCATGCATTTGATTACATGCATGCTCGACATCATGCAAATCGCATCGCATTTTCAATTCCAAATTGAATACGTGATAGTTGTTGCATCTCATGTGCCATGTTTAGGTTAGCCGAGCCTCGCTTAGATTACACCAGATGTGATGCATTAGCCACTTAACATGAACTAGGTCACGCATGTTTGCTAACTAGTTTCTTGTTTTGGCACGGAGTACGATGTAAGTATTTACGCTTTAGCATACCACATGCGTGTGAGTGTTGCCATTACAGTAGGATTGCCATGCGGCTAAATGCTTATGTGATATTACTGTTTGAATGCCCGTGGGTGAAGATTGGATTGCTTGAGTTGGAACAACTCATTGAAATCTGTATTTTAGCCTACTTGCGAGTAGCAAAATCTAACACGTTTTTCGAGACAAAACGGATATGCAATGTTTATTTCCAAGTTAGGCAATCTAGTCTATACTTTTGTGTTGTGCGCATCACATAGTAATTCTAGGTTAATAACCGGAATAAGAACGCATAAAGTTTTCAAAAACGGATATCATGGTTAGTAGAGGCCGGTCTCGACCGCGAAAGTGCTCATAGCTGACCTTCCCCGATCGTACCCAAGCTCCCGAGCCAAGTCCACTTTGGTGATGACGGACATGTGGCCTTCGGCACCGAGTCAGGGTTTCCTAAATTCCCCCATAAAAAATATTTAGGTGGCGACTCTGTAATCTGGCAAAGCAGTCCATGTTTGGCACTACTTTTTTCACAAATCTGTTTTCTCAAACGATTTGCCAGAGTTGGACTCTTTGGTTCAGATTTAGAACCGCAACAAACAAAAAGAAGAGTCCGAATCAGAATCTGTGAGTTCTCGCGACGCAGTTATAGCTTCTGGCGACTACTGGGATGTTTAGAGAGCTTGACTCGAACTCGTGATATCCTGCTTTGACTACACTTATGTGTTTCTTTGCATTGCATGTGCATTGGTGCGCTTAGGACAGTTGTTTGCCATCTGCCATTCTCAACGGTTTGTCGAGGCTTGTCTTGTCAAGGCATGACCATAAGGTCTGACCGGCTATGGGCTCGACAAAGATGGGAACACAAACCCCGGTTTTACTAGGGCACCCTTTTCGACCATTCGACCTAGTGCATATTCGGATCCATAGTAACCATTCCAAACTAGGACAGGTTGCTTACCCAATGTATAGGTTGTTTGAAGCCGCTGTGTGCGTAGTGAAACCCTAGCTCCTGACAAAATAGGACAGGGAAACCCTACCCCAACATAGGGGTGTATTGGCTCTCTTTTACCTGTTATGTGCTTTTAGAGTGTATCTCTGCAGGGAACGCATATATCGCCAGCAAGATTTGGGTATCAGCCCGAGGGCATCGACGTTGTTGTTGAGAGTCGCTATGTTTGCGTGTACCCAGCTTTTGAACAAAGGGTTCCGGGGAACAAAGGATCGGTAGAGTGCTTGATCTGCTACACCCGTGTTTGATCTGCTTGGGGTTGAAATGTCGCTTGTTTTTCGCTTCAGCCAGAGATTCAGAGTAGATCCCAACAACTAGTGTCTTCCTCACGAGGCAGACCAACATGGCGCAACTCAAGAGATTGTGGTCATGACGGTCAGGAGTCGTGAACCACCCCACAACGAGATTATCGCTGATACGCCGCATCCGCCCAGGTCGCCTGCCGCACATCCAATTTGGACTCCTCAACTATATCAGGCTCGCGAGCCTACTACGTTTGAACTAATGGGAATGATAGGTGATCTTCAAAGGTCCATAGCGGATCTCGCCTATGGGATGTCTGTTTCGCCACCAGCTGCACCATATGCCGGAGGCTTTATACCCCAGGAGCCCCCACTACTGGGACGGATTGTAATTGAACTTAACCAACCGGAGATGTGGCAACGACTCAAACCAAGTTCCAGCGAGGTCGAGACAAAGGCAAGATGAAGGCAGATGCCAACCCATCGAATAACTAGGAGGCGAATGAACAAGCAACAGATATCCGCGCATCAAACCAAGTTCAGATCGGATCGAATAACTACTGTGGGCTTACATCAAAGAATCGCCGCACCCCAAGCTAGTGCATCTGCCAAAAGTGCTTTCGGTTCAAAGCACTTAGAAGTGAGGGCCTTCCATCTCTACATGCCTTTGTCTAGGGCACTTTTGATTTTAAGGGCATCTCACACCCTCGATCCTAGGCAGCTCCCCAAACCTTCGGCCATGATGCCACTCGATTACTATGCGTACACCTGCCATCGATAATTGCTTCCGGCATGCATATTTGATTGACAATAAGGTTATCCTCCCGCCTACCTCGGCCAAGTCACTCTGAGACTCTTGGATTTGAGGACACAGATGATACCGAGGACACAGATACCATGAGTATGTAATTAGAAGGTGAACTCGAGCAAGGTCATGCACATTTTTGATGTGGCATTTGGCACGCATTTTTGAGCACTCATAATGTTAGTTTTGTAAATCGACTTGAGTGTGTATACCGTGATTCTGGGGTTGTTGCCTCAAACACCTTTTTGTCTTTCAATTAGTTGTTTTTGCTTTTTGGTTTGTTTCGCCAAGGAGTTATGCCAACAAATTTGAATGAAACAATGCTATCATGGGCCAATTTAGTACTGTCAACCAACTGCATGAGGATATGAATGGAACGACGTGTGCCTTGAACATCGCGATGACCTAGTTTTTCATAAAACCTTTTTTCGAACAACTGCGGTGATAAAAACAAAGAGGAAGGAATTCTCGGGTTTTTGCAAATTTTGATCATTTTGAGAAAAAAGAGAGGCATGTTAAGCTTTTTAATGAACGTAAATCATGCTTAGTATCGAGAAGATCTGTCCGATCCGCATCGTTCCACACTATCTTCAACGCTAATGATTCGCCGCTTTCTTAAAAACTTTCAAAACAAAATATTTTGGCGCAGCTCATGCGAAGATTGTGTGGAACCGCCCGAGATTGATCGCCTCCCGAGATTTGATTTATCTGTCAAAACATTATGAAATGTCGAGCAAGAGGCGTCAAAGTCAGATCAAGGAGATCAAATCCCATCAAGCAAAGCTCGAGAAGCAACCATGATGGACTTTTCCTGCAAATCAATACAACAGTCGCTCTCCTGGATACGGAGAGGCTTCGATTTCAAAACCATTTGGCATGGGCTAGCTACACTTTTACCCTTTGAGAGGCTCGCTGGGCCGAAAACCCGGAAGGGCGGCCCAGGCAAAAGTTAGAGCAAAGAAAAAGAAAAGAAGAAGAAAAGAAGAAAGAAAAATACAAAAAAAACAAAGCAAAAAAGGAAAAGAACAAAGAATAGCAAGAAAATGAAAATGAAAAAAAGAAAGGGACAAGAAAGAAAAAGAAAAACCTAGCTCGCAAGGTCGAAAACCCGCATTGGGCACCTTGGCAAAAGTTAGAGCCTAAACAGTGAAGGTTAAAATACCCGAGTGTACCTTAACCGGAACTACGTAAGGCTTGATTCCCATGTTTGGGATACGTAGGCAACTTCATCCTGAAGTCCAGCCCCCAACGCTTCTATAGCGTCTCAGTCCATGTCATGGTTTTGATCATTTGTACCTCCTCCGAATCCAATGTCTTGATTGCAACAACCTGGAATTACGTGACCAACTTCCTCTTGAAGTCAGACCACCGACACCTTCCAGGTGACTGTGTCCACATATTGATTCAAACAGTCTTCGACTCCTCCGCATTCGAGGATCCAATCGTCATCAATAAGGACTGGTTTACAACATGCCGCGGCATCATCCAAACAAGGGGCAACTTTCCGTTGCCGTCCATTGCTGTAAGTTGCCCTAAGTTACCGTCCAAACTAGGGGCAACTTTCCGTTGCCTTCCCCCCCTTTAAGCCAGGGGCAATTTTCCATTGCCTCCGATCCGGGGTTGCGCATCTCAAAGGTAAATTCTATGCTCGTCGAGCATCGACTGTTCGCAAAAATAGTTTTTGAAAATTTCCACTGAGGTTGACTTATTTTCTTGAAAACTGTTTCATTTTCAAAATTGGACCATGTTTGGACCCAAAAAGGATAATTTTCAGTGCTCATAGCCTGATTCGCATGATTTTCAATTCAAAAATTGAATACGTGTGTTAATCCAACTCTCATTTTTTATCAAAGCTGTTTTAGAAAACAAAAAATGGTCAAAGTGACGAACTAGGGGCACAATTCAGTCAGGCCTTCTGTTTTTCCCCCGTTAACATACTTGTCAGAAAGGCACTCTATCCATTGGGAGCAATAGCTGTGAGCCAACAGTGCTGGGTGTGAACCTGCGACTTCCTATTCATCCATTAACTACCCTGGGGAGGGATAAAGAATGAGAGAATGAAGAATAGAGAGGAGTAAGTTGAGAGAAAAGTGAAGAAAAGGGCTTTGAGAGAAAAAACGAGCCTGAGGGCCGAGCGATGTGAGTATCACAAATCAGAAAAGGCGGGAAATATGCCCGAAGGAATTGGCTCCTCGGAATCTGTAGTCTTTTGTTTTCTCTAAACATGTCTGTGTGTCGTGTCTTTTGATTGTCAGTCTCAACTGTTGTTTTGAGTCTTTCCCGAGTGTGTCTCGTTGTGTTAGGTCGTGTGCCTTTTGTTTCTTCGTTTGAGTCTGGCTCGTCGTGTTCTGTGGTAGGCTCGATACCCCGGTTGAAAACCCATCCTCTTCCAAAAAGTAATCGCTTGTGCTCAGAATGTTGTGCCATTCTCTACATCCGTGCAAAGCAAGAGAAGGAGAGGGAAAATTTGGGACATCCGAGTGTGTTTCAACTGTAACCGTATCAGTTTTGCGATCCGTCTCGTCAGATTGGGGCTATTTGTTCATGGTTTGCTGTGTGCAGAATAAACCAAATGCTGTGTTATGGGCTATATGCAGATCAATCCCCAGCAGATTAGTCCCCAGCAGAGTATGGGCTGTATGTTCAGGTTGAGCAGTGGTTTGTATGAGCTGTTTTTGCTGCTTAGTCGGTTGGTTATCTGATTAGTACAGTGCGAGTGCTCAATTTTCAAACAACAAGATCAATATCATTTACATTTGAGGTGTAATATGACGCCATGCGGTGCAAAGTATGAAATGTGCAGATATAACATTCTTTTTCAGATAAAAAGTTTGTTCCATTTCATAATCTTTTCAAGTACATAAGTTTTAAGGAAAGCAAAATCTGCCTGCGGCAGTACATAGTACTCTATCTACCAAAAAGAGAAAAGTACAAGAAAAAGAAGATAAAAGAAAAACAATGAGGTCTCAGAATCATCATCAATGGCCTCGCCGGGATCCGTCTCGCCTCTTCTGGGCGTAAGCACGAGAGCATCGTCGGAGTATCATTTGTCGGAGCAGAGCCGGCCTCCTCCTCGAGGCCTCGCCTCCGACTCACCATCCTCGCAATCGAGCTCGCAGTCGCCCACATGGCCGCGCCCCCCTCTGGTGCGGGGGAATATCCTGCCATCCCGAGTAGAAATGGGAGGTCCAGATAGAGCGCCACCACCCACGAGAGGAATCGGGAAGGGAGGCTGAAAAGGGCAAAAAGACAAATGTATCAGTATACATGAAGCAGAATGCAGTGTATGAAAGCAGTGTGAATGCCGTGGCAATGAATTAGCTGAGAATGCACGGTATGAGTACGAAGGTGTAAATGCCGCGTGATGAATCGCTGAGAATGCAGTGTATGAGTACAATGTGTGAATGCCGTAAGCAGTTTATCAGATGTTGTGTAATGCATCAGGTTGTATGAAACAATGTGTGGTATCAGACTGTGGTCAGAAGAACATACCGGAAGAATGTAGACGGCCAAGGCATCAAGGGTCCGCTGCAGCATCCCCATCAGGGAGGCACACAACTCTACCCACTACCGTGTGTACTCGGAGGAAGCCTGCAAAAGTATTAGATACATCAATATTTTGTGGAACATCGAATGAACTGAACTGAAATGACAATGCAAGATGCAGAAACAAAGTGGTACATACCGGAGGCAAGTCAGGAATGCCAGCCAACTCATGACCAGCTGGGGGAGGAGCAAAAGGGATCTGGTATGTCTCCCCACTGCCTCAGATGTCAAGATGGTAGGCAGACGGGCCAGCCCGTCCCTCGTCCCTCTCAGACTTCTCCCGCCATGAGCTCGAGCTCAGGACGATCCTGCCTGCCCCACCTCTGCCCTAGCCGGGCGCCGCAGTCTCTCGCTCACGGAGCCCGCAGAGGCCGCATGATGAAGGTCCGGACGTATCAGTAATCGCCCTCGCCTCACAGGTTGCCCGCCTCCCGGTAGATGGTGTAGTCCTCCATCTGCCGCCAGAAACCTCGGTGTCCCTCATGTGCTCGGGAGGGTGAACAGGACTATTCGCCTGCAACCACGAGGTCCGACGCAAGAAGCGCTCACCAGTACCAAGCCCGGCAGCATCGCCCTCTAGCAAAATCTCGTAACGCGTGGTCTTGATCGGGCCAAGAACCGATCCCGCACCATCACCGGCGAGGAGCCCATGGTCGCCAGTGATCCAAATTGAAATACAGTTTATTGCCCTCGTATTGCAAATATCTGATGGAAAAGTGAAGCTTAAATGAACGCAAGTAAAGCATACCTCGGCGGGGTGATGGTGTCGAAATAGCGGCGAAAAAGCTAAAAGTGTCTCAGTGGCCGCCGCGCACCTCCCATCGTGGCGGCCGAGAAGGAATGACATGAGTCTCTGTCTCAAGACTCGCTCCAACTGAAAGTAGGCGTAAACCCACAACTGCAAGACAGATATCAGGACATTTATCAGAAAAAGCATAATACAAAGTAAAGCAGAAATGGCGAGCTGCAGTGTGTTGTCTTGAGTGTGAAAGCGAGTGTACCGTGGTATGCATTATACAATAAGTGCAAAACAGACTACAAGTGTGCAATGCGAAGTCTGAAAAATGTAAAGCAATGTAAGCGAAAGAAGACGCGTACCTCCAAGCTCGCCAAGAGCCTCCGAGCAATCGCCGCGCCACGGAGACCGAGCTCATGTACCGTAAAGAGTGGCGAGCCGCGCCACCCCAAATATAGCGCAAGATGTCCGGACGTCCACCAAGGCCGAGTAAGCAGAGAGGCAGTGTTCGCCTGCCGCGAAGAGGGTCGCCCCTAGCAAGAACATCGAAAGCCGCCACATATCGCTTCACGGCCATCGGTCGCCAGGCAACGAAGAGGCGACACGAATCGCACCTCGAAACGGGAATAGCGGACAAAGCACGACGAGCAAGAGGTGGCGCCGCTTAAGCAAATGGATCGGCGACGGTCCACTCATCCATGTCGTGTCGGGGATCAGATCACCCTACCCGATGCGGTGAGCACCGAGAAATCGAAGGGTCATCGTCATGTCCCCATTGCGGATAGGTGAATGAATCGGTGGTGTCCCACCACCTCTCCGCCAAGGCGAAAAAAGAGGCTCAAGAGCAGAAGTCCGTCCGACCTGCAAAAGGAACCAAGCCTCATCCACGATGTGTCGAACCGCCTCGGGAAGCTCCGAGTACCAATCTCGAGCCGCAACATTCCCATACCCGCGGATGGTATGGGAATCTCCCTGTTTACAAACAAATGGTTGCAAAGCAATATGAAATGTACAGTTCTGAGGAAACATGTTAAAGTCGATAAAAATCTAGCATGCGTGCACGTTTTTCAGATTCAAACAGAAACCGGGTGCCGGTGTGCTTACAATAAACTACAATATGTGATGCGTCAGTGTGTTTTTGAGTGGTGCAGTGTAAACATGGTGCACGTGTGTACGTTTTTCAGATGCAAGCAAATGTCAGGTTTCAGTGTACTAGTAGTTGGACTCGGCCTGTGATGTATCAGTGCTCCTGTGAGGATCAGTGTAAATCTAGCATGCGTGCAAGTTTTCAAAATTCAAGCGGATGCAAAGATGCCGTGTTTGATGGAATTGCCAATGAGTGATGTTACAGTGTGTCTATGTGATTCAGTGTGAGTCTAGCATGCGTGCGAGTTTTCAGATTCAAACAAGTGCCGGACATCGGTGAGTTTGCAGTGGAATACAGTGTGTGCCGTGTGTTTGGGTGATTCAGGCTAGTGCAGTGTGTGTGCATGTGTGTCGGTCCTAAGCAGATATCAGTTGTGAAGTTGTCTACAATCAACTACAGTGCACAGTGTATCAGGATTAAGCAGTTAAAGAACGAAAGCAACTATGGCAGTTAACAGTTCTACATTGCGGAAAATAAAGCAAAGACGAGAATGTTACCTCGGAAGCGCCGAAGGACAAGTGAGAGGCCGGCTCGCGCAGCAGAAGATCCGGGTCCAGAGCCCTGTCAAAACTGCGGAAGTGGCGGAGTCCATCTGGCGGAAGCACGTGAATGGCCGGGCGGTAGGTCGCCGGATCGAACGGGCGCTCACTCAGCGGGAGGAGCTCGACCCCGGGATCCATCTCGTGGTCCGGAGGAGTCCCGACATGTGGAACATCGTCAGCCATGGTAGTGGTGGTGAGAAAATGGCCGGAAAAGCCGGAATGTGAAAAGTCAACTAGAAAAGTCAACCCCGAGCGGGCCGAAAATGGCCGGAAAGGCCGGAAGATGAAAATACACGGAAATGTAGAGAAAATCGAGGGGAACAAGTCCCGAAAAGGCGAAAATAGCAAAGGAGATCCCGAAATGAGATTTCGATCGGGTGGAAATGTCCAAAACGCGAAGAATATCGCGAATCCGACGGTAAAATGGTGCGAAAACACGAGGAAATCGACGAAAAATCGAGAGAACAAAGCTCTAGAGAGAGAGAGTGAAGGATTTCGACGGAAGAGGAAGTGGAAATAGGGTTTAGAAGCCCTATTTTATAAAGCCCGAGGTGAAATGGCAGATCTGCCCCCGATCAGGCATTTTCTGCCGGTCGGCACTATTTTGTGCCGGTCGGCACATTATTGTGCCGGTGTAGAAGTTTAGGCAGCCGGTGGCAGCCGGTAGCATTCTAATCCAGCCGGTGGTGTTCCCAAGGCCTTTTTTAGGCAAAATGAGTAGTTGTTGGTCTTCATAGCACAAGAAAGTGCAAGAAAATGCACCCCCGATGCTCAGCCGGCCTCCGTTTTGACTTCAGACCGTGTCTACTGTGCGTAACACTCAAATTCAAGCAAAGATTGTATCCTTTTGTATCCTTTTGTCTTTTATAAGATTCAAAAGTTGCCCCGTGTGCGTTGCATGCATCCACCCTTTTGTCTAGTGTGCCACGTCGTGCCATCTTGCACGTCCCTTGTGACTTGCACTGCCTTGCATTTATCGTGTGGCATGCGTGTCACACTTGCATCATTTTCCATCAAATGAGGTATATGTGCCTCATTTTGCATTTCATTGCATTTCGAGGTACGTGTGCCTCGTTTTGCATTTCATTTTCCATCAAATGAGGTATATGTGCCTCATTTTGCATTTCATTGCATTTCGAGGTACGTGTGCCTCGTTTTGCATTTCATTTTCCATCGAATGAGGTATGTGTGCCTCATTTTGCATTTCATTGCCTTTCGAGGTACGTGTGCCTCGTTTTGCATTTCATTTTGCATTTCATTGCATTTCGAGGTGCGTGTGCCTCGTTTTGCATTTCATTTTGCATTTCATTGCATCTCGAGGTACGTGTGCCTCGTTTTGCATTTCATTTTCCATCAAATGAGGTATGTGTGCCTCATTTTGCATTTCATTGCATCTTGCATCTCGATGCGTACGTGCCTCGTTTTGCATTCCATCTTCCATCAAATGAGGTATGTGTGCCTCATTTTGCACTTCGTTGCATCTCGAGGTACGTGTGCCTCGTTTTGCATTCCACTTCTCATTTGTATTGGCATACGCATCTCACGTGCGTTACCTCATTGTTGCCCAGGGTCTGGCGAGACCTTAAACACGTACGGTCTAGGAGACCTTAAATCCTTGGAGGGTGCGAAACCTTCACCATATGTGTGCGGTCTAGGAGACCTTAAATCCTCGGGAGGTGCAAGACCTTCGGTGCATTAAGGTATGCACCTCATCGCATTTGGCATGCATTGTATCGCGTTTTCCTGTGCACTTGCGTTGTCTAACGCATCGCGCTATTTTGCACATCTCATTGCATTTGGCATGGATTCCATCACGTCATCTTACACATCGCACTGTCTTGTGCACCGCACCTCAAATCATGCATTGCGCCAGGGTCTGGCGAGACCTTAAACACGTACGGTCTAGGAGACCTTAAATCCTTGGAGGGTGCGAAACCTTCACCATATGTGCGCGGTCTAGGAGACTTTAAATCCTCGAGAGGTGCGAGACCTTCGGTGCATTAAGGTGTGCACCTCATCGCATTTGGCATGCATCGTATCGCACTTTTCTGTGCACTCGCGTTGTCTAACGCATCGCGCTATTTTGAGCATCGCGCCGTTTGGCGCACCCTCATTGCACTTCATTTTCCATCCTTTGAGGCACGCGTACCTCATTGCACTTCATTTTTCATCCTTGAGGCACGCGTACCTCATTGCACGCACGTTTCATTTGCTCCACTTGCATCGCATTCACTTAAAGTGTTGTGTAATTGTTGCCCCCGAGTCTGGTGAGACCTTAAACACGCACGGTCTAGGAGACCTTAAATCCTCGGGAGGTGCAAGACCTTCGGTGCATTAAGGTGCACACCTCATTGCATTTGGCATGCATCTCACAAGCTGCGCGTTGCCGCGCATTTCAACAAACATGCGTTGTCATGCATACATTTTGCATACGGTCTAGGAGACCTTAAATCCTCTGAAGGTGCAACTCCTTCGGTGTTTGTCGTGCCCGAACGACTTTCGGTGGTCTGGTAAAGCCACCTGTCTGTGTTTGCGGTGAGTTCCTAGGAGACCAATAGGGACGGTGAAAACTAGAGTTGAATGGCTTATGCCTAGAACGCAAAGGTTCGGAATTTCCGAGACTAAAGTCTGGTTTAGATACCCAGGGGGTGTACCCTCGGCTTGAAATCTATATTGAAGCCCCATAGGTTGAGGCGGCGTGTTTACGCCTCAATTCTGGATACCGAACCAACCTAGTATACCATCCCGTTGGAAGAATAGGGAAAACTGCAATCGCAGCCATTGCATCATACTACATTGTCATGCATTTCAAAAAAAAAAAAGAGCATACTGCATACATCATGCATCATTGTGAATACTGCATATGTCATGCATTATTTGTAGATATTGCATATGTCATGCATCTCAAAATCCAAAAATCATGCATATGTCATGCATTTCATTGTAGTCTATTGCATATGTCATGCATTTCATTGTAAATATTGCATATGTCATGCATTTCAAAAAAAAAAAAAACACAAAACAAAAAAAAAACATGCATATGTCATGTATCATCCTTGTAGTATAGTGCATATGTCATGCATTTTCTGTAAATATCCATTTCCATTGCATTTTAGTTGCATGCATCCACTGCATCATCTTCCATCTATGGCTTGCACCTTTCCAGGTTAAGCTTGGTCGGGTATGTGCCCCTACTTTTCACGACGAAGCACAGTTTTTGTGTACGCGCCTATTCCTTGATGAGCTTGGTTTGAGGGTTGCGGCACATTTTCTGTGTTAGACGCGGTTTGTATGCGTACATGCCTTTCCTAGGCAAGATTTGGTTTGGCCCGCGTGTCATATCCATTGTATCCATCTCCGTTACATTTTAGTTGCATGCACCCATTGCATCACTTCCATTTATGGCTTGCGCCTTTCCTTGTCAATCTTGGTCTGGTATGTGCCTATACTTTTCACGTCAAAGCATAGTTCTGCTTGTGTATCGCGCCTATTCCACGCTGGTATGTTGGTTTGAGGTTGCGGCACCCTTTTCTGTGTTAGACATGGCTTGTATGCGTGCATGCCTTTCCTAGGCAAGATACGGTTTGGCCCGCGCGCCATGTCCATTGTATCCATTTCCATTGCATTGTAGTGTAATTATTGCGTCTGGCATTAGGATCATTATTCCCTCCCCAGCGGGTCGTTTCCCCACTTATGTCATTCCACCCAATACTTGTTCTTGTGTCCGTGCGAAGTACTCATAGATCAGACATCGTTCTATGGGAGACGGACTTGCTACCTCCATCAATCTATTTGACATATGTGTGGTTTTGAACCGCTTACGAGTGAATCATGATTCAATTGCCCTGCATGTAGTTTGCATTTGCATTAGTTTCAATTGCATTGCATTATCTTTTGCATTGTTCATACATCATTTTGTATATAATGCATATCATTTTGCATTCATTTTGCATTTTCATGCATATTGCTAACAATATTGTACCTGTTAAGTTTACTTTCTTTGCAGGCACGATATTGTATGTACGGCTCATTTGAGGCCGGCGCAACCAGACGAGCCGCACAGGTATTGTATCTTCCGTGTGAGACGTTTTGAGAATTACATAATTCTCTTACATCCCTTCTGCATTGTAGTGTAGATCGGCATATGCTAGCTTATAACTGTCACATGCGTGCTTCGTTACAGCTTTCTTTGCATGATCTTAAGTTATGCTCGGCTTCTTGCATCGTCTTGCATTTTGCCCCTACCTTCGGGCGCATACCTTGTTTTGTCTTGCATGTTTGTCCAAGTCTTCGACCTTGTCAAAAATGGGTCGTCTCTGGGCTTTGACATTCACTTCCATCATTTTTATGACTTAGAAGTTCACAAAGAGGGCAAATCAGAGACACCCCATTTTTGACCGTCCTCAAGACTTGGACGTCACCGCTTGAACACTCGGTGATTACCCATGTTTGTGTTTGTTTGGAGTTCCCGGAGTTCTCGGCTACGCGCCTTGCCTCAGGATCTCCGAACTCGATTGTTTTGTGTTTGGTTTTGCACCAAACACTTGTGCTTTGCCTTGGAAGGGCAGGGAATGCCTTGTGAAGCATCCCCACACACCACTGGCACTGGCTAGAGGCCACCGGCTGGCTGGTGTTTCCATCGGCACTTTATTGTGCCGACCGGCACTCTTTTGTGCCGACCGGCACTAAGTTTTGCCAAAATGGCACTCTTTATGCGGACCTTTGTAGCTTGCTTTATGAGATATTTTCAGACAGCTGTATAGTTTTGGTTCCCCTCCATACACGTGTATGGAGTGATGACCCTCTTAGTTAGCTTAGCTTGTAAGCTTTGCAAGCTTTGCTTGACTATAAGAGGACCACTCCTCTTCTTGGCTTAGGGTTACAAAATTTTAGACATTTTAGACAGGCCAAGCTCTGGTTTTTAGGGTTAGGATAGATACACATCCTATCTCTCTTATTCTCTCTTGTTTTGTACACTAGGTGTTTGTGACTTACTATTGCTCACCAACACCTAGTGTTTCACCTTCCTCTTGGAACTGAGGTGCTAAGGGCTTGTTCTTGGTGTTCTTGGCTGGTTTGAAGCTTAGAGAAGCATCGAGGTCACCATTGTTGGAGTTGATCATCAAGGGTAAGAAACTACCCCTTTTTCCCCCATTCTTGCACTCCATTTTTACCTAGTTTAAAACAGTTTTTGTGCTTAGTCTATAACACATAAAAGTTCTGTTTTTTAAGCCTCTTTATTGTTTATTAAGGGTGCTTGGTGGTTTGGGTAGGTTTGACCACCCTTAGGCCTTGAAAAGGGTTCATTTTGTGCTATTTTGTGAGAGATCCGAGACTTTGGTGTTAGGATCTCTTCACCACTGAAATCTTGAGGGATTTCAGTGGTGAAGATGATGCCTTAGAGTCTCAAGAAGGTGAGGGCCACCCCCTCTCCTTGATGTCCTTGAAAAGGACAAGATTTGGCTTCTTGAGGGAGCTTGTGCTTAAGTGTGTGTTGAGCATGTTTGGTTTGTTTTTCATGCTTATATTGCCATGATATAACATGTTTCTAAGTTGGTTTAGGTCCCTTATGCATGCTTAGCATAGTTGCCTTGTAATGCCTTTTGATCTTCTAACATGCCTAGGTTGTATGCCTTAGCTTCTAGCATGTTTTAGGCTTGCATTTGTGAAGTTTTTGTGCTCATATTTCCATGTTTTAGGTCTGTCTCATGTTTTTTGAGCCAACCATAGCATGTTTAATATAGCCTCTTTGCATTGGGCTTGTTGGCCTTAAGAGTATGAGTGTGTAGCATGCCTTGCTTGCTTCATTTTTGACGGTTTGGAACCATTTTACATGCTATTTCAGTCCTTCATACATGTTTGTTTGATTGTTTAGCATGCCTCTTTAATGCTTTAAGAGTATGTGTTAAATGCTCCATGTTTTGGCTTTAATGCATGCCTTTGAATTCATGTCATCTAGATGCCATCTAGGTGGTCCTTTAGGCTTAGTTTTATGTGTTAAAACTCTGTTTTAAAGTGTTTAAGTATTGCCATGTGTGGTTGTACTAAGTGTGGTTCAAAGCCTCATGGGTTTGCCTTAATGCTTGAGCCATTTGTATGCCTTGTTTGGCTTGCTTTGTTAGTTGGTTTGGCACCATGTTTTGCATGAATTTCAGAGCTTTTCATGTATGCTAATAGTCCATGTTTGTGCCTCTTAGATGTGTTTGAGAGTTACTTAATTGTGCTTAAGTGTTGGTGCCTTAACGTGTGCATGTGTGCATGTGTGTTTGGCCCTCTTGACTTAGCATTTTGGCCACTGATTTTAGGACTATTTGAGTTGCCTAATTCATGTATAAGACCATCCTTCCATTGGTTTGCATGCTTACCTTGCATGCTTGCTTGAACCCTTTGCATGAACATATTGCATAGTCCATGATTGCATGCCTAGTTGACATGTTTAGGGTTGCATTTGTATTGTGCATGTTTGGCCTCTTGAAGTGAAGTATGATGGAGGTTGAGCACCCTTGTTTGCTTGTTCGCATTGCATGCATTTGAAATCAAAGTTGCATTCTTGGTTCTTAGGGCCATCATGCATGGAAATGCGCGATTGGCGGTCCGAGAATCGAGGCACATGCCCCTTTGAGTCACTAACATGATAAGGGATGTGTTTGGTGCATAAATGGCTTGAATCATATTGCCATGCATGTTGTTGTTCTCTGCTGCTGTGAGTTGCAGGTTCTGCAGGCATTTTGTGCCGACCGGCACTATTTAGTGCCGACCGGCAGTCTACTGGGAGCCGATGGATGAATTCAGTGCCGGTGGTCACATCCTTTAGCCGGTGGTGTTCTACCCCAGCCGGTGGTGATCCCCAGTGCCCTGAGAGGCACTCCTGGGACTTTGGTAATTTTCTGAGGAGGAGAGCAGAGGAAACAGAGGCACACTTGCATGGCAGTGCGATTCCGAGCGAGTTCAGGGCACGCGATGCATCTAGCCCTCCTCCTGAGGCGATTTACTGTTTAATTAGATTAATTATTTTATTTAATTAATTTAGTTAATTTGTAATAATTAATTAGCTTGCGTAGTTAATTAGTTATTCGGTTTTGTATATTCTTTCGGTCCCTCCGAGCGAGGGCAAAATTGTAATAAGTGTGTGTGAGTGGGTGTATGTCTTCCAATCCCCATTTCTTTCTCCCTTTTATTTACCCGCTTATGTTGGTAGATTAGGGCACATTCAAATTAGCATACCTTATGCTATGCACGCGTGCATTCATGCATTTGTTTACATGCATCGGGCTCGGCACATCATGCAAACTGCATCGTACTTTCAATTCCAAATTGAATACGTGATAGTTGTTGCATCTCATGTGCCATGTTTAGGGTTAGCCGAGCCTGTTTAGATTACACCCCTGTATGTGATGCATTAGCCACTTAACATGAACTAGGTCACGCATGTTTGCTAACTAGTTTCTTGTTTTGGCACGGAGTACAATGTAAGTATTTACGCTTTAGCATACCACATGCGTGTGAGTGTTGCCATGACAGTAGGATTGCCATGCGGCTAAATGCTTATGTGATATTACTGTTTGAATGCCTGTGGGTGAAGGTTGGATTGCCTGAGTTGGAACAACTCATTGAAATCTGTATTTTAGCCTACTTGCGAGTAGCAAAATCTAACACGTTTTTCGAGACAAAACGGATATGCAATGTTTATTTCCAAGTTAGGCAATCTAGTCTATACTTTTGTGTTGTGCGCATCACATAGTAATTCTAGGTTAATAACCGGAATAAGAACGCATAAAGTTTTCAAAAACGGATATCATGGTTAGTAGAGGCCGGTCTTCGGACCGGGCGAAAGGGGGTGCTCATAGCTGACCTTCCCCGATCGTACCCAAGCTCCCGAGCCAAGTCCACTTTGGTGATGACGGACATGTGGCCTTCGGCACCGAGTCAGGGTTTCCTAAATTCCCCCATAAAAAATATTTAGGTGGCGACTCTGTAATCTGGCAAAGCAGTCCATGTTTGGCACTACTTTTTTCACAAATCTGTTTTCTCAAACGATTTGCCAGAGTTGGACTCTTTGGTTCAGATTTAGAACCGCAACAAACAAAAAGAAGAGTCCGAACTGTAACCCGTGAGTTCCCTCCCGGACGTGTTACAGTATGGCATTCGACCCTAATTCTCCACCCCTGCTTATCTACAGAGTAATGGCCAAGCTGAAGCCTCCAATAAAACAATTTTAGATGGTATCAAAAAGAGGCTGGAGAAAGAGAAAGGCCGATGGGTTGAAGAACTACCGAGTGTATTATGGGCTCATCACACAACACCGAGATGGTCCACCGGGGAAACGCCATTCGCTTTGTGTTTCGGAACACAGGC
Source organism: Camellia lanceoleosa (assembly GCA_025200525.1). Classification (NCBI taxonomy): domain Eukaryota; kingdom Viridiplantae; phylum Streptophyta; class Magnoliopsida; order Ericales; family Theaceae; genus Camellia; species Camellia lanceoleosa. The sequence goes on from CM045760.1 coordinate 8,067,046, forward strand.
AATCATCCCATGGGAGATCATTTTCCGTACTTTGAAATCAATAGTTTTTGATTTGGGCCGAAACGACATGATGTTGGCCTTGGACTTGATTCTAATTGAAGAGCGGAGAGATCGCGCCCTTGCATCCATGGCACGGTACCAGCAGCAGCTGGCTAAGTCATATAATCAGCGTGTTCAACTGCACCGCTACACACCAGGAGATTTGGTCCTGAAGAGAGTGCTTCCAGCTGCCAAGAATCCAGTCGACGGAAAATTGGGACCTAACTAGGACGGCCCTTATTAGATTGATTCAGTCGCGAGAGTAGGGGCATATCGGCTCAAAGACATGTCTGGGAAGAGTCTGCCCCGACCTTAGAATTCCATGCATTTACGTAAATTCTATCATTAACCCGACTTGTGGGGCTTGATACTTGTACATATTTCACTTTTGCAATGCAAAGTTTCCCGTTTCCTCATCGCGCAATTCAGTTCAAGTCTCCGGATTCGGAGCCCCATCAGTGGATAATACCTTCGGGCCGATTAAGCCTCCGGATTCGGAGCGCCCTTCATGTATATCACGATTGGCCAATACAAGTCTCTGGATTCGGAGCCCCATCAGTGCATGACACCTTCGGGTCGATTAAGCCTCCAGATTCGAAGCGCCCTTTGTGTATACCACGATTGGCCAATACAAGTCTTCGAATTCGGAGCCCCATCGGTGCATGACATCTTTGGGCCGATTAAGCCTTCGGATTCGGAGCGCCTTCGTGTATATCACGATTGGCCAATACAAGTCTTCGGATTGGGAGCCCCATCGGTGCATGACACCTTCAGGCCGATTAAGCCTCCGAATTCGGAGCGCCCTCCGTTTATATCACGATTGGCCAATACAAGTCTCCGGATTCGGAGCCCCATCGGTGCATGACACCCTCGGGCTAATTAAGCCTCTAGATTCGGAGCGCCCTTCGTGTATATCACGATTGGCCAATACAAGTCTCCGGATTTGGAGCCCCATCGTTGCATGACACCTTCGCACCGATTAAGCCTCCGGATTCGGAGCGCCCTTAGTGTATATCACGATTGGCCAATACAAGTCTCTGGATTCGAAGCCCCATCGGTGTATGACATCTTTGGGCTGATTAAGCCTCCGGATTCAAAGCGCCCTTCGTAGATATCATGATTGACCAATACAAGTCTTCGGATTCGGAGCCCCATCAGTGCATGACACCTTCGGGCCGATTAAGCCTCCAGATTCGAAGCGCCTTTCGTGTATATGACGATTGGCCAATACAAGTCTCCGGATTCGGAGCCCCATCGGTATATGACACCTTCGGGCCAATTAGGCCTCCGAATTAAGTGCACCCTTCGTGTATATCACGATTGGCCAATACAAGTCTCCAGATTTGGAGCCCCATCGGTGCATGACATCTTAGGGCCGATTAAGCCTCCGAATTTGGAGCGCCCTTCGTGGATATCATGATTGGCCAATACAAGTCTCCGGATTCGGAGCCCCATCGGTGCATGACACCTTCGGGCCGATTAAGCCTCCAGATTCGGAGCGCCCTTCGTGTATATAACGATTGACCAATACAAGTCTCCAGATTCGAAGCCCCATCGGTACATGACATCTTTGGGCAGATTAAGCCTCCGGATTCGGAGCGCCTTTCGTGGATATCACGATTGGCCAATACAAGTCTCCAGATTCGGAGCCCTATCAGTGCATGACACCATTGGGCCGATTAATCCTTTGGATTCGGAGCGCCCGTTCGTGTATATCACGATTGGCCAATATAAGTCTCTAGATTCGGAGCCCCATCGGTGCATGACACCTTTGGGCCGATTAAGCTTCCAGATTCGGAGCGCCTTTCGTGTATATCACGATTGGCCAATATAAGTCTCCGGATTCGGAGCCCCATCGGTGCATGACACGTTCGGGCCGATTAAGTCTCCGGATTCGGAGCGCCTTTCATGTATATCACGATTGGCCAATACAAGTCTCCGGATTCAGAGCCCCATCGGTGCATGACACTTTCGAGCCGATTAAGCCTTCGGATTCAGAGCGCCCTTTGTGTATATCACGATTGGCCAATACAAGTCTTCGGATTCGGAGCCCCATCGGTGCATGACATCTTTGGGCCGATTAAGCCTCCGGATTCGGAGCGTCCTTCGTGGATATCACGATTGGCCAATACAAGTCTCCGGATTCGAAACCCCATCGATGCATGACACCTTCGGGCCGATTAAGCCTCCAGATTCGGAGCGCCCTTCGTATATGTCACGATTGACCAATACAAGTCTCCGGATTCGGAGCCCCATCAGTGCATGACACCTTCGGGCCGATTAAGCCTCCGGATTCGGAACTTCCTTCGTGGATATCACGATTGGCCAATACAAGTCTCCGGATTCAGAGCCCCATCGTTGCATGACACCTTCGGGCCGATTAAGCCTCCGGATTCGGAGTGCCCTTCGTGTATATCACGATTGGCAAACACAAGTCTCTGGATTTAGAACCCCATCGGTACATGACATCTTTGGGCCGATTAAGCCTTCGGATTCGGAGCGCCCTTCGTGGATACCACGATTGGCCGATATTTAAGTCTCCAAATTCGGAGCCCCATCCGTGCAGATCACATTTGGATTGAATAAAGACTTCGGATTCGGATCGCCCTCGTGGATATCATGATTGGCCAATATTCAACTCTCCAGATTCAAAGCTCCCTTTGGTGCATGGCACTTATGGGCCGAATAAGACTCCGGATTCGAAACCTCATTCGCGGACAATTATTGGCCAAATAAGACTCCGGATTCGGAGTGCCCTTCGTAGATAAAAAGCCTCTGAATTTGGAGCCAGAGCCGTGCAGGAAACATAACATGTCCCGATTCGGCGCGCCGTACACGAAAGTTGAAGCATACAAATATTCAAAGTGAAATACTTCATTAAGTTGAGCCAGCGAAAACCATATACATGTTAAAACATACGAACATTCAAAATGAAATGTTTAATTAAGTTCAGCCGGCGCAAACCGCATAAACAAATTAAGCATGCAGACATTCAAAATGCAACGCAAACATTTAAAACGAAATATTTTATTAAATTAACAAATATAATCAATGAATACATTCAGTTCAGTACATTGGAGTGTTTACAATACGTTCAGTTCTATTCGGCATCACCCTCGTCATCACTATTCTCAATTTCGAAAGTGCCATAAGGGAAATGATGACGTTGGTATAATGGCAACGCCGATTCAACTCCTATTTCTTGGAGAGCCTCTGCAGCTTGAAGAGCCTTGATCCACCCGTGCCTAAAGCCCCGGTTCTCGCATCGGTAGACCTCCTCTGTGAGTTTCTCTTTGGTCTTGTCTATCCCGACTTTCCGGCCGTCGTGGAAGCCTTTTTCATAGCCCATGGTCCTTGTATTTTCTACGGCAAACATGCTTGCCGTATCTCGATCGGCAATCACGTGACTTAACAGTCGTTGGGTCACTCTCTCCTCCATGACCAGGTTAGATTGACCTGACGCACGCGGCTCGGTGGTTTGAGCCTTTCTAAGCTCCCTAAGCTCACACTTGGCCTTCTCCGCGCGAGCCTCCAAATTTTGAATTTGTTCGTCCTTCTTCTCTATTTCTCGCCGCGCGGCGCGCAAGCGCATGCCGACTTTATAGGCAGTATACAACCCTTTCACCGTCCCATAGATGCCCTCCCGAAACACTTTGAAATCCTGTCGACCAACCATCGACTGTTGGACTTCCGGTGGAAAAATCTGTCGTGTGAACTCAACCGCTACACCTGGGTCGTTAACAATAGAATCCGCCTCCGTCATCGGTTTATTCTCCACAAAAACTGCAAAACTCAATGGTCGCGGCGTCATGTCGGGCTCATTTCTCAGTCGCGGACACGGGGAGCTTCCCCGTTGTTGTTTCTCTTGTCGGGGTGATCTGCTTCGATGACTTGGGGGCTGACGTTTTTCCTGTTCCCTGGACGTCCTGCCTCCCGCGCGTGTGGGCTCGCTACTGCGATTCATCTCAGTGTCTAGCTCAGCCAATGTTCGTCATTCTCCTCTACTGTTGAAGAACAGCCTATTTGACATTCGCACTTATCTAACCTTCCGCAACAAGCTGGTTTAAATTGAATCTGAACACGATAAATGGAATCACTGGCACGAAGAACCCACCCCATTTATTCCTAATGCGTGCAGCGCCCCCGAGGCGACTTCATTAATGTTAAACTCCAAAAGCCCGATGCCGATCGATTTATGCCACAGCCACTCCATGAGATAATAATATTCGGCTTTTGGAGCTTATGCACTGGCTGAGGCAAGGGTAGATTTATTAATCTGATCGACCAAATATCAGAGCCCGATGCCGATCGATTTATGCCGCAGCCACTCCATGAGATAATAATATTCGGCTTTTGGAGCTCAGGCACTGGCTGAGGTAAGGGCAGATTTATTAATCTGATCGGTCAAATATCAGAGCCCGATGCCAATTGATTTATGCCACAGCCACTCCATGAGATAATAATATTCGGCTTTTGGAACTCATGCACTGGCTGGGGCAAAGGCAGATTTATTAATCTGATCGACTAAATATCAGAGCCCGATGCTGATCAATTTATGCCATAGCCACTCCATGAAATAATAATATTTGGCTTTTGGAGCTCATGCACTAGCTGGGGCAAGGGCAGATTTATTAATCTAATCGGCCAAACATCAGAGCCCGATACCGATCGATTTATGCTGCAGCCACTCCATGAGATAATTTATGCCGCATTCATTGGTTGAGGCACGGGCAGATTTAGTAATCTGATTGGCTATTCGACGATGATAAATTACTAAACTGCCTAATTATCTAATCGGCAAGTGCACACGAATGTTTTATCCAAAGAAGCAAAAAGCAATACTATGCATCAATAACAAAATTAAGCATAAGTAATAACAAAAAGCAAAGTAAATTTTTATTAGTAAATTGGGCATAGACTGTAGCCATTTTACATGTGAAAACTACTAAATAAAAAGCTACAAGTTTACAGGGAAATGCTTAGCAAAAACTTAAAAATTGTAGCCATACATAAAAAACTACTAAACGAAAAGTTGTAACATTACATTCGAAATCCTTAAACAAAAATAACTACGGTCGCCCTAATCATTCCTCGGAGTCAGACTCCAGCGGCTCAATATCCACTTGCTCATATGGAATCGGCATAACCAATGTTACATTAGCAGCAGTAAGGGCTTTGAGTGAGCCGTGTTTGAATCCTCGATTCTCAAATTTGGGGACTTCCTCTACATAATTTGCAAGGGCAGTGCTTTGCCCAGCTTTGTACGCCTTCGATGCCTCCGAGTCGGCTAATTCCTTCCCCGCCTTCAATTCTGCCAAGTTCGCTTCAAGTTTGGCGATCGCCTCTTGGGCTAACTTGAGCTTCACTTTAGCCCTGCCTCGCTTCGTGCCAACTGAGCCGGTTCTGCATTTCTTGCCCTCTCCATCTCAACCTCGGCCCTTGCAGCTTCCATCTTCGCCCTCGCCGCTTCGAACTCGGCACGGCTCCTTTGGACCTAAACTTCAGATTGTAAACGACCAATTCATTTGATGGCGTCGTACTGGTGACATCCTATCTCGGCTATCCTTCCGACCATCTGCAAAATAGGAGATTAAAACCAAAATATATGCATAAAAGGGAAAGGCAAGATCGAGATATTTACCAGAAGAGCCGATTGAGCGGCTAACGCTATTGCCAAAAGATCCGGCTCCGAGCGGAAAGCCACCTTGTCAGACGGCAATGAGACTGACGAAGCCATGCTTAGTGCCACGACTGGATCTTTCATAGCCGACGCATCAAAGGAGATCGGCATATTTGTTATCTTTGGATGAACCACAAAAAGCACAACCGTATCCGACTCTTCTAAGCGCGGCCGTTTGTCAGCAGGGTTTTCTTTAGAGTCGGCCTCGACCTCGGACGCCTTTCGCTTCGCCCTTCTAATTTATTTGGCGCGACCGCTCGACTTCGATTGCGTGTTTGAGCTGTCTCCTCCTTTATAACAGGTAGGGAGGGCTCAACATCGGCAACGGATGGAACTTCGAATCGAATTTCCTCTGCTCGAATGGCTTCTACTCTCCGTCATGCGGCCATTCGTTCGGTGTTTCTTTTCTTGGCGAGTTGTGTGAGCGACAACCCAGCCATGTCTTCAGGATACGCACCGGGGAGATCTTTTAATCCAATAAAGATGTCATCGTAAACGTCACCTCGGCCCGAGGTGGACGGAGGGTTGGCTGAATTGAGGCCGGCTTCCTAAAAGGCTACCCTTAAAGCCTCATCTACTTCGGCCTCGGACTCGCTTGATTCTTCGGCGACCTCAGTGAATTCGCGACGCCGAGTCGATCCGGAAACCAATTTGGCACAAGTTCTTGAAATTGGTTAAAATAAGAGCCGTAAGAAACTCTTCACCCCTCGGAATCGGGATGTTTTCTGCTGCCGACAACGTCGTGTATGTCGGCTCGTACCGAAGAAGAATGTGCGCCGCCCTCCCTTGTTTCTGAAGGCTTGGACGGCCGAAGTATTTCAACACGACTTTGATCTCCATAAGAATGGCGTCGTCGGTCGAAGTCAAGACTTTCTTCAAATCGTTTCCTGCACAAACCAAACCATGAGACCGAAAAGATAAAGTCTTGTATATACAACAAAAATAAGTGCAAAGAGCTATATGGTAACCTGGTTCGCCCCTCTGTCTAGGAATAGGATCTAAGCGGTCCTCGCCTTCATCGAATTCCCAATTACCTTGGACAACGACCATGACATCATCGACTCGTTTGCCAGAGCTGGAAAGCATGGTCACTAATTGATGGTCGGTGTCCTTGGCCCTAAGGAAATAGCACCCATGCCGACCAGAAGACTTGGCCAAAGCATAACAATGTCGAATAGCAGGTATGCCGAGGTTAATCCTAAGGCGACGGTTTAACTCTATAATCCCCATTATGATTCTAAAAAAGTTGATATTGGGTTGGGAAGGGATTAGACCCCAATGACGAAGGACAGCCCTAAGGAATGGGTGAAGGGGGAAAGGACTCCACCCTCTGCGATTGATATGAGAGGGAAGATGATTGTGCTTTCATCAGCCCTCTCCATATCGAGGGTGCCATCTGTCACGAGTGACAGACAAACGTCATCAGGGATGGAAAAATAGCGTTGAAAGCCAGAAATTCGATCCGCGAAGAGGAGATCTTTCAAATGTTTTGCCATTTCCTTCAGCCTATAGGAGTATGCTAAACCAAAAACAAACCAGGAAAAAGGATTCAAAGTAGAGAGGGAGAGAACTTACAAGAGACGAAGAGGACAATGAAGGATTAAAGGAAGTTGCAAAGGTAAGACGGAAGGCAGTCCAACGACTTCAAGCACCTAAAAATGTGTATGTATTAGAAAAGACGTCGAAATTTTAAATCACAATAAATAGAAGTGTATGAAGAGGCGGGAAGTCGAAATGATAACCGAGAAGCGTGTGCTCTGACATCTGCGTTGGAATGAGGTTAGCAGCCGAATTTCAGCTCTAACTTTTCAAGTTCGAAACCAAACACTCTAGCTAACTGTCGTTAGTGGAGTGCTTGGGGGGCAATTGTGGGGGCCGAATATTGGGAGACGTAAATAGGCCGAATAGTTGGACCAGGAGAGTCGAAATTTATACATCACATTTGGCCATATTTGGCCAAATAGTCGGTTGAGTAAGGGGTCGAGTGGAAAGCGGTTTGCAGTTAAAGAAGCCGAATAAACAGTTATACGGCAAATCGAAAGTGGGCTCAGCCCTGAGGCCCAAGAAAGAAAAGATATAAATAGAAGAACATCCGCCAGAAAGAGGTACGTGAGAATGACTATGCTTAACTTAAAATACAAGTAATCCAGAGAGTAGAGACTGACTTGTCCGTCGCAGTGCTAATTCCGGTACCCCCCGACCGGAGTGTTTATTTCTTTTCAAGTTGTTAGCTAAGGAACTCGAGCGCACCAGTGGATTAACAAAGTATTTCCAAACCACCTTTCCCACAACAAAAAATACTATCACAACCAAAGTTTGATATATATATATATATATATGTTGCTAGTACCGGCCTTGGGCTAAGGCCACTGAGGCTTGTGCCTTAGGCCACAAAAATTTGGCCCAAAATATAGAACCCAAATTTAGTAATGTATTATAGTATATTATAAATTTAAATTTGTCCAAATTATTTTTGTTATTTTAGGGCTAATTCAAAAAGGCCCAAAAATATTTTGTTAGATCATATTTATTTATAAGTGTGATTTGGCCCAATTAAAATTAAAATATCTACAGAAAGTTTTGATGGTCCAGGGAGAAGAATAATACATACAAGCTCTCAATCAATCTCTCTCTCTCTCTCTCTCTCTCTCTCTCTCAAAGTGACGAAGGAAAGGAAGCATAACAACCATAAGTAGAGCAATGAGCAACGACAGAAATTGATTGGAAATTGATTGAAAATAATAAATTAAAAATTATGGCCTTATAAATTAAAATTTTTTAGTGTTGTTAAATTATAAATTATAAATTACAAGGATAAAATAGTATTTTAAACATTTATCCTTATTTAGTCCATCCAACCAATATTAGATTCACTAAAAATAGTCTAATGCAGACATCTAATCTCATGATTAAATATATGATACAAATCCAATCAAACTAAATAGTCCTAGGACAATGTATATTTGGGATACATAACATTTCTCATTTAGAGTTATGTTAGGGATTCTAAATATTCTACCAAACCTCTCACATAGTGGGGTTAATTACTCATACTTAATGCATTATTTGTTAACAAAACCCTATATATATATATATATTACAAAAAAAATTATATTTTTATTGATACTGAAAACTTGAGTTGGATTTTATTAATTTATTTTATTGGCTATGTTATTGAATTGAATTTTATTCTGTTTGAAATCAGATTTTGTGGATTCGATTTAGTCGGGTAATCGGATGTGGATTTAAATTAATAGATCGGATTATTCGGGTCAGATTAAGAAGAAACTCGATCTGTTGACATACCTATTTATTTGTTTTTTAGATCTCTCTCTGCATATTCCCTCCCTAGTTGAAATCCCTTCCCCCTCTGCATCTTTTTGATGATATATCTCTTTCTTGTTGGTTGGTTGAAGATCAATGGATCCAGAAATAGATTTTCGGACTGATCTATCATCATCGTCTGATACATCTGATACATCTGATGATGATGATAATGAGGTATTTAGTCTTTCTAAATTGTTTGGGTATGACGAAGAACTAAAACGTATTCCTCCAGTTGCACCACGGTGTGATTATGATGATTATGATTATGATGATGACCGTGATATGACTGAGGATGAATACCGGGTCTACAAGGATCAAGTTTTGAAGAGCGACGTAAGTAAAAATTTACATTTACATTTACATCCCTATCCCTATCCCTATGGCCTTTGCATCACTAGTTCTTTTGCTTATGTTTTATTTATTTTTTTGTTGGTTCTTTCGTTGCTTTAGGGGTTTGATGTAGCGAACATACCTGGTGTCAATCAGTTCCATCAAATTCTTCCAATGGACATTACCTACAACACTAAACATTACGAATGGTATTCACAGCTTGCAGTTGATGAATACAACCGTCGCATCAAGGTTTTTGTTTATGTTTTTGCTGAAACAGGCATTTAATTGATGATTGTATTTTATTTCAAGTTATAAACATAATACTACTTAGCTTATTCATGACAACATTTGTAGGACACAAATAAAGAGTTGGAGTTTGTGAAGGTTTTGAAGGCAATGTCTCAGGCTGCCTGTGTACTCAGGTTTTATATGACCTTCAGCGCCAAGGATCTTGCTGATGGAGGCAATATTAAGACATATCAAGCTGTGGTGCTAATGGGGGTAGGTTCTAAGATGTCAGTGTTATCTTTCAGGCTCAAACCTCCTGAGGATGAACAAGGTAAGGCAGATGCATTTTCTTCTTTGCAATTTCCACCCTTAAATGTCTGAGATAACAAATAACTGATTAGAAAGTGTATATGCGTAGGAATTATAAATATGAGGGTGATTGTTGAATCTTTGTTTTTCTTTAGCACAATATTGGCTGCTATTTCATTTAGTTGTTTAGATGTTAGAAAGTTTAGTATTTGTTTTGGCAAAATACTTTCTTCTACATTTTATGACGTCTGATACGACAGAAAACGAAATTCAACAAAAATATTTTCGTGCTCAATGGAAAAAAAGTTTATTTGGGTAAAAAATGTTTTCAGTTTTTTAAATGTGGAAAACATTTTTTGAACTTGTATCTTACCAGCCCCACTACCATTGTCACTACCCCTACCAACCACTATGCTACCACTGCCACTGTCTCCTTAGCAGATCACTGGTTCTTCCTCACCTGCCACAAGAAGCTCGCATGTTTGCTTGACGCCTACGCATATGGCGGCTCCTTAATTGTTATCCTGAAGTACTCATCAACTATCTTTCAAAACAAAACAAAACAAAATAAAATCAAAGATGAACGGTAACCCAACTTCAAATGATGAAGTTAATTAACTAAATCATTTGATCATCTTTCCTTCTAAATCTAATAGAAGAGTGGACTAAAACACACACTCCATAGTAATGAGTTACCCTTTGCTTGCCAATAAGAAACTCCACATTCCCGTCAAAGATTTGAACCCATCTTATATCTTTAACTAAGTGTTAATTTGTCTTGGTAAGTTCAAATCTCTCTCATTTGAAAACAATTTCAACCTTAAAGAGTTCATGTAACTAAGAAGTTTTAACTCAATACTCTGCTAAGTACTACCATTGCTGCCGCCGCCGCCGCTGCCACCACCACCACCACCACCACCTCACTACTACCATCATCGCCATCACTGTGTATGCACTCACTGCCTTCGCTGCTGCCACCACCACACCAAACATTACTACCACAACCACTAGCACATTATTTTAAGTGTCGCAACCAAACAAAACATTTTTTTTACAAAATATATTTTTTAGGAAATATTTTCCACAACTTTTTTCTCTGGAAAATATTTTCTTAAAAAAAATGGAGTGTAAGTGAATGTTTATAGATATTTATCTGATTTTGAGTTTTATTTCTTCTTCTTTCAAGAAGGTTCAGACAGTCATGGGAAAGAATGGTTCTGGAAAGATGACCTTTGCAATGGTTAGTATGTTTCATGACATGAAAGCTTGATTTGAATTATTGAAATGATAATAATGTTCTGTTTTGTTTTATTTAATTTTGGGAGCTAAACTAATTATATCATATTTTGATTATTACTTGCTATACTGTTAGTTTAGTGATGTACGATAATCAAATCAATTGTTGATAATATATTTGAGGATACCTTTTACAAACATACTTGATGATGCGTGTTGGAGCAGGAACGAAATCGATAGTCAATGAAACATAGTTTGAAGAGCGAAAAAATAAGAACAGAGCTTCAGATCTGAAAGAAAATTAAATGGTAGGGAGGGACTTGGTATTTTAGTTTTTATTTGGTCAATCGATAGGACAGTAATTACAAATATAAGAAATATATACATCATCAAATAGACTATTAGCCCACAATTGCTAGAAAGTCAACAAAGCCTTACACAGCTAATAAACCAGGCCCAAGCCCAAGTTCAAGTCTAACAATCACAACCCCCATAATGGGGGAGAAATAAATCACCACTACAAAGGGTATCAAACTCCTCTTTATAGAGCTTGAACCAGAGACCTCACACCATAGAGTGAGGCCAAATGCCTTGGTTGAGGATCATTCAATTAAGTGCACAAGTTTTTAGTCCTTTTGGCTGTCATTTATATTGCTTGTTGTCTCAGTTGAGGTCCTTTACTGCATGTCAAAGGCAAGCTCCTTAATTACATTGCCTTGCATTATTAGGCTTAAGGCACTACATGGTGCCTTGCCTCACTTGTATGCCTTAAAAACAGTTTATTTGTATTTGTGTCTGGAGGTGTTCTGATTCTTGCAATAACTCATGCCTTCCTCTCTTTCTGGTCAAAACTTGTCTTCTCTGTTTCGTTCTTCGCTAAATTAGCAGGAGCCAAATTTGCGTTTTGAGCATTCTGATACTGTTGTAAATAAATGGTAAAATTGTTTTTGATTATTAAGTTATACACCCAGTGGGTGTTAAACTCATAACTTGACCTATATCTTTGATGGGAGGAGATGCTATTTGAGATGAGACACTTGGTTATGGCAATAAATAACTAAATAATTGGATAGTGATTGAAAATTTAATTTGTACAATGTTTATGAGAAAAATAATGTTTTTTACGATAATTGAAGATTTTTATTTGTGTCGACCTTGGCTTGCAAAGAGGACCCCAACTGCCTCTAGATGTAAGAGGCTATTATAGACCTTAGCCCATTGTTGCCGAAACCTAGCTTCAACTAGAAAATAGATTTTGATACTGTATGATAGGGTTCAAGAACATCATTGGAAAATTCGAAAATCTTCGAAGATCCTTGAAGAAAAATTTGAATTCTCTAGAAGATGATGAGAGGTTTAGATTCTTCAATAGTTTCAACTAAGAACACAAGAGCAAAGAGATAGTTAGAGAGAGGATAATGGCAAGGCTTTCCCATGGATCTCCCACTTTCACTCTCAAGGTTAATAATGGAGAAGGAAAATTAGTTCTTTCCCAAGAGTCATCTCTCTAAAATCCATACATTGTAAAGTTATGGGTGAGAGCTATTTATAGGCACCTCATGATGTAGGATGGAGCCTATGTGCAAGGCATATGGAAAATATTCTCTCTAACCACCGTGTCCGAGGAGGTGGCCTTTCCGAGGATAAGGAAAACCCTGAATAGGAGATCAACCTCTCGGCAAACCCTTTTTTTTAGCCACACCTAACCAATGATCTCCAATCATCCCAAAGGATCAGGGGTAGTCCCAGAAGACGTCCTGCCGCAGAAGGGTTAGGGGTAGTTCAAGAGACCGTCCTGCCGCAAATATTGCCGAGTCTCAGGGACCCCCTAGATCGTGCCACCTCAACCCGGGTATAGACTAGTTTAACCGAAGAGTGAATTTATCTCCACTCACTGTCCTCGGGATCGGGTCCTTTGTTCGGACTCCATTACGCCCATGGTTCTGGTATGTAGATCTCGGAAAACTCCGAGTCTGCAAGTGTTCTGAGACTCATTAATGGAGCGGCTTCTAGATTGCGTCTGAATCCGTTCGAAGCCAAGTGCTTCGGATCTCTAGATTCGTGGATCCAAACCCTTTTGAGTCCGAGCCCAAGCCCAAGTAAGTCTCTAAGTTCGTGGATCCAAACCCTTTCGAGGCTTAGAGCGATTCGGCCCGTTTGAGGGCGATAAATCCGGGCCCACCAATCTTGGACTTGCGATAAATTCGGGCCCACCAACCTCGGACTATTGGGCTTAATTAATTTAGTGGGCTCAAATTAGCTCCTCTTACAGATACTCCCCCATGGTTGGCACTAGTTCACTTTGCCCACCTCTGAGTTGCCTTTGCTTTGCCTCATATTCATTAGAAGGCCTACTTCGACACAATGGATTCAATTGGAATTGCAATTTTTTGCATCAACCTTGGTACTTCAAATCTCTGTTAATTTTGAATATGGAATTGCTAAAAATAGAGTTATGCAGTCATTAATGTGGAGATAACAATTAGACTTAAGTTGGAAACCAATTAATGCTTCAGTCATCACATTGGTGGGATCAGCCACTGCATCAAATTGAGATTCAAAATGTCCACTGTAGCTTCAAATTTTCTTCACTATCCAACACATCTTAATCTTGAGAGAAAAGTTGTTTGTTGGATAAACTTGATTTGTTGAGATTGGTTGGTCATCCGTGGGAGGAGGGAAAAGGAGGGGAACTTGATTTGTTGAGATTGGTTGGTCATCCGTTGGGGGGGTGGGGGGGAACAGGAAACAGGGAGATCAATTTGGGTCTCAAGCCCTGCAGTCTGCAGCACACAAGTATTTAAGTCTCTCTCTCCCTCTCAATTCTTGTTTTATCTTTTCCTCACCTTAGTGCATGATGAAATAGGTAAATAGATTATGATGCAAGCATAGTCCCTGTCAAGGTTTGAGTATAGAATTTAAAATGTGGTGATAATGTGCAAGATAAATTGGAACTCGATTAATTTATGAGAATTGAGTAGTGTTTTGCCAAGTAATAGTTGATGAATGAGATTTTTCACTGCATAAATATTAAATTTTTTTTATTCTTGATTGATTACTTGTGACGAAAATAATCACTGTTGTATATGAATGGCTGGAAAATATTTGTTATTTGTGTCAACTCAATAATTTATATAGCTAGTGGCATTTTAATCACAACCAATTGGTGAATAGTTTTTATTTTTTTATTTTTGGGTTTTATTTGCACATAATTAACCTTTTATTTTCAGGTGGTTGTGTTGGAGATTGAGTAGGTTGCATCCTTATGGAGTTAAAGAAGGTTGTTGGGCTTATGTAATACATGGGCTAATTGAATGACAACTGCTATTGGCTTTTGCCAATTTTATTGTGTTTTTTTTGTTTTTTCGCCCTTTGGGTAGACAACTGAATTTCAATAAAATGAAACTAAACAATGGATTTTTGTGGCCTTTCGTTTTTTTGTAACCAAGTGCTTATCCCTCAAGTTTGTTTGCTTTAATTGCTTTTGCCTGAAGTTTGCTTTAATTTGTTCTCATACGGTGTGAATATATTTATTTTGTTCTTTACTTTAATTTGCTTTTATAAAGTTTCTTAGAATAATTCGTTTGTTTATTGTTGATTGTAAAGCTTACTACTTTTATTGTAATTCCAAACTATTTCATTTATTTGTAAATATTTTTTTTAACATACCACTTAATTGCAATTTCTCAATTATTTTACGAGAGATTGACCAATAAGTTTTATATTTTAGACTTGTAATCTACTTAGTCTTTTTGGATGTATAATGACTCATTTGTTTGTCACGTTGGAGTCACGTACGGAAAAAGTACACTAAAGAGTTTTTAATTTTTTTATAGTGTTACTTCATATCCGCCATGTTGGAGTATCACATGTCACATTTGGAAAAAATATATTAGACATTTATTATTTTTTTGAAGTGTCACATCATACCCGTTACGTTGTCATATTGGAAAAAGTATATTAAGGAGTTTTTATTATTTTTAGAGTTTCACATTATACCCGTTACGTCACATTTAGAAAAAGTACACTCGACACGTCACATTTGGAAAAAATATATTAAGAAGTTTTTATTTTTTTTTAGAGTGTCACATTATACCTGTCACGTTATTATATTTGGAAAAAGTACACTTGACACGTCACATTTGAAAAAAGTATACTAAGGAATTTTTAATTTTTTTTAGAGTGTCACATCATACTCATTACGTGGTCATATTTGGAAAAAAAAAATACACTTAGGAGTTTTTAGTTTTTTTGAAGTAAAAGTCATGGAGTGTTACATAATATCCGCTACGTTATCATATTTGAAAAAAGTACACAAGAACTTTTTAATTTTGTTAGAGTGTCATATCGTTAGAATGTTACATTAATGCTTGTCTTATTAGAGCATCACATTATAACTGTCATATTAATAAAAGAGTATAATTGTTTACCAAAACACTACCAGAATAAAAAAAAAAATAAGACTACACGGAAAGAAACTCTCTAATAGGATTTAATAGTTCAATAGAAAAAATTTGAAACTAATTGAAATACTTATTTGTGAGATGAGATTTATTGATAAATATCTCATATTTTATCCAGGCATTTTAGGGTAAATTACATGGTGTCGTTTGGTAACACGTACGTTTTCAGTTTTCTGTTTATATTTACAAAAATTTTAAAAATTCAAATAAAAACTTGTTTGGTAAAATTTTTGATTTATAAATCAGTAGTCTCAGTTTATAAATTTGGCCAAAAAATGAAAATACAAAAAATGTGTTTCCATTTTGAGTTTTCAATTATTTTATTTTTTTTATCACCCAACATTAGCCACCACCCGCCACTATTTTCTACCACCGTCTTTCGCCGCCACCACCCACCCCCCACCACTACCACTACCACCCACTCGCTACCACCCGCCACCGTCACCCACCCACCCGCCACTCTACCACTTACCACCCACGTCACCTCACACCACCACACCACCCACCCACCCACCACCACTACCACCCGCCATTCGCCACCCACTTGCCACCACCGCCACCCACCCCCGGCCACCGTCACCCACCACCCGCCATCCGTCACCCACCCGCCACCACCACCACTACCACCCGCCACCGCCACCCACTCGTTACCACCCACCACCCGCCACCGTCACCCACCACCACCACCCGCCACCTACCCGCCACCACCACCCACACGCCACCACTTACCACCACCTGCCATGCGCCACCCACCTGCAACCACCACTCACCCTCCGCCACCGCCACCACTACCACCACCACCACCACCCACTCACTACCACCTACCACCCGCCACCGTCACCCACCCGCCACCACCCACCACCCACCGTCATCACTTTCCACCACCGTCTTTCGCCGCCACTTGCTACCACTTGCCATTTCTCACTCTTTTTTATATTTTTAAAATTTTTTAAACATTTTGTCAATTACCAAACGTGTTTGTAGTTTATGTTTTTTTAAAAATAAACAAAAAATAAATAAAAACCAATTTATAAAATTTTTGTAAATATAAACTGAAACCATAAACGTTACCAAACATACCACCCTTTCAACTTCTCCAAGTTAGACCTTCAGTTTACATTGATAACATTGACAGTTCGGGGAAATTATTATTCAGTGTAGATGTAGGAAAAAAGTTTACACATTAATGGTAAATTTTATGAACATCAATAATTAAAGGGAGCTTTTTTGATAAATTCATTTTCTAAGAGCTTTATTCCATCCAACCCATATTCTTTTTGACTATTCCATTAGGTCCAATTTGAGATAAGAAGACCAAAATACTCTTTTCATCTACTTATGTTCCATTTAGTTCACATTATTTTCTCATATTTCAATAAGTCCTATTGGTGATATAATTACCAAAATACCCCTAATGTGAATGTTCACACCGTCAATGTGAATGTTCATATCGTCAATGTGTAGGGGCCCGGCCCGGCCCGTTAATAATGTGAATATTCACATTGACAAGTTAACATTTACATTGATAGGAGTGTAAAATTGGCCCTTGTGACCGGCTTCAAGCCGCCTCGGGCAGTCGGCCTAGTTCATAATGTTGACAATGTGAATATTCACATTAACATATTAACATTCACATTGATAGAGTGTAAAATTAGCCCATGACTGTGGAAACCTCCGCCGGCCTCTGGTGTTTACCAGCGCTGGCCCATTGATAATGTGAATATTCACATTGACATGTTAACATTCACATTGATAAGAGTATAAAATTAGTCCGCACCGTGGTCGCCAAAACCAACCCACGGTGGCGTGGGCCGGCTTTGTTGACAATGTGAATATTCACATTCACATGTTAACATTCACATTGATAAGAGTGTAAAATTGACTCGCGTCTCATGGGCCCGAAACGATGGGCGGCAACCCGTTGACAATGTGAATATTCACATTGACATATTAACATTCAAATTGATTGGAGTATAAAATTGGCCGTGGCGTAACGGCTACTTGCCGGGCGGTCGGCCGTTGACAATGTGAATATTCACATTGACATATTAACATTAACATTGATAACAGTGTAAAATTGGCTTATGACCGTGGCGACTGAAGCTGGCCCTAGGTCGGGCCGACTGTTGACAATGTGAATATTCACATTGACATGTTAACATTTACATTGATAAGAGTGTAAAATTGACTCGCGTCCCATGGGCGGCCCAGGTTTGGGTCCGGGCCTACCCCGAGCTGCGGGCGAACTTCGGACAGCGGACAAATTTTACACTTCTATCAATGTTAGTGTTAACATGTCAATGTGAATATTCACATTGTCACGGGTCGGGCCAAGTCAAGCGCTTTCAGCCAGCACGTCATGCCAATTTTACACTCCTATCAATGTGAATGTTAACATGTCAATGTGAATATTCACATTGCCAACGGGCCGGGCCCGCCCCGGCCCGAGGTCGGGCTTCGGGCTACCCACGGGTCATGGGTCAATTTTACACTCTTATCAATGTGAATGTTAACATGTCAATGTGAATATTCACATTGTCAACAAAGCAGCGAGCCGCCCACGCCGCCGTGGCGGGTTTCAGTACCACTGGCGCGGGCTAATTTTACACTCCTATCAATGTGAATGTTAACATGTCAATGTGAATATTCATATTGTCACGAGTCGGGCCAAGCCCGTCTCGGGCTTCGGTCGGGCTTCGGCCCGCCCATAGGCTGTAGACCAATTTTACACTCTTATCAATGTAAATGTTAACATGTCAATGTGAATATTCACATTGTCAACGGGCCGGGCCAGCCCCGGGCCGCGGGCGGGCTTTTGGCCGCCCATGAGCTGCAGGCTAATTTTATATTCTTATCAATGTGAATGTTAACGTGTCAATGTGAATATTCACATTGTCAACGGGTCGGACCGGGCCGCCCATGGGCCGCGGGCGGGTTTCGCGCCACCACAGGACGGGGGCCAATTTTACACTCGTATTAATGTGAATGTTAACATGTCAATGTGAATATTCACATTGTCAACAGGTCGGGCCGGGCCGGGTTAGGCCCGCCCTGGACTGCTTGCCAATTTTATACTCTTATCAATGTGAATGTTAACATGTCAATGTGAATATTCACATTGTTAACAGGCCGGGCCGGGACCGCCCCGGGCCGCCCACGGGCCGTGGGCGGGTTTCGGGTAGCCACGAGACGCGTGCTAATTTTATACTCCTATCAATGTGAATGTTAACATGTCAATGTGAATATTCACATTGTCAACTCTCCGGCCAGTTCGGAACATTGGCGAGCTTTTGGCCGCCCATGGGTCCCGGACTATTTTTTTACTTTTTTCAATATGAGTGTTAACATATCAATGTGGATGTTCACATTATCAACGGGTCGCCTGGCCGCCATATGGGTCATGGCGGGTTTCGCGCCACCACGGGACGGGGCCAATTTTACACTCGTATTAATGTGAATGTTAACATGTCAATGTGAATATTCACATTGTCAACGGGCCGACCCGGGCCGGGTCGGGCCCGCCCTGGGCTGCTGGCCAATTTTATACTCTTATCAATGTAAATATTAACATGTCAATGTGAATATTCACATTGTTAATGTGCCGGCCTGTCGCCGGCGCCACGGCGTGGGCGTTTCGGTAGCTACGAGACGCGTGCTAAATTTAGACTCCTATCATTGTCAATGTTAACATGTCATTGTCAATATTCACATTGTTAACGGGGCGCCGGGCGGGCTTTTGGCCGCCCATGGGTCGCGGACTAATTTTATACTCTTATCAATGTGAATGTTAACATGTCAATGTGAATATTCACATTGTCAACGGGACGGACCGGGCCCGCTCCGGGCCGCCCATGGGCCGCGGGCGGGTTTCGCCCCACCACGGGATGCGGGTCAATTTTACACTCCTATTAATGTGAATGTTAACATGTCAATGTGAATATTCACATTGTCAACGGGCCAGGCCCGCCCCGGCTCGTCGGCAGGTTTCAGGCCGCCCACGGGCCAATTTTACATTTCTACTAATTTGAATTTTAAAATATAAATTTTCACATCATTAAATTACTAATCCTTCAAAAAATATTTATAAGGGTATCAAAATTGAATATAAGTGCATAAGTGTCCAAGAAAATAGTGTAAATCAAGAAAATGGACTTTATAGAATAAAACTATACATACATGGGACTAAATGGGTTAAAAAATTCCTTCATGGACTTCTTGGGTTAAAACACTTCTAAATTGGACTTATCAATAAAAATCCCATAATTAAAATTTCAAACTATTTCATTTATTTGTAAATATTTTTTTGTGAAACATCACTTAATTGTAATTTTTTCAAAGTATTTTATGCATGGTTTTAGGGTAAATTACATTGAAACTGCATTTGTTTTTTTTGACATATCACTCACTCTCTTTAATCTTTGAAATTATACTCACAGCGCTTATTAGCTAATTTTATTATATGTAATGGTTAAATAATTATAATACTCTTCTAACTTAGTCAAATTTCATCTATTAACCATTACCTGTCTATCCTAAACTTTACTGGGGTTGGTTTGGAAAATGGATACTTTAGCTTGTTGGTTGAAATGTGTGGTAAAGAAAATTGAAATGTCTGAGAATAATTTTTTTATAGTACCTTTTTACAAAAAATAGTGTACAAAGTTAGAGATTGAGGAAAAAGAGTTGACTTTTTTTGTATGATTTTTAAAAATTTTGACCTTTTAGTGAGTTTTTGATTTTTTTAATTATATTGGTCTTATAACAATTTCTTAGGTTTCGTTTGGCAACATCACTTTTTAACGTAAAAATTAAAAAATTATTAAAAATATAAAAAAGCTAGCATATATCAAAAAGTCAAAAAATTTATTTTCTCTCTATTTTTTTGTATATCTTTTCGTAAAAAAAAAAAAATAAGTTATTAAAAAACTCTGTATCTGTTGGCTTTTTGGATTTCGAAGGGTATTTTTGTAAATCTTGGCGAAGGCAGAAGGATCAATCGACCCATGAAATTATAATTGCCAACCAATTATCAGACGATTGTGTTTTAGTTCTTTCACTCTCAATGAAGAGGACTTTTACTGGTGGCTTGATTTAGGAGAAATTAAGTAAAATAACAGGTAAATGACGAACAATTAAAGTATTTTATTAAAATGAAAACTTACAATGATCCAAACTCAGCCTCGTAGAGGTTTACAGCAACAATCTACTTGAAACTACTCCTATGAATGAAGTGCAGTGCAGGAATTTAAAGTGTAGGAATGTAAAGAGCAGGTATTTAAAGTGCAGGAAATGTAAAGACTGAAAATGTAAAACTGGAAAAGAAAATATGAAGTAAATGACTGGTTTATTGGATCTGAGTCTGAGGGTTTTTTCTGGAGGCTTCCCTGCTATTTATACTTGTCAAGGATGACCTTCGAACTGCACTTCAAACCGTCGAACTGCTCCTCCATGATCGCTGATCATGTTGCCTTATAAGTAGTTCCACTACGCCATCACTTGCAGTTAGACTTCCCTCTTATATTTGAATTTGAATGTGAGTAACCGTTGAAGCTACGTCACCTTGCATCTCTTTACTGATCCAATGCTGCTCAGATCACGTGAGAACCAATATTAACTGCCACGTGTACGATCATGATCGAAGACTTGAATAGTCTTCCTATATTACCCTTACTCTACCACGTATCGAACTGTAACTGGCTTTTACAAAATATGTAGCCAACATTACCCCCCGCACTAATATACCCAATACTTTGTGATATTAGTGGAACGAGGCCTTTTTCCTGCGTCCTAGAACGTGCATGAGCTCCGCATTTTTCTAGAAATACAACTGTCATTCATCATTTGCATTAAACTCTCCTCCAACCCTTTGAACACCCCATTTCCTTAGTATTCAAACAGGTTGATACACTTTTGATGGCCGAATCAATATTCTCCCCCATTGATCGAGTATACGAAGAGTCATATGATGATGCTGCTTCCCCTCGAAAGAACCTCCACGCATTCATTAGCCACCTTTGCCCACCTTTCTATATTCAAGTCATGGAAGCCTTCGCAAATTACCAACCTTTGGATTATGAATACATTGCCCTTAATCCTTTGATTCGGAAAATTGCAAACATGGACATGGGAAATTCTTTTTTTGATCCACCCTTAGACTGTGAACAAATTGCCCTTAGTCCTTTGACTCAAAAGGTTGCCGATATAGACATAGGAGGCTCTTCTTCACCATCCTCTGCATGGGATAAGGCAGTGTCTTCAACTCCCTCCAGGGCTTCATACTGGTCAAGCTGGTCAGAACCTGAGATCTTGGAATTAACAGAGCACATTAACCATCACTTTGTCGAATTTACCTACCCGTTAGACTTTCCTTCTTATGTGCGCAGCTCGGTGGTTTATCCTTACATGCCTACCGACCGTCGACGCAGTTTAGAGGACAGTCTACTCGTGGCATGGTACACATCATCCATGCCTACAAAAATGGTACAATCCGTACCCCACCCAGAAGAGGCACAGGGATATACCCCCTCATTTTTAGCCAAGAAGGCGAAGTTTCATCCTTCCGACTGGCTTGATTGCATCACTGTTCCTTGATTCTCTCATTCCTTCGAAATGAGGGCCTTTACACCTCCTCCTCCGAAAAAACTTTCCTGGATAAAGAAGTTGAAGTTTACCCTTTCTGCAGAGAAAGTTTTCCCTCCTTACGAGCCTCCACCTTCTCCTACTCTAGCTCAACAAAAGCAAGCCCAACTCCTGCTTACAACCTTTTCTCATCTACCCTTCAATGTTCTTGAGGAAGATGTTCCCTTTAAGAACTTTCGATGGGCTTATAATATTCTGACTCGGGGCCACGTTCTCAACCCCATTGCTCAAGCAGAACTTCACACGTTTTTGGACCAACTTCCATCACTTCTCCATTGGCACCGCACTTCTTTGGCCACCATTCAATCCTTGGATCAACTTTCATCGCTCCGAGTTCATTCTTAATATGAAGCAGAGAACCTCATCGAAGAATACAACGACTTTCAAAATAAGAATTCTGCGTACTGGGATGCTTTGGAAATGGATGAGTTGGAACAAGGACTAAGAGAAACGGCATTCGAAATAAAGGCTGGTGAGTTCTTTTATGAAGTGAGAACACATTAACTCATGCAGCCAATGTTAGAAGAAATAGATGATAGAATAAAGAAAGAACAGAAATTCATTGATCATAGTTGGACTAAGTTTCATGATCTTGTTATTTATTCCATTCCCTATTTTTATGAGCTTGAGTTTGTACCCAAATAGGGCTATTCGATGTAATCACTTTTGCTTAAATATAATTAAGACTTTTCCTCTGTTCGGCATTGTCTCTGTTTACCTTTAAAAGCAAATTCAAGGCTTTGAACTGAACAATCTCATCCTTCGAACATGGACTCGATTGTCTTAAATGAAACACTACAAAGAACCAATTATGAACTTTTCCAATTTATGGAACAAAGTTGACAGTTTCTTGGCTGATTTTTAATCAGAATTAGTGTTTCAAATCTAGCAATCTTATACTTAAAGCTTGTTTCAACCATAATCAACATCTGACCATGGTTAGTATGATCAATTTAGTTTTAAATTGACCATCTTTTGCTTCGAACAACAGTTCATGCTACTTTAGTTCCACATACAGCTTTTCTGTAAACCAACCATTGGTTTTGACGTTTCGAACACCAAATCCTATCCTTGAAGAGTCTCAATTTTTGCCTCGAAGGACATTACCTTCGTTAAGAAACCTAAAACAAGTCTTTAAACCTTTTGGAGTAAAACAAACACTTGAGTATTCTTATATTTTTTAAGTATGAAATGTGCTTCAAAGCCGTTGTTTTTTTTGGTTTTTGGCGCCAAAATTTGGCTTCGAAGCCAAATATTTTACTTTGAAGCTAACCTCAGTATCTGGGTTGTGTTTTTCCCTCCAAAAGTATCAATATTAAAGGAAACTCTTCGTATTCGTACTTCTAATACTTAACGACTTACGCAATATATTTTTCAGACACAAAAGCTTTTAAAAACCCTTTTGTTTCGTGCTCTGAAATCACTTGCTCTTTTAACACACAAACCCTACCGTTCTTCTGTTAACCCTCTCTTCCTTGCTACTTGCTATCAATGGATCCTTCCTCGCTGAAAATGCTCGCTGGCGACCGTATCAGCCCTACCATGGCTTTGAAGAAATGTATTGATGAAGAAATCGCCAAGCTAACAACTGGTGGGTCAAGCGCCATAGATGGACGTCTCTTTGTTCCTCGCCACAGCAACCAACAAGAGTACGTTCTAGGTCCCATCTTTCAGGAAGCCCTTGACTAACTTCCAGCTTTATACCCCCGTTTGGAGGACCACTTTCTTCTCTACGAAGGAGGGCTTGACTAGAGCAATTGAAGAGTGACCCGGCCTCATCGTTCCTGGCCGACATTGAGAACCGAATGGGAGGAATGGTATGACAGAGTTGTACCTGCCAGAGAAGATGACCTACAGGAACTCTGTATCCTCGACGCCCTTCGTCTTTCCAGGTTCATCATTCCTGAGGACCCCTTTTTAATTCCTGCTGCTCTATGTTTTTGGAATATGCCTTTTAAATTCTTCCAATTTCGGTGCGGCATGATGGCCCCCACCATTTTTGATATTTGCCATCTCTTAGGGCTTTCACCCCTTGGCTCTCCTTTCACTCCCAACTACCTGACCTCCTCATCAAATTTTCCCTTCCAAATTTTAAACTCTTCTTACAAAGGACTTCAGAAATTTGGCAAAAATAAAAGGGAAGGCCCCGTGAGGGACAGAGAACTATTTTCCTTTATTTTATACTGGTTGTGCAAATTTCTCTTTTGCACCTCATCTCAAAGGATTATGCCTGAGTTTGCTCCTCTTGCGAAGGAACTTGTCTTGAAAAAACGCATAGCTCTTGCCCCTTATCTTTTAGGTCATGTCTACAGAGCTTGCTCCCAATTTTGCGAAAAACCTCTTGACGTTAATCAAGGAGGTCCCCTCTGAGTGCTCCAGCTCTGGCTCTTCGCCTATTTCACTGATCTGCATTCTAAATGCCTAAGATTCCTTGTTCAGAATCCTAGCACCTATGGGGAGAAGTATGCTAGGATTGTTCTTTATCCTGCTTCCTTCGCTTATTACCTTGCTTTCTTTCACCAACTCTCTATTTCTCCATCTCCCTTCTTCTTTTGCCCTTTCGATACCAACAAAGGACCTGCCTGACTGAAAACTTTTCTGGCTGATAAAGAGTGTTCCACCTCACCTCATAAAGATATGTGGGCTTCTATACTGCTACCAAGGGAGTTGTTCATTGGCACTTTAAACCCTCGAGCTTATAAATGCATATCTGAGGTGTATTGCCCTTCTCAGTTTGCTAGACAATTTGGGCTCACTTAAGGGATACCTGTTCCACTTTGCAGTCTCTCGAATATTCACCTCACAGCTAGAGACTTGAGAATATCTAAATCAAAGCTAGAGGCGACAATATTCAATCTACTGAAGGAATTGAATGAATTTCAATTTGTCCCCTTTCTTCCATCTGGCTTAGTTTTGAAAAGATTCCAGAACTGGTGGACAGCCAATATGGAAGTGCGCCTATCTGTACACCCTCATGACTTGCTAATAGGGTTAGGAGTGCCTTCAAAGGCTAAGTCAGCAACAGTTAAAAACATTCCTCCTCTTCCTGAAGCTACCAAAACTTCTCCTGCAGCCTCACCCCCTCCAGCTAGAGTTACCAGAGTTGCTTCGAAGAAGGGTAAGTATTTTTAGGTTCCCTTTTTTTTTTTTTTTTTTGAATCTTTTGTTTGTTTCCTTTACACTCATGTTCTTTGGTGCAGGGTCCCTACAAGAAGAATCCCCCAAGAGAGCTGAAACTTTAGCTACTCTTAAAGAGAGACAACAACAGAAAAAGAAAAGGAAGCTAATCCTTCTTCCTGAGTAATCTGAATCTCAGGTAGAAGAGAGAGGTTGAACAAGAGCAAGAAGTACCTTTGCAAAGAACAAAGAGACAGAAGGTGGCTGTCTCCCCTTCTGATACAATCAAAAAACCTACTCTCGAGGCAACTACCACAATAATGGAGAAAGAACTCACCTCTGAAGAATCTGAACCCCAAGTTGAAAAGAGGGAGGTCGAAAAGGAGCTGATAGTATCATTGCCAAGAAGGAAGAGAAAGAAGGTGACTGTTCCTGCTACTGACTTGGTTGAAGACCCCATTCATGAAGCAGCTGTCAAGGCAGTAGAGCAGGAACATTCCAAGGCCATAATTGTCTTCGAGAGGGCTGAAGAGAGATGGCAGCAACAATTTCTAAGAGAGGAAGCTGTTGCCGTTGATGCATTACAAAGGGAAACAGTAAGAAGGCAACAGATTGCCGAACATCATTCCCTTCGCAGCTCTCCCATTATTGCCAATACTTCTGGAGCAAGTAATTTCTTTCATACTTCTGCTGTTTTTCCCTTGTCAGCTTTTGGTATTGAAGTTTGACATTGCTTTACATTTCTTCCTCTTGTAGCAACAATTACTGCGTTTATCTTTCCAATGAGGCCTCCCTCGATTTCAATTAAAGTTGATCAAATGCAGAATGTCAGAGTCATCCAAATCGTACTCCCACTTCCAAGGCCTACATTCGATGTACCTTCTTTGAGCCACAGCATTCCTATATCTCTTCTTCTTGGCTTAGAGCCATACCTCCCTTTCTTGACCTTTAACCTACCTCAGTCCACTTCTTCTTCGAGCCTTGCTCCTCTTCCTTCTTTCACAGGAATTCCAACTGCTACTCCATCTCTGATGGCAGTTGATCCTCCTATAGAGGGTGCTGGTAGTTCTCCAGCCCATAGTGCATTACCTTTGCATACCTCCAGCCCCTCTTTACTTGATTCATTGGTGGCTAAGACCATAGAGACTGCCAAAGATGCTCCATCCATTTCTCCTATTCCCATGCAGTCCTCTGTGCCTTCCACCACAACTCTCTCTGCGCCTCTCATGTCTATGGATGAGGTTGATGTCTTCAAAGCTAGACTAGCTAGTCTCTTCGACATACCCTCTACCTCTCCAACATTGAATGTTGAAGCTGAGCCATTAGTTTTGGCTGACTCCTTGCTGAAAATTTTTGAGAGCTCTCCTTCCTCTAGCAGCAAGCCTTCTGCACCTTCGATAGACCTGGACACATGCCTGGAACTGTTGATTTTTTTTTCGAGGATCCCCTTCGAGGCTCTGCAAAGGCCTATAATCAGAAATGGGTTCCTCCAATGTTGCAAAATTGCTGAGCAGTCTGGCATGAACGTTTCAAGTCATTTATCTCAGGCAGCAGCTACTGTCGATTTTTACATCAGCATTTGTCAAGCTGCCAAGGCTGAGGATGAGAAATTGGCTGGCGACCAGAGTTTTGTTTCCCAAGTACATACTGAAGTGTCAAAGCTTAAGGAACAACACTCCTCTGCCTCCCACTTTCGAGTCCAACTACTGGAGAGAAAAGCTCAACTTGAAGAGGAGCTAGCTGCAGTAAATCAAGCCTTAGTCTGAACTGATACCAAATTGCAAATCACCAACCAAGGACTGGCTGATCGAAAGGAAGAGATGGCTGCAGCTATTCAACTAGTTTCATCATTTAGCAATAGGAAATCTATTGTACAAAAACAATTAAGACACTGTAATGATTTTTGGGCCAATTTGTGGCAAAATGTACTTAATTCTTTATGAAAAAGCAAATTTTTGTCTATCATTTAAGCAGTCTGTAACACGAACGTGAGGGAACTCGCTGGTTACAGTTCGGACTCCCCTTTTTTGTTTGTTGCGGTTCGTAATCTGAACCAAAGAGTCCAACTCTGGCAAATCGTTTTGAGAAAAAAAAAAAAAACAGATTTTGAAAAGAAGTGCCAAACATGGACTGCTTTGCCAGATACAGAGTCGCCACCTAAATATTTTTAAAATGGAAAATTTAGGAAACCCTGACTCGGTGCCGAGGGCGACGTGTTCGTCATCACAAAAGTTGTCTTGGCTCGGGAGCTTGGGTACGATCGGGGAAGGTCAGCTATGAGCACCCCCTTTCGCCCGATCCGAAGACCGGCCTCTACTAACCGTGATATCCGATTTGGAAAACGTTATGTGTTCTTGTTCCAATTATTAGCCTAGAATTACAATGTTATGCGCGCAACAAATAAGTATAGACTAGATTGCCTAATTTGGAAACAAACATTGCATATCCGTTTGTTTTGAAAACAGTTTCGGAATTTGCTACTCGCAAGTAGGCTAAAACACGGATTTCGATGAGTTTTTCCAACTCAAGCAATCCAACCTCCACCCACAGGCATTCAAACAGTTTATCTCATATAAGCATTTAGCCACATGGTAATCATACTGTCATATTAACATTCACACGCATGCGATATGCTAAAGCATAAATACTTACATCGTACTTCGTGCCAAAACAATAAACTGGTTAGCAAACATGCATGCCCTAGTTCATGTTAAGTGACTAATGCATCACATACAGGATGTGATTAGGATAGGCTCGGCTAACCCTAAAATGGCATGTGAAAAGCGATCATTCGGTGCACGTATTCAAGTTAGATTTGAAGATACAATGCAGTTTGTATGATGTACCGAGCCCGGTGCATGTAAGACAAATGTATGTATGCACGCATGCATAGCATAAGGTATGCTAAGATAAACGTGCCCTAATCTACCATCGTAAGCAGGTAAATAAAAGGGAAGAAAGAAGTGGGGGTTGGAAGACATACACACCACTCACACACACTTATTACAGACTTGCCCTCACCCGGAGGGACCAAAAGAATAATACAAATTAATTAACTACGCAAGCTAATTAAATATTACAAATTGCCTAATTAATTAACAAATTAACCACGCTAAGAAAAGCAGTAAACCGCCTCGGGGAGAGGGCTCAATGCACGCGCGCTCGGATTCCGCTCGGAATTGCACTGCCATGCCTAGCCTGCCTCTGTTTTTCCTGTTTTGCTTCTCTGAAGACTGCCAAAGTCTTAAGAATGCCTCCCTGGATACTGGGAATCACCACCGGCTAAGTAGAAAGACTACCGGCAGTGAATTTGTGGTCGTCGGCACAAAATGAATCCACCGGCCATTGATTGATCACGGCCGGCACTAAATATCACGCCCGGCAATGAATTCTCGCAGAACTCGCAACTCACAAAGAAGAGAGGATGTAATCTTGCATGGCAATGCTATTCAAGCTATGTAGGCACCAAACACATTCCCTATCATGTTAATGACTCAAGGAAGGATGTGCCTCGATTCTCGGGCCACCAATCACGCATTTCCATGCATGATGGCCTAAAGAATTAAGTGTGCAACTTTCATGTCAAATGAAATGCAAACCAAACAATCAAACCAAGGCCCAATTCCTATCACCAAGTCAAGGAACAAGGCATGCATGTCTATGTGTGCAATCCTAAGCATGTCAACTAGTATGCAACATGGGATGCAAACAAGAATGCTAGTATGCAAACACACATACAAGGCAAGCATGCAAACCAAGCAAAAGGGTGGACTTAAACATGACTTAGGCAACTCCAAATAGGCCTAAAATCAGTGGCCAAAAGCAAGGAAGTGAAAGCCAAAATGCACACACATATGCAAGTGCTCATGGTCCAATACTTAAAGCATAATGGGGCAACTTTTAAACACATTTAAAAGGGCATAAATATGAGCAATTAGCATGCGAGTTAAGCTCTTAAATCATGTTATAAGAGGTGCCAAACCAACTCACACAAGACAAACAAAAGCATGCAATTGGCCCAAATACTTGAAGCAAGCCAAGAGGCGTTGAACTACACTTGACAAGACCTAACATGGCAAGACTTAAGCAACTAAAATCATAATTTTAGCACACAAAATCAAGCCCAAAGGACCACTTAGATGGCATCTAAATGGTTTGGATTCGAAGGCATGCACAATGGTCAAAACATAGGGCATACAACACATGCTCTCAAAGCAACAAAGAAGCACCTAAGGCAAGCATATGAGCATGCCAAAGGGACTGATATCACATGTTGGATGGTTCCAAACCACCAAAATGATGCAATCAACACATGCTACACATTCACATACTTGAGGCATACAAGCCTAACAAGCTACAAATGCAAAGGAGCTATACTAAGCATGCCAAAATTGATCCAAACAACTATGGACAGACCTAAAGCATGGCAAAATAAGCACAAAACATTCACAAGGCTAAGCCTAAAACATGCTCGAACAAAGGCTAACAACCTAAGGCATGTTAAGGGATCAAGGAGGCATTACATGGCAACTATACTAAACATGCATGGAGTACCAAAACCAACTTAATACAAAGTTATGACATGGCAATATAAGCATAAAATACAGCCCTGGCATGCTCAATACATACTTGAACAAAGACTTCCTTAAAAGACCAAAAATGGTCCCTTTCAAGGACAACAAGGAGAGGGGGTGGCCCTCCCCTTTTGGAGACTTCAAGGCACCATCCCCACCACTGAAATCCCTCAAGATTTCAGTGGTGAAGAGGCCCAAACATCAAAGTCTCGAAACTTGCACAAAATAGCACAAAATGGGGCCCTTTCAAGGCCTAAGGGTGGTCAAACTTCCCCAAAGCACAAAACACTCTTAATAAACTATCAAGAGGGCCTAAAAACAGAACTTTTTTATGTTATACACTAAACACAAAAACAGCTCTAAGATAGGTAGAAATAGGATGCAAAAATGGGGTAAAAAGTACTAGTTTCTTACCCTTGTTGACCTTCTTCACCAAGGAAGGACCAGCTGCCTCCTTGAGCTTAAACCAGCCCCAAAACTCTGAAAATAGTCCCTTAGAACCTCAATAGCCAAGGAAAGGTGTAATGGTAGGTGTTTGTATGCAATACTATGAACAAATGCACCTAGAACACCCCAAAGAGGAATAGATAGAGATAGAATATATATCAATTCTAACCCTAAAACCAGAGCTTCTAGCAATGTTTTTCTCTCTAAAATGTCTAACCCTAATGCCAAGAGAAGACCCTCTCCTATATAGGCAACCAACCTTGTAAAGCTTGTCAAAAAAGCTAACAAGAAGAGCATCCCTCCATACACGTGTATGGAGGGGAACCAAATGCCAAACAAATCTCAAAATATCTCCAAAAGCAATGAACAAGAATGGCTAGCCAAAAATGTCATTTTGACAAAAATGATCACGACCGGCAACAAAAAGTGCCGCCGGCAATATATATGTTGCCGGTGGCAACAAAAACCACCGGTGGCCTCTAGCTAGTGCCGGTGTGTGGGGATGCCTCAAAAGGCATTCCCCGCCTTCCAAGGCAAAACACAAGTGTTTGGTGCAAAACCAAACACAAGATGAAGTTCGGAGATCCCGAGACAAGGCGTGAGTCGAGAACTCCGGGAACTCCAAACAAACACAAACATGGATAATCACCGAGTGTTCAAGCGGTGACGTCCAAGTCTTGAGGACGGTCAAAAATGGGGTGTCTACAGTTGCCCCTCTTTGACAGAACTCGGAAGTCATCACAATGACGGGAGTGAATGTCAAAGCCCAGAGACGACCCATTTTTGACAAGGCCGAAGACTTGGACAAACATACAAGACAAACAAGGTATGCGCCCGAAGGCAGGGGCAAAATGCAACTGAAAATGCAAGAAGCCGAGCATAACTTATGATCATGCAAAGAAAGCTGTAACGAAGCACACTTGCGACAGTTATAAGCTAGCATACACCAGACTACACTACAATGCAGAAAGGATGTAAGAGAATTATGTAATTCTCTGTACGTCTCACGCGGAGGATACAATACTCAGGCAAATGCTGGTTGCACCGGCCTCAAATGAACCGTACATACAATATCGTGCCTGAAAAGAAAACAAACTTAACAGGTACAATGTTGTTAGCAATATGCATAACAATGCAATGATGAATGCAAAATGATATGCACTATATACAAAACTAAGTGTAAACAATGCAAATGATAATGCAATTCAATTGAAACAATGCAAACTACATGCCGAGCAATTGAATCACGATTCAATCACGAGCGGTTCGAAACCACAGGTATGTCAAATAGGTTGATGGGAGTAACAAGTCCGTCTACCATAGAACGATGTCTGAACTATGAGTGATGCAGACGGACACAAGAACAAGTATTGGGGGGGGGAATGACATAAGTGGGGCGACAACCCGCTAGGGAAAGAACAATGATCCTAATGCCGGATGCAATAATTACACTATAGTGTAATGGAAATGGATATGGCGTGCAGCCAAAACCGTATCTTGCCTAGGAAAGGCATGTATGCATACAAGCCATGTCTAACACAGAAAAGGTACCGCCACCCTCAAACCAAGTTCATCAAGGAACAGGCGCGTACACATGCAGAACTGTGTTTTGACGTGAGAAGTATGAGCACATACCAGACCAAGCTCAACAAGGAAAGATGCAAGCCATAGATGGAAGATGATGCAGTGGATGCATGCAACTAAAATGCAATATAGATGGATGAGTGAAGGCGAAACATGCGTATCGACGCAAGTGAAGAATGCACGACAATGCAGGTGGAAGCGAAACATGCGCGTCAACGCAAGTGAAGAATGCACGACAATGCAGGTGGAAGCGAAACATGCGCGTCAACGCAAGTGAAGAATGCACGACAATGCGGGTGGGTAATGCAGTGGGTGCATGCAAACTATAATGCAATATAGATGGACGTTTACAGAAAAAATGCATGACATATGCACTATATTACAATGAAATGCATGACATATGCATTATGTTTTTTGGATTTTTTTGGATTTTTTGAAATGCATGACGTATGCAATATTCACAATGATGCATGACATATGCAGTATTCACAATGGTGTATGACATACGTAGTATTTACAAATGATGCATGACAATGCAGTATTTACAAATGATGCATGACAATGCGAAATAAGGAGATGCACGACAATACGAATGACGTGCGAGGCGACCTATGTATTGAGGTGCATGACAATGCAAAGGGGGTGCGTGTTACAACACGTGTTGAAGGTGCATAACAATGCCACAGGAGGCGATGACGCGATGTAATGCACCGAAATAGTGCGATGAACGCATGCAACGCACGCGGGGCAACTTTTGAATCTTGTAAAAGGCAAAAGGATACAAAATGATACAACATTGCATGAATTTGAGTGCTACGCACGGAAGGTGCGGTCCGAGGTCAAAACGGAAGCTGGTTGAGCATCAGAGATACACTTTCTTGCACTTTCTTGGGCTACAAAGACCAGAAACCACTCATATGGCCTAAACAAGGCTGTGGGAACATCACCAGCTAGGCTAGGAGGCCACCGGCTGTCCACCGGCTGCAAATAAATTCCATCGGCACAATATTCTGCCGGCCGGCACAAAATGTTGTTGAGTCGGGGCAGATTCGACTTTTCGCCTCGGGTCTTTTAAAATAGGGTTTCTAAACCCTATTCTTCACTTTCCCTCTAGCCGAAAATCACACTTTCTCTCTCTTAGAGTTCTTTTCCTCTCCTCATTTCCTCATTTCTTTGTGTTCTCGCGCCTTTTTCGTCGTTCGATTCGCGAAGTTCATCGCGTTTCGAATATTTTCGACCGATTGAAATTTCATTTCGGCACCTCCTTTGCCATTTTCACCTTTTTGGGACTTGTTCCCCTCGATTTCCTCTTCATTTCCATGCCTTTTCACATCCCGACCTTTCCGGCCATTTTCCACCCTCCCGGGGGTTGACTTTTCAGTTGACTCTTCGTATTCCGACCCTAACTTCATTCCTCGACCATTTTCCCATCATTCTCGATATGGCCGACGACATTCCACGCGGTGGGACTCCCTTGGATCACGAGATGGATCCCGAGGTCGAGCCTCCGCTGAGCGAGCGCTTTGACCCGGCGACTCACGCCGGCAATTCACGTCCTACCACCCGACGGACTACGCCAGGTCAGGGGCTTCGATATGGCGTTGGATCCTGAGCTCTTGCTACGCGAGCCTGTCTCCCACCTATCCTCCGGCGCTTCCGAGGTAACTTTTCTTGCTTTACTTTCCGCGATGTAGAATGTTTAACTGCCGATTATCATAATCGCATTCTTTAATTGCTTAGTTCCGATACATCGATATATCAGATATTGTAGTTGATTACAAACGCGTTGGTAAATCGACATCTGTTTAAGACTCACACGCGCACACACTGCACTAGCCTTGAACCACTCAAACCACGGCACACACCGTATTTCACTGCAAACACCGACACCCGATACCTGTTTGAATCTGAAAATATGCACGCATGCCACATTTGCACTGAGCCACACAAACACGCTGACGTATCACATGTTATAGTTCACTAAAAGCATACCAGCACCCGGTATCTGTTTGAATCTGATAAACTTGCACACATGCCAAATTTGTATTGAACCACTCAAACACGTTGACGCATCACATGTTGTAGTTCACTATAAGCACACCGGCACCCGGTATCTGTTTGAATCTGATAAACTTGCACACATGCCAAATTTGCACTAGATTTTGACTGTTTCTTCAAAATTGTACATTTTATATTGCTTCGCAATTATTTGTTTGAAAACAGGGAGACTCCCATACCATTCGCGGGTATGGGAACACTGTTGCTCGCGAGTGGTACGCCGAGCTTCCCGACGCAGTTCGCCGCATTAGGACGAGCAGCTTTGGCGCCTTTTTGCGGGACTCTCAGCTCACGACATACAGACCTCTCCTCGCCGCTCTGGTGGAGAGGTGGTGGGACACCACCGATTCGTTTCATTTGTCGGCAACCGGGGACATGACGATGACCCCTTATGACTTCTCGATGCTCACCGGCATCGGGGTAGGGGGTGATCCGATCCTCTTCGACACTGACATGAATGAGTGGACCGCGGCTTAGGTCTACTTACTTGGCGCGGCACCGCCTCGCTGGCCCGGCTTCGTCCGGACTCTGGTTCGAGGTGCGCCCGAGTCCAACCTCCTCGTTGATGCACCGATGACCCCGTGAGGTCGGAGAGATACGCACGCAGCTTCCTTCTGTTCCTTTTTAGGTCGACCATCTTCGCCGACCGGGCGAACACGGTTTCTCTCGCTTCTCGCCAAGACCGTGGATGTCGAGATATTTTGCATTATGATCGGGTGGCGCCGCCTGCCACCCTTTATGGATATATGAGCTCACCTCCCGCGGCAAAGGGATGCTGTTCGGGGTTCTTGGCGTGCTTGGGAGGTACATTTTTTTTTCGCTTTCATTTCGCTTTATTTTCTCAGATTTTGCATTGCACACATCGTAGTCTGCTTACACTTGCTATATATCGTATACACGGCACACACATACTGCTTTAATCGATCAGACATCGCCACACTGTACACTCTACACAATACACTGCACAACACACGGCTTTGCTATTTCTGCCTTCTATTCTGTATTCTGCTTTATCTGATAAATGCAGTGGTATTTATCTTGCGCCAGGGTTTACGCCTACTTTCCTAGGCTCGCCCTCGCATTCGGCGCGAGACTCCTCGTCGCCCCCTTTTCACGCCGCTTGACGGAGATGCACCCGAGGTCATGGAGACATTCAGCTTCTTCCGCCGCTACTTCGACACCATCACCCCTGCCGAGGTATGTTTTACTTACAGTTCATTTAAGCTTCGTCTTTCCACTGTATATTTGCAATATCAGCAGGTAACAAACTGTATTTCATCTTCAGATCACCTGGCGGCCGTGGGCTCCACTGCCAGCGATGATGAGGGATCGGTTTGCCGGTGCCGATGAGACCTCACGTTACCGGATTCTGCTCGAGGGCCCGGTCTGTCGGGCTTGGTACCTGGGTGAGCGTTTCTTACGCCAGACCCTGGGTTTACCGAAGCAGATAGTCCCGGTGCATCCTCCTGAGCACATGCGGGATACGGAGAGGTTCAGTGCCGAGCTGATGGCGGACTACACCATTGGCTGGGAGGCAGACGATTTCCGAGGCGAGGGTGATTACTCAGAGTACGTCCGGACCTTCATCATGCGACCTCTGAGCGGCGGCCACCGAGCAGAGAGAAAGAGACCGGCGGCGCCAGCGGCTGGAGCGGGAGCAGGAGGGGCTGTAGGGGGAGCGCCGAGGAGGGCCCGAGTCCGTGGCAGAGGTGGAGTTCAGCGAGGGCGAGGGTCCGGTTAGTCTGTTCTGCCCGCTTCATTGACTTTCCGAGGGCAGGATGGGGCGACCTACCAGATCCCCTTTGCTCCTCCACTGGCTGATCACGAGCTTGTCGGTGTCCCCGACTTGCCTCCGGTATGTATTACTGCATTTTTTTACAGTCATTTCATTTCAGTTTATTTGATATTCCACAGAATATTGATGCATCTGATACTTTCGCAGGCGTCTTCTGGGTACACCCGGCAGTCATTGGAGATGAATGCCTCCATGATGGGGATGCTACAGCGGACATTCGACCTCCTAGCCCTTTACAGCATTCCGGTATGTTCTTTCTGACCACAGCCTCAAACCATATACAACCGCTTACATAATCGGCGATAATTGCGACATCCGATAGATCGCTCACGGCTTGATACATCAGACTCATACATTGCATTCTGCATTGATTCACTGCTCACGGCATACATACACTATACTCATACATTGCATTCTGTACTAATAAATTGCTCACAGTATTCATACACTGCACTCATACACTGTATTCTGCACTGATAAACTGCTCACGACATTCACAGACTGTACTCATACACTGTATTCTGCACTGATAAACTGCTCACGACATTCACAGACTGTACTCATACACTGTATTTTGTACTGATTCACTGCTTACAGTATTCTGATGTATTTGCCTTTCTTGCTTTTTCAGCCTCCCTTCCCGATTCCTCCGGTGGGTGGCGCTCCGACTGGACCTCCCACTTCTACCCGGGATGGCAGAGTATACCCCCGCACCAGAGGAGGGCGCACTCATGTAGGGAGCAGCTCGCGGGCTCCAGTTCCGGATGACGAATATGAGGCAGAGACAGAGGCGGAAGAGACCGGTGATGGCTCAGACTCGAGCTCAGACGGCGATGCCCCTGGTAGTGCCCCTGTTAATGACGTTCCTGGACCTTCGTCCAGGAAGAGGACCAGGACAGATTGACTACCGAGCCATTTTGACATTTGATACAGATTTTGCTGTTTTCTTTTTCTTTTGCTTTTTTGCATTTTCCCCTTTTGTTAGTAGTTAGGGTACTTTTGTACTGCCGCAGGCAGATTTTGTTTCCTTCGAAACTATGTACTTGAAAAGATGATGTGAAATGAAACAAATTTTTGTCTGAAAAAGTGTTTACATTTGTGTATATTTCATGCCTGCATCAGACAGCATCATATTACACCTCAAATGTAAATGATATTAACTGTTGTCCGAAAATTGAGCACTTGCACTATGATAATCGGATAACCAACCAACTAACAAAGAAACAACTCATACAAACCATCGCTCAAATTGAATAATACAAATTTATACTTCATCGGGATTGATTCAAGATACAAATTTATAACACAAAGACTTTGTTCATCCTGCACACAAGAAACCCTAAACAAATGACCCAACTGACAAGACGGATCATGAAATCAAATAGCTGGAGTTGAAACACACTTGATGTCCCAAATTTTCCTTTCCTTCTTGCTTCAAGATTTAATGTAGAGAATGGCACACCATTCTGAGCACAAACAACGATTTTTTTTGAAATAAGGAAGGGTTTTCAACCGGGGTGTCGAGCCTACCACAGAACACGGCGAGGCAGACTCAAACTAAGAAACAAGAGGCACGCGACCTATCATAACAACACATGCTTGAAAAAGACTCAAAGCCAAAATCGAGATCGAAAAATCAAAAGGATACGACACACGGACATGTTTATGAAAAGACCTCAAATCTCGAGGAGCCAATTCCTCCGGGTATTATTCTCACCCTTTCTGATTTGTGATACTCACACCACTCGGCCCTCATGCTTGGTTTTTCTCTCAAAACCCTTTTCTTACTTTTCTCTCAACTTATTCCTCTCTATTCTTTATTCTCTCATTTTTCATCCCTCCCCAGAGTGGTTGATAGGTAAACGAGAGGTCGTGGGTTCACGCCCAAAGATCAAGTAGCTCACGGCTATTCCTTCATGGATAGAATGCCTTTCTGGCAAGTATGTTGACGGGGGAAAGATAGAAGACCTGACTCAATTGTGCCCCTAGTTCGTCACTTTGACCATTTTTTTTTGTTTTCTTCCTAAAACAGTTTTGATCAAAATGAGAGTTGGATTAACACACTTATTCGATTTTTGATTTGAAAATCATGCGAATCAAGCTGTGAGCACTGAAAATTCTCCTTTTTGGGTCCAAACATGGTCCAATTTTGAAAAATGAAATAGTTTTCGAGAAAATAGTCAACTTCAGTAAAAAATTTCAAAAACTATTTTTGCAAACAGTCAATGCTCAAACGAGCACGGAACTTACCCTCGAGATATGCAACCTCGGATCGGAGGCAATGGAAAATTGCCCCTGGCTTAAAGGGGAATAAGGCAACGGAAAGTTGTCCCTGGTTTGGACGGTAACTTAGGGCAACTTATGGCAATGCATGGCAACAGAAAGTTGCCGCTTGTTTGGATAATGTCGCGGCATATTGTAAGCCAGTCCTTGTTGACGACGATCGGACCCTCGGACGCGGAGGAGACGAAGACGGTTTGAATCAATATATGGACACAGTCACCTGGAAGGTGCTGGTGGTTGGACTTCAAGATAAAGTTGGTCACGTAATTCCAGGTTGTTGCAATCAAGACATTGGATTCGGAGAAGGCAAAAGTGATCAAAACCATGACATGGACTGAGACGTTATGGAAGCGTTGGGGCTGGACTTCAAGATGAAGTTGCCTACGTATCCCAAACATGGGAATCAAGCCTTACGTAGTTCCGGTTAAGGTACACTCGGGTATTTTAACCTTCACTGTTTAGGCTCTAACTTTTGC
The DNA here is from genome assembly GCA_025200525.1 of Camellia lanceoleosa. NCBI lineage: Eukaryota > Viridiplantae > Streptophyta > Magnoliopsida > Ericales > Theaceae > Camellia > Camellia lanceoleosa. Next base: position 8,105,634 of record CM045760.1, read on the forward strand.
CAAGGTGCCCAATGCGGGTTTTCGACCTTGCGGGCTATGTTTTTCTTTTTCTTTTCTTTTCTTTTGCATTTTCATTTATTTTCTTTCTTTTCTTTTGCTATTATTTTTTGTATTTTTCTTTTCTCTTTTTTTCTTCTTTTTTTTCTTTTTTCTTTTCTTTTTCTTTGCTCTAACTTTTGCCTGGGCCGCCCTTCCGGGTTTTCGGCCTAGCGAGCCTCTCAAAGGGTAAAAAGTGTAGCAAGCCCATGCTAAATGGTTTTAAGATTGAAGCCTTTCTGTGTCCAGGAGAATGACCATTGTGTTGATTTGCAGAAAAGTCCATCACGGCTACTTCATGAGCCTTGCTTGGTGGGATTTGATCTTCTTGATCTGGCTTTGGTGCTTCTTGCTCGAGGGCTGCTTCAAAATGGGCCACACAGGCGTTTCTTGGCACTGTTGAACGTTTTGACCGGATTCCAGGTTTTGAAACAAATAAATTGAATCTTGAGGCTGAGAGCGATCCTGGGCTGCACAATCTCAAGAGCGATTCCACACAGGTCTTCGCAAGACTGCGCGAAACATTTTGTTTTTGAAAGTTTTTAAAAAAGCGACAAATCGCTCGCGCAGAAGATAGTGTGGAACCACCGATCGGACCAGATCCTTCTCAAGATTACTCACGACAAGCATGATTTCATTCATTAAAAGCTTAGCAGGCCTCTCTTTCTCTCAAAATGATCAAAATTTTACAAAACCCGAGGAATTACGTCCTCTTCGTTTTCATCACCGCAGTGTTCGAAAAGGGGTTTAATGAAAAGCTTAGGTCATCACGACGATGTTTAAGGCACAAGAGAGTAGGCGAAATGTACTGTCGTTTCCTTCACATCTTCGCGGCTAACTCAAATAGCAACAAATACGGAACGTGATAGCCACAGCTGTTTCATTCAGATTCTCTGATTGCGATTGGCTTCTCAACAGAGACAGACTCAAAAGGAACACGAAGGAAGTAAATATAAAGTAAAACAGTGTTCGAGGTAATAACCCCGGAATCACCTGGTATTCTATACAAGAGGGACTGACTCATTACAACAAGACAGACCCTGTAAGCAAAAAGACTGACTCAATACAGAGAGACAGACTCGAAACAAAACAAAAGACTGACTCGACACCCAAGTCAGAATTTATAAAAATTAACAGAATTTATAAAAATTAACATTAACAGATGCCCAAAAATGCGTGCCAAACGCCACATCCAAAAATGCGCCAAGCACTACCCACAGGTGGTTGACCTTTTGATTACATACTTGCAATATCTGTGTCCTCAAAATCCAACAACTGGGTGGTGACGGACTTTGCTGAGGTGGGGGGAAGGATAACCTCGTTATCTATCAAATCTTGCACCTCGTGCCGGAGGCGGAAACAATTGTCGGTAGCATGGCGGTCATTGCGGTGGTACGACAAGATCTTGGCGGTCATGAGTATCAGGGAGATTTTTCGGGAGAGGCCGAGGCTCCAGGGGTTTAAGGTGTCCCCTCTCGGCAAGGATTTGAAGTGCCTTGGACAATGGCATGTAGAGAGCATGGAAGACCCTGCACCCTCGGGGCAGGTATATTGGAGCCTGAGCACTCTTGCTAGATGCACTAGCGAACGGATCGGCGGGTGCGGCCTTGGATTTCTGATCCTTTCCGGATGCAAGGTTGGGAGCGGGAAGAACTGTTTTGGCATGACGGGGCCTATCCGATTCTCGATTGATCGAATTGCCCTCAGTAGTGGGGAAAGCATCCTCCATGACTTTTGACATAACTGCGGATATCTGTTGCTTGCTCATTCCCCTGGCTTTCAAAGCCTCTACTGCCCACAGCAGTTGTTCGATAGGGTCGGCATCTGCCTTCATCTTGCCTTTGTCTCTGGCCTCAGCCTAATCTAGAGTTTGGTTTGATGCGTCATTGCTATAGCTGGAGGCCATCTCCAGTTGGCTGAGTTCAATTACAATTCGTCCCAATAGCGAGGGCTCTTGGGGTATAAAGCCTCTGGCATATGGTGCGGCTGGTGGCGAAACAGACATCCTATAGGCGAGATCCGCCACGGATCTTTGAAGATCGCCTATCATTCACATTAGTTCAAATGTAGTAGGCTCGCGAGCCTGATATAGTTGAGGGGTCCAAACTGGGTGTGTGGCAGGCGACCTGGGTGGATGCGGCATGTCAACAGTAGTCTCACCCTGCGGGGTAATTCCTTGACTCAATGCGGCCGTCATGACCACGACCTCTTCTGAATTCTGCGTCATGCTCGATCGCCAAGAAGGAGATGACACTAGTCTTCGATCGACCTCTAAATCTCGAATCAAACGGAAAACAAGCGATTTCAAATTTCAAACAAATCAAACACGGGTGTAGCCAACAACAATCGCACTCTACTATCGATCATCGCTTCCCTAGAATCACTGCTCAAAACCGAATTGATACCCGCATATAATCGATTCTCAACAACACTGATACTAGTGCCCTCGGGCCTGATGCTCAAACTTTGCAAACTGATATATGCGTTCCTTGCAGAGATACACTCTAAAAGCATATAGCAGGTAAATGAGAGCCAATACACCCCTATGTTGGGGTAGGGTTTCCCTGTCCTATTTTGTCAGGAGCTAGGGTTTCACTATGCACGCAACGGCTTCAAACAACCTATATCGGGTAAGCAACCTGTCCTAGTTTGGAATGGTCACTATGGATCCGAATATGTACTAGGTCGAATGGTCGAAAATGGTGCCCCGGTAAAACCGGGGTTTGTGTTCCCATACTGGCAGAGCCCGCAACCGGTCAGCCTTATGGTCATGCCTTGACAAGACAAGCCTCCAGCAAACCGCTCAGGAATAGCAGATGGCCAACACGGTGTCCTAGGCGCACCAATGCACATGCAATGCAAAGAAACACATAAATGAAAGCAAAACAGGATATCACGAGTTCGAGTCAAGCTCTCTAAAACTCTCCAGCAGAGTCGCCAGAATCGTAACGCTCATGCGGAACTCACTGTTACGATTCGGACTCTTTTTGTTTGTTGCGGTTCGTAATCTGAACCAAAGAGTCCAACTCTGGCAAATCGTTTTGAGAAAAAAAAAAACAGATTTTGAAAAGAAGTGCCAAACATGGACTGCTTTGCCAGATACAGAGTCGCCACCTAAATATTTTTAAAATGGGAAATTTAGGAAACCCTGACTCGGTGCCGAAGGCCACGGGTCCGGCATCACCCAAGTTGGGCTGGCTCGAGCTTGGGTACGATCGGGAAGGTCACTATGAGCACCCCTTTCGCCCGATCCGAAGACCGGCCTCTACTAACCGTGATATCCGATTTGGAAAACGTTATGTGTTCTTGTTCCAATTATTAGCCTAGAATTACTATGTTATGCGCGCAGCAAATAAGTATAGACTAGATTGCCTAATTTGGAAACAAACATTGCATATCTGTTTGTTTTGAAAACAGTTTTGGAATTTGCTACTCACAAGTAAGCTAAAACACGGATTTCGACGAGTTTTTCCAACTCAAGCAATCCAACCTCCACCCATAGGCATTCAAACAGTTTATCTCATATAAGCATTTAGCTACATGGTAATCATACTGTCATATTAACATTCACACGCATGCGATATGCTAAAGCATAAATACTTACATCGTACTCCGTGCCAAAACAATAAACTGGTTAGCAAACATGCATGCCCTAGTTCATGTTAAGTGACTAATGCATCATATACATGATGTGATTAGGATAGGCTCGGCTAACCCTAAAATGGCATGTGAAATGCGATCATTCGGTGCACGTATTCAAGTTACATTTGAAGATACAATGCAGTTTGTATGATGTACCGAGCCCGGTGCATGTAAGACAAATGTATGTATGCACGCATGCATAGCATAAGGTATGCTAAGATAAACGTGCCCTAATCTACCATTGTAAGCAGGTAAATAAAAGGGAAGAAAGAAGTGGGGGTTGGAAGACATACACACCACTCACACACATTTATTACAGACTTGCCCTCACCCGGAGGGACCAAAAGAATAATACAAATTAATTAACTACGCAAGCTAATTAAATATTACAAATTGCCTAATTAATTAAAAAATTAACCACGCTAAGAAAAGCAGTAAACCGCCTCGGGGAGAGGGCTCAATGCACGCGCGCTCGGATTCCGCTCGGAATTGCACTGCCATGTCTAGCCTGCCTCTGTTTTCCCTGCTTTGCTTCTCTGAAGACTGCCAAAGTCTTAAGAACGCCTCCCTGGATACTGGGAATCACCACCGGCAAAGTAGAAAGACTACCGGCAGTGAATTTGTGGTCGTCGGCACAAAATGAATCCACCGGCCATTGATTGACTGCCGGTCGGCACTAAATCTTGCCCGGCCGCAATGAATTCTCGCGAACTCGCAACTCACAACAAAGAGAGATGTAATCTTGCATGGCAATGCTATTCAAGCTATGTAGGCACCAAACACATTCCCTATCATGTTAATGACTCAAGGAAGGATGTGCCTCAATTATCGGGCCACCAATCACGCATTTCCATGCATAATGGCCTAAAGAATTAAGTGTGCAACTTTCATGTCAAATGAAATGCAAACCAAACAATCAAACCAAGGCCCAATTCCTATCACCAAGTCAAGGAACAAGGCATGCATGTCTATGTGTGCAATCCTAAGCATGTCAACTAGTATGCAACATGGGATGCAAACAAGAATGCTAGTATGCAAACACACATACAAGGCAAGCATGCAAACCAAGCAAAAGGGTGGACTTAAACATGACTTAGGCAACTCCAAATAGGCCTAAAATCAGTGGCCAAAAGCAAGGAAGTGAAAGCCAAAATGCACACACACATGCAAGTGCTCATGGTCCAATACTTAAAGCATAATGGGGCAACTTTTAAACACATTTAAAAGGGCATAAATATGAGCAATTAGCATGCGAGTTAAGCTCTTAAATCATGTTATAAGAGGTGCCAAACCAACTCACACAAGACAAACAAAAGCATGCAATTGGCCCAAATACTTGAAGCAAGCCAAGAGGCGTTGAACTACACTTGACAAGACCTAACATGGCAAGACTTAAGCAACTAAAATCAGAATTTTAGCACACAAAATCAAGCCCAAAGGACCACTTAGATGGCATCTAAATGGTTTGGATTCGAAGGCATGCACAATGGTCAAAACATAGGGCATACAACACATGCTCTCAAAGCAACAAAGAAGCAAATAAGGCAAGCATATGAGCATGCCAAAGGGACTGATATCACATGTTGGATGGTTCCAAACCACCAAAATGATGCAATCAACACATGCTACACATTCACATACTTGAGGCATACAAGCCTAACAAGCTACAAATGCAAAGGAGCTATACTAAGCATGCCAAAATTGATCCAAAAAACTATGGACAGACCTAAAGCATGGAAAAATAAGCACAAAACATTCACAAGGCTAAGCCTAAAACATGCTCGAACAAAGGCTAACAACCTAAGGCATGTTAAGGGATCAAGGAGGCATTACATGGCAACTATACTAAACATGCATGGAGTACCAAAACCAACTTAATACAAAGTTATGACATGGCAATATAAGCATAAAATACAGCCATGGCATGCTCAACACACACTTGAACAAAGACTTTCTTAAATGACCAAAAATGGTCCCTTTCAAGGACAACAAGGAGAGGGGGTGGCCCTCCCCTTTTGGAGACTTCAAGGCACCATCCCCACCACTGAAATCCCTCAAGATTTTAGTGGTGAAGAGGCCCAAACATCAAAGTCTCGAAACTTGCACAAAATAGCACAAAATGGGGCCCTTTCAAGGCCTAAGGGTGGTCAAACTTCCCCAAAGCACAAAACACTCTTAATAAACTATCAAGAGGGCCTAAAAACAGAACTTTTTTATGTTATACACTAAACACAAAAACAGCTCTAAGATAGGTAGAAATAGGATGCAAAAATGGGGTAAAAAGTACTAGTTTCTTACCCTTGTTGACCTTCTTCACCAAGGAAGGACCAGCTGCCTCCTTGAGCTTAAACCAGCCCCAAAACTCTAAAAATAGTCCCTTAGAACCTCAATAGCCAAGGAAAGGTGTAATGGTAGGTGTTTGTATGCAATACTATGAACAAATGCACCTAGAACACCCCAAAGAGGAATAGATAGAGATAGAATATATATCAATTCTAACCCTAAAACCAGAGCTTCTAGCAATATTTTTCTCTCTAAAATGTCTAACCCTAATGCCAAGAGAAGACCCTCTCCTATATAGGCAACCAACCTTGTAAAGCTTGTCAAAAAAGCTAACAAGAAGAGCATCCCTCCATACACGTGTATGGAGGGGAACCAAATGCCAAACAACTGTCTCAAAATATCTGCAAAAGCAGCTGAACAGTAATCGGCTAGCCAAAAATGTCATTTTGACAAAAATGACTGCCGACCGGCAACAAAAAGTGCCGACCGGCAATATATATTGCCGGTGGCAACAAAAACCAGCCGGTGGCCTCTAGCTAGTGCCGGTGGTGTGTAGGGATGCCTTAAAAGGCATTCCCTGCCCTTCCAAGGCAAAACACAAGTGTTTGGTGCAAAACTAGACACAAAACAGTCGAGTTCGGAGATCTTGAGACAAGGCGCGTAGCCGAGAACTCCGGGAACTCCAAACAAACACAAACATGGATAATCACCGAGTGTTCAAGCGGTGACGTCCAAGTCTTGAGGACGGTCAAAAATGGGGTGTCTACACAGTCTTATGTTCTTGTACTTGGTGTTTATTTTATTCCTTGTGTTTCCCAAATGGTTGGAAAATAAGGTTTCAAATATCTGCCATTAATCTTTTTGGGATGTATATACCCATTCAAATTTCTCAAATGGTATGCTCCAAAAGGCAGAACTCTATGAATTTGATATGGTCCTTCCCAGTTAGGTGACCATTTGCCAAACTTATGGCTTTTAATTCCTATTGGGAGTATTGTCTTCCATACCAAATCACCTTCATCAAAGCCTATGTGTTTGACCTTCTTATTATAATTCTTAGCTGCTTTCTTCTTTTGGAAAAGAATGCTATTTAATGCCAAAATTCTGGCTTTCTCTATGCCTTCTAACTCCAAGCACATACTTTGATGGTACTGCTCAGGATCTAACTGATCTTGGCATCTTACCCTCAAAGATTTAATATTAATCTCCACAGGTAACACTGCATCATGCCTATATATTAAGGCATAAGAAGTGACTCCTGTGCTTGACCTTGGGGAAGTTCTGTAAGCCCACAAAACATCCAGCAACAGGTTATGCCAATCTCTAGGATTATCTTCCACAACCTTTTGTATTCCCTTTTTCAAGGACTTATTAGATGATTCAGCTTGACCATTGGCTTGTGCATAATAGGGTGTGGAATTAACAAGGCTAATTCCAAACTCTGCCACAAAAGACTTCACCATTTTCCCATCGAACACAGTCCCGTTGTCCACAGTTATGGTTTGTGGGATGCCAAATCTATGGATCAAATCTTTGATGAACCTAATGACCTCTGTCTGGTCTACAGCCTTGTAAGGCTTGGCTTCGACCCACTTAGTGAAGTAATCGGTGGCCACTAGAATGAAACAATGATGCTTCGAAGAATGTGGGTGTATTTTTCCCATCATATCCATGGCTCATCCTCTGAATGGCCAAGGCTTCACTACTGCATGTAGGTCAATTATGGACACATGCCTTATTGTGCCATGCTTTTGGCATGCCTGGCAACCCTTTGCATATTCTATGCAGTTTTTAAGGATAGTTAGCCAACAGTAGGAATGCCTTCGAAGCAGCCATCTCATCTTCACACCAGGCTGATGAGCACCACAGATGCTTTCATAAACCTCAGCCATAGTTGTTAATGCTTCTTTTAGACCTAAACATTCCAGCAACAAACCATCTTCCCCCCTTTTGTAGAGAGCATTACCATATATCATGTATTGCATAGACTGCAATTTAATTCTCCTGCTGGCCTTTGAAGATAGACCAGCCAAGTACTGCATTATTGGATGCCTCCAATCCTGTTCTTGTAAGTCATTATGATTAATTTCCAAAACCACATTCCTTTTATTCAGAGGTGGTATTAATTTCTGGTATGTTGTTTGGCTTATGTCCTTTTGGGTATTATCCCTTCGCTTGAAGTTCGAAACTTTCTGAGCCACATCATTAGCTCTATTGTTCAAGAATCTTGGAACATGAGTTACATTTGCTATTTGAAACTGAAAAAGCAGATGTAATGCAACAACATAGTATGGCAAAATACTTATGCTTTGACACTTGAAAATCCCTTTCACTTGGTTAACCACCAATTGAGAGTCTCCAAATATGTCAACTGCATGTACTTGTAATCCAATAAGAATTTCTAGTCCCACTATTAAGGCTTCATATTCAGCCTGGTTATTGGAACAAGTAGCTTCATCCACTCTGAAACCATGTGTGGTTTCTACCCCTTATGGAGATTTAATCACGATACCAATTCCAATTAAGCTATTAGCTTTCAATCCATCGAACCACATCTACCATGGCTCAACACTAGCCATGCCAAGTTCCATTATCTCTTGGCTCTCTGTTTGAGATTGATGGTCTGCCAAAAAATTGGCCAGAACTTGCCCTTTTACTGCCCTTTGAGGGACATATTCTAAATGAAATTCTGATAAGGCTAGTATCCACTTGCTAATTCTTCCCCTTAACATAGGTCTAGATAACATGTACTTAACCAAATCTGTGGTTGCAATTACCAAGACAGTTGTAGGTAAAAGATAGTATCTTAATTTCATTGCAGCAAAATACAAAGCAAGACACAGCTTTTCTACAGCTGAATATTTACATTCACAAGAACTTAGAAACCTACTAAGGTAATAAATGGCTTGTTCCTTGCCTTCTTCATTGTCTTGGGCCAAAAAAGCTCCCAATGAATCTTCTGCTGCAACTATGTACAACTTCAAGGGCTTATTGCCCTTTGGTGGCATCAGCACTGGAGGGTTGGCAAAGTAGCTTTTGATACCTTCGAAAGCAATTTGATGTTTTGCTGTTCACACAAATTCCTCTTAATCTTTCAGCCTTAACAAGGAAGAAAATACTTTAGTTTTCCCTGCAGTGTTAGAAATGAACCTTCGAAGAAAGTTAACCTGTCCAAGGAACCTTTGTAATTCTTTCTTACTTGATGGAGGCCTGGCTTCAATGATGGCTTTGGCTTTATTCTAATCAATCTGTATTCCTTTCTTGTGCACTACATAACCCAAGAAGTTTCCAGATGATACACCAAAAGCACATTTAAGAGGATTGAGTTTCAACTTGAACTTCCTCATTCTTTTAAAAGCTGCTTCTAAATGAAACAGATGCTCCTCCATGGACTGGGATTTCACTACAATGTCATCAATATAACATTCTAAATACCCTCCAATGAGGTCATGAAAGATAGTGTTCATAGCCCTCTGATATGTCGCCCCAGCATTCTTCAGGCCAAATGGCATTTTAACCCATTCGAATGTGCCAATATTCCCAGGACATCTGAATGCTGTCTTGTGGATATCCTCCTTCGCAATGCAGATTTGGTTATAACCAGAGTGTCCATCCATCATTGATAAAACTTGATGCCCTGCTGAACTGTCTACCAACATATCCACTATAGGCATAGGGTACTCATCTTTTGGAGTTGCTAGATTTAAGTTTCTGAAATCAATGCATACCCTCATTTTGCCATTCTTCTTAACTACAGGCACAATATTAGATAACCATTCAACATACCTGGCTGCCCTAATAAAGCCTGCCTTGAGTAGTCTAAGAATCTCTTCCTTAACTTTCTGAATTACTTCTGGACTCATTCTTCATGGTTTCTGCTTGTATGGCTTGAAGTTAGGCTTCATAGGGAGCCTATGTTCCACTAATGACCTATCAAATCCTGGTAGTTCATTATAAGACCACACAAAGCAATCTTTGTATTTCTTTAGAACAACCAACAACTAGTCCTTGTCTAGAACATTCAAACAAGCACTTATATAGATGGCCTGTTGTATAGAACCTTCCCCTAAATTTACTTCTTCTAAGGGGTCTTGTGTCTGAGAACTTATTGAAGCTTCTTCTTTGGTTTCTTCTACCTTCGAAGCAACCTTCTCGCTCTGTTCTGCTCCCAGGTTCTGTAGTTCAACATCTTTGCCCTCCTCCTCATAGACAAAATCTATCCATAAGGCATCCTCTTCCTGTATTTCCTGGACTTTTGTTTCAATGTCCAATGTACAGTATTTACCAAGGGTCAAAACTCTGACCTGTTGCTGCTCCTGTTTGCAGCCAATTATCATGGCTTTTCTCTCTTGCTCATGTACTTTCTGGACTATTGATTTTACATCCAATGTTGAAAACTTAATTGGAGCCAAATACTTGGCTTCTTGTTCTTCATCTCTTTGCCTACAACCAGGCATCATTGTCATCCTTAACGACAATCTCTTCATCAGCACTCTCTTGGACTAAGTGCTTCAGGTGTGTCACTTCCTCATCAACCGTCACTTCGGCTGAGCCATCAGCTTTCCTCAGTATACTAAGTGGTGTCACTCCCTCAATATACAACTTGGCCTCTGCAAAGTCTGCACAGGCTATGAAGGGTTGAGGATCTGCATCAATTTCCTCTGTCTCTCCATTGCCTAAGGCCATCATAATTTTCTGATGCAAAGAGGAAGGCACACATTTGTTAGTGTGGATCCAATCTCTCCCAAGTAAAGCATTGTATTTAGCATTCTTGCCGATTCTTAAGAATCTTTGTCATGCAATCCTCGGTTCACACTCAAAGTTGATGGGTAGAATTTCCTAGGCCATCTGTTTGTCTCCAGCAAAGCCAGCAATGGTTGTGCTAGTTGGGATCAACCTAGGATTCTTTTTCTCTAGTAAGTTCACTGCTGCCCCATTATCTATCAGGACTCGGTTCAATTGTATCCCATCGAAGAAAGCCTTGATGTACAAAGGCTTGACATGTTGTGTCATAGAATTCGAGGGACATTCAAAAGGAAATGAGAGGTTAATGCTCACCTCTTATTCACTCTCATATTCAGTTTCTATTAGGGTAGCCATTCCGGAATCATCCTGTACCATACTCACTTGTGAATCTTCACTAGAGACTGGAATTATATCAACTTCTTGACCATCTTGGTTCTCATCCCCAGCTTCGAACTCATGAGGTAGTATATGTACCATATTGACTGATACTGGAGAAAATGAGCCAAATTAGATGGCTGGCTGTACCTGTTTCCCCTCTTGGCCACCTTGTTCAGTTACTTCAGAAGCATCCTCCATGCTGCACTTCGGCACTTCGTTGTTAACTGATTCCTTCGAAGGATCTTTCTTAACTGGTTTTTCAACCAAAAATGTTTGCTCAGCCATGAAGGCTTCGAACATTTCTTCCTCCACCATTTCTTTCTTCTGGCTTATGCCAATTTCTCCTTCTGTCTCGCTACCACTCTCCATCAGAGCTTTCTCCAATCTTACTAAGCTAGATTTCTTTCTGGCTTTTAGTTCAGAATGAACCTTGGCCAACTGTTCTCTGCTGCAGCCCACCTTGCTTTGTAGAGTTGTCTTTGGAGTATGGTCTGACTTTGGAGTCTTCTTTCCTTCTATCTGGACCAATGAAGAGCTCTCTCCATTTTCTTTCATATCTTTCTGGTACTGAGTGTACCTGCACTGAATCTTTCTCCTTTATGATCTCGAAATGACTGGGACCATATCTGGTTCCTTCGTCTTTGGGTGTTTAAGCAATACCCAATTGTTCGGAGCCACCAAAGGAGGTTTAACCATCCTTCCTTGGCTTCCAACATCTCTCTGGGCAGGCACTTCCCTAGGTTTGTTTTGCATTACAAACCAGTCTGGAACTCCAGGTACCCACGAACTTACTGACACAGATGTTGAACTGCTTTTTTCTACCTTTGAAGCCATCTTCGAAGCTGGCTGTGAAGGTAAGTGCTTGGCTCTGACCTCATGTTTCGAGCCTGATTCAAGCCTTCGATGAAGGTGGCCACTTTCTGCCCTGCGTGAGGTTGGTCTAGGGGGCCAATCTCTGGCTTTGATCCCATATCTTGAACTCCTCTCCAGTCTTCTTTCAGAATGACTGCTCTCCATTCTGTAATAGTTAGGTGGCCTGGACTCATACAAGGGCTTCTTGCCTTTAGCATGCATTTTGTCCACTGCAGGCTCAACCACTAATGGCCGCTGCCTATCACTAGCCGAATACGGCCTTTTGTTGTAAGCATTGGTTGATTTAGGACGTCTCTGTACATCCCTGTAATATTGCTTCCCATCAGTTGGAAGGCCTTTTAACTATTTATAACTCAGTCTGCACCTGGGACACATCCTCTGCATTACAGCTGCCTCTGAGGAATCATTATCCAGTGATTCTTCATCAGAGTGTTCCCTCTGGTGTGAGAAACCTTGTCCAATAGCTGGTGGGTTTCTAGTGTCTTTCTTGATGGTTGTCTAGTTAGCAACATGCATCTGCACATTGACCTCTTCCAATTCTGTCAAGGACAAGTTCTGGAAATCTGACATAATGACATTGGCTGCCACCTCTCCAACTTCTGGAAATGGGTTACTGTCAATCCCCATGGCATTTTCTGCTTTGGTTGGGAATTTCAAACTTCCTTTCCGAATTTGTTCTTGGATCCTGTCTCGAAAAACAATGCAGTTTTTAGTCGAGTGAGACCAAGAGTTATGCCATTTACAATATATTTTTCCCTTAAGTTCATCTGGAGATGGCAGTTTTACTCATTTTGGTAACTTAAGAAAATTGGCCGCAAGCAAATGATCAAAAATATCATCTGCCTTGGTTAAATCGAAAGAATACTTCCTGTGAAAGTTTTTCTTTTTAAACTGCTGGTCAATCGTTGTATCCTTATGAATTAATGCTTCACAGATTACGGGTTCTTTGCCCACAATCTCTGCTGCATCGATCTCATAATTAGGATCTCTATAATATGTCTTATACGATGCATTATTTCGATCTTGTTCCTCCTCTAGTAATGCTTCATATCTAGACACTTTATAGGTTAGTTCCACCAGATCTCTTAATTCAGTTGAGTCAAACTTCTTTCGAAGCCTGAACTCTAAGCCATTTTGAGCCAATCTCACGAATTCTGGCTCTGGCAGTATGACTCTACATTTATTTCGAGCCCTTTTAAATCTGGCAATAAATTGAGTGGCCTTTTCTTCAAGCCTTTGACTCAATCTTGCCAAGTCTGCCATGGAAACCTCTGGCTCCGATTGGAAGAATTGGGCATGAAATGCCTCTTCTATTTGTTACCAAGTTTGAATGGAGCTAGGTGTAAGGTTGATGTACCATACAAATGCTCCCCCAGTTAGAGAATTTGGGAATAATCTCAGTTTCATATAGTCATGATTAGTAAATTCACCGCATTGAGCAGCAAACCTAGCAATATGCTCTACTGTTGATTGATTTCCACTCCCATAAAAAAGGGTAAAATCTGGTATTCTGAACCCCCTTGGGTATTCATGTACCATATCTATCCATTCTGGGTATGGTTTTCTGTATACAGGAGTCTGGACCCCTCGAGCCATCGGTCCACACATCTCCCTAACAATATCAGCAATTTAGTCCCTAGGGACCATATTTTGTGCCTGCTGAACCACTACTGGAGGAACAAACACAGGATTTGGTGGACAAACTTGTGCCTGTGGTCCTCTTGGTCCATAAGGTGGTACATTTGGGACTGGTTGTCCCTGTGGTGCAGGTTGCTATTGGAGGTGTGGGTAACCCCTTTGAGCCTGTCCTACGAAAGAACCTGCGAAAGGTGCTGGAACAGGTGTTGTGTCCCTTCCGTTTGTGGGAAAACCTTCTAACCCCCCGGGTATAAATTTGAATAAGGGATTATTATACACCCTAGTGCCACGTATGGCTTCGAACATGGGATTTGTAACCATTCTTATGCCAGTTTCTTGTACTTGACTAGATCCACCAACTTGTGTGGCTTCATTGTTGAGTACTGAGGCATTTTGGCCTGCTATAGGCCTCGAAATGGGTTCATACCAAGACTGAGGTGATGGTCTTTTATAATTCTGATTACTAGTTTGACCATTAGAATGTCCATTAACTTGCATAGGCTGTTTATCTCTAGCTAATCTTTGTTGAGGGACATTTAAAACTTCCTCTGTGTGTCTTGTGTTTGTTGGTTGGTGGTTATTCATTCGATCCAAAAAGAATGTTGCCCACCTTTCCATTGTGTTCATTAATTGTTGTCCCATGGCATCTACTAGGCCATGTAACGCCCTCAAAAAATAATGATATTAAACCAACAATATTAACATGCTATGATATATAAAAGATCCACGTCCTTCCATTCATCAGAGTGCTATTACAAAAGGTATTACATGTTAACAACAAAAGCAAATGCCCTACTAAGCTTTTCCAAGTTAACACTTGGTTACAAGAAAGAAGAGTCCTAACCCATTTACACATAAGGCCCTAGGCTGGAATTTACATGTAACACTGAAAAAGGAAGGACAACCAAAAAGTCCGTCCGCCACTAGCCTCCCAAGCTAAGTCCTTGGAGGTGGCATGCTACCAGTACCTGAAAATGATGTTCCCATATAGGGTGAGCCACAGCCCAGTAGAAATACACTAAACCAATTATAAATAATGACTAAAAGTTTAACAGTTGATAGATGGCTAACTCTTTTACATTCTTTCATCACTTCAACAAATATAAACAAAACAGATATATTCACACTTTCCATGACAAGCATATACGCTCTGTCAATACATTTCTAGATAAGCATACATGCTCTATCTACGGAGTTCATCCCCTATCTCCTCACAATAACATCCGGTTTAGAGGTCCATCCCCTATCTTCCTCTAGACCGCGGAGTACATCCCCTATCTCCTCCAACACAACACAATGCATATATATAACAATTATACACATCACATATCAATACATAAAATCAATGTATTCTTTCCATCGTCATAACCCATGACCCAATTCTATCTCAATTCCTCATTTTCCACAATTAATTATTCAAATTAATTAATCAATGTAATTAGGACATTTCCATAATTAACATTTCAACCCTTGGGTTCCAATTTCACTAATGTTTCAACATTGATTCCATGTTTCTATACCAAACATGCTTCTAGGTTTATTATAGACAAAACCCCAAACTTTTATAAAATTACACAATGGCCCAAAGTTTCCCAAAATTACACAACAACTACCAACATATCAAAATGCTAAAATTCAAAGACAAAATCCATAAAGAGGAGTAGGATATCCCTACCTCAAAGTTTGAGCTCAAAAGGAGATGAAGACCCAACACCCAACTTGCTCCAAAACCTAATATTTTCAGATTATATCGAAGCCCAAGTCACCTCTACCTTTTTAACAAAGCACCTAGGGAAGATTCACCTCTAGGAGATGATTTCTTAGAGAGAAGGCAAGTCTAGAGAGAGAGGCTCTCAAATTTAGGGTTTTAAAAAGTAAAAGCTTCAAAAAGTGAAGTTTAGATCGCCGTCATGAATCGATATAAACAAAGCTCGCTGAAGCGAAGACTTGGTCGCCGAGCGACTGCACGAAAAACCGTAGCTCGAGCCAAGAAGGTCTCGCCGAGCCAACATCCTAGAAGCTCGCCGAGCGAAGAAAAGCTCGCTGAGCCAGAGCTCGAATTCTTCAGTTCGCAACTAGACGCACGCCGGCGACAAACCGCCGCCGGCGAAGATCGAACCAGATCGCTCGGCGAAGAATCGGCTCGCGCCGAGCGAAATCATGGTGTTCAGTCAGCCAGACGCAGCCTCGCCAGCGAAGCCGCCTGCTCGACCCCACTGACATTACAACTCAACTCTCGCCGGCGACCAACTCCTCGCCGAGCGAAGGACAAAATTCGGGCAAGAACCCTTGGCTCCCAAACACAACCAACCTGAAACAAACCTGCCCAACACATCCTATAACTCAAATACAATATATGAAAGGACGTAAACAGGACAACAATCCACTATCAACATCCACGGACACATGTCCGGATCACTGTACAACAAGGGGTAAACCCGGGATCGCTATAACCCATCTCATAGATTTGTTGGCTGAGTAGATGGAACAGTGAATGGTCCAATTCCTTGGTTTCGTCCAATATTATGAACATATGGTTCTTATCCAGAAGTGCTGGTCTGTTCGACCATAGGTTCTGATAACATGGGAGTTTTCACAGGATGTGTTACCACATTATCCTCTGGATTATGTATTTCTACCTCTCCTTCTACGCCTTCTTCCAAGCGTTCATTTTCTCCTTGTCATCTTCGTCTAGCCATTTTAATTAGTCCCACTGGGCGTGCCAAAAATATATGTTGGCTTTTTGGCTTTCGAAGGGTATTTTTGTAAATGCGAGCGTGCCAGCAAGGATCAATCAGTCCTTACAGAAATTATAATTGCCAAACAATTATCAGACGATTGTGTTTTAGTTCTTTTCAAATTTCAATGAAGAGGACTTTACCGTGGCTTGACTTAGGAGAAATTAAGAAAAATAACAGGTAAATGACGAACAATTGAAGTATTTTATTAAAATGAAAACTTACAATGATCCAAACTCAATCTCGTAGAGGTTTACAGTAACAATCTACTTGAAACTACTCCTATGAATGAACTGCAGTGCAGGAATTTAAAGTGCAGGAATGTAAAGAGCAGGTATTTAAAATGCAGGAAATGTAAAGACTGGAAATGTAAAACTGGAAAAGAAAATATGAAGTAAATGACTGGTTTGTTGGATCTGAGTCTGGGGGTTTTTTCTGGAGGCTTCCCTTGTCACGACCCGCTCCCCGTACCCAAGGGTTAAGCATCGTGATGGCCAGTAACTGAAGTTACCTACGACCAATTCTTAAACAAATCAATAAACGCAAGCAGAAGAAATATTTAAATGAGGGTACCAAAATAATCATTGGAGCTTCTATTTTAATTACAAAATATAAAAAGGCCGACATTTACATATAAAAATATCAATAAAGTGTTGTGTGTGTCTATTCCACAGCCCCGCGTCTAAGACTTTTCAAAAACTATTTCTGAATTGCATTGTTTCCTGAGAATTGGTAAACAACTATAAGCACATGGTAGAGTGAGAAATATTATACGAAGAGTATAAGGGACACGAAATAACCATGGACCGTTAGTTAGGTCAAAACATTTAAGATAACTTAGTCGGAACAAATAATCTTTTAAGTAGCAAAACTGAGATTATGTAAACAAATCATTTAAGTAGCAGAACTGAAATACAGAAATTATGTAAGTAAATAACCATAACCACGATACAGAACAGAACAGAATAGAGGTCACAGAAGTGACAATCAGAACAGAGGTACGGATTCAAGAGGTGGCTCGTACGAATTCTAGAGGTGGCTCCCATAATAGTGTAGCACTTAGCTCCGCACAGCACTTTGGTCCGCACAGAACAGAGGTACGGATTCAAGAGGTGGCTCGTACGAATTCTAGAGGTGGCTCCCACAATAGTGTAGCACTTAGCTCCGTACAGCACTTTGGTCCGCACAAAACAGAGGTCAATGGATCCATGACGAACAGAGGACCACAAAGTGGTCAAACAGAGGCCAATGGTTATTTAAGTCCCCCAAGGCGTGGGACTCCCGTGGTTGGTACTTACAAAACATAATTGTTTATAAGGTCATAGTCAAATATTCTTTAAAATATAACCAAACATATCCATGGGTTTCCTTTTAAGCAAATAGGGTTCAGAAATAAAACCACGTAACTAAAATCTTTATAAAATATAACTTTTATTAATATACTAATAAAACATAACTTGTATAAAACAGATTTTGGTAAGTCAAAACATATGTAAAATATATTTTAGTGACTCAAGGTATAATATAACTCACCTTAACTTTAATACCTTACTCTTTCTTTCCACTATTACGGACCCTTTTAACTTCCACTATTTTCTTTTCCTTATTTCTCTTTCTTTTCTTTCTTTCTCTTTTCTTTCCTTTCTTTTCTTCGGTCTTTCCCAGGTGAAACTATTCCTCTCTATTTATAGCGCGAGAGAGCAGATGTGGCTCGTGTCAGATTCAATTAATAATTATATAAATTCGTTCTTATCCATAATAGATATTTAAGATAATTATTATTTGACTCAATATTTTAATATAATTATATAAATAAATTAATTTCTAATTAAATTACACTTTATCATATACCAACAGAAAATAAATTATTTATTTTACTACCACACCTATTATTATTATTTATATTATCTATGTTATTATTATTTATATTTTGACCCCTAAAATTTTAATAATTCTATTATTTTACAAAATTATACATAATAATATATAATAATTTATATATTTTCCGAACTGAGATTAAATAATATTAGTATAAATTTTACAGAATAATTAAAAATCTGAGTTGTTACAATCTTCTCTCTTTTTAAAAATTTCGTCCTCGAAATTTGCCCTGTGTAAGCTATCCGCTGCGCACTCTGATAAATATATATATTAGATGATTAATCTGATAGAAGATAGTATCTTAAAAAAAAACTTTACTAAAAATAACTCACTGTCTAGTTGTCGAAAATTAGTTTGGGCCGAAATGAGAAATAATGGATGACTTTAAAAAAAATTCACTCGTTTTATTTACGATAAAAATAAATAAAATAAGGACACAATGACAGAATTATATGCAAAAATTGAAAATTTTGAGATGAACTTTTCATTGATGGGAAATAGTTTCAAAATTAGTGTCTTTATAATTTGAACCCACTTTTGAAAACATCAAAATAAATAATTTTTTTTTCAATACTGAACTGAAAATTATATATATATATTTAATTATATTATAATTTTGGTGAGTGCTTGAGCCCGACATCTTTCTTTTCTTGTCCTTCTTTTATTAGAACAAATATAAATTATATATAATATCCTTCACAAATTAGGCACACTAAAAAAAAAAATTTATTATATGTATATAATCATAAAAAATTATAATATAATTAAATCGACGAATAAAAAATAATAATTCGGTATTAATCACCCGCTATCCTACTTCTTAAATGTGCATGTGTCCTATGCTCCAATGATGATTTTTTTTTTTTTTTTTTTTTTTTTTTTTTTTTTTTTTTTTTAAACCATTGCTTTGATACCACTTGTCACGACCCCGCTCCCCGTACCCAAGGGTTAAGCATTGTGATGGCCAGTAACTGAAGTTACCTACGGTCAATTCTTAAACAAATCAATAAACGCAAGCAGAAGAAATATTTAAATGAGGGTACCAAAATAATCATTGGAGCTTCTATTTTAATTACAAAATATAAAAATGTCGACATTTACATATAAAAATATCAATAAAGTGCTGTGTGTGTCTATTTCGCAGCCCCGCGTCTAAGACTTTCCAAAAACTATTTCTGAATTGCATTGTTTCCTGAAAATTGGTAAACAACTATAAGTACATGGCAAAGTGAGAAATATTATACCAAGAGTATAAGGGACACGAAATAACCATGGACCGTTAGTTAGGCCAAAACATTTAAGATAACTTAGTTGGAACAAATAATCTTTTAAGTAGCAAAACTGAGATTATGTAAACAAATCATTTAAATAGCAGAACTGAAATACAGAAATTATGTAAGTAAATAACCATAACCACGATCTGTAAGCAGAATAGAGTAGGTCAAGTGACAATGTAACGAGGTACGGATTCAAGAAGTGGCTCGTACGGATTCTAAAGGTGGCTCCCACAATAGTGTAGCACTTAGCTCCGCACAGCACTTTGGTCCGCACAGAACAGAGGTACGGATTCAAGAGGTGGCTCGTACGGATTCTAGAGGTGGCTCCTACAATAGTGTAGCACTTAGCTCCGTATAGCACTTTGGTCCGCACAAAACAGAGGTCAATGGATCCATGATGAATAGAGGACCACAAAGTAGTCAAACAGAGGCCAATGGTTATTTAAGTCCCCCAAGGCGTGGGACTCCCGTGGTTGGTACTTACAAAACATAATTGTTTATAAGGTTATAGTCAAATATTCTTTAAAATATAACCAAACATATCCATGGGTTTCCTTTTAAGAAAATAGGGTTCAGAAATAAAACCACGTAACTAAAATCTTTATAAAACATAACTTTTATTAATATACTAATAAAACATAACTTATATAAAACAGATTTGGTAAGTCAAAACATACGTAAAGTATATTTTGGTGACTCAAGGTATAATATCACTCACCTTAACTTTAATATCTTACTCTTTCTTTCCATTATTACAGACCCTTTTAACTTCCACCATTTTCTTTTACAACAATGATTCATCCCACTAAAAACATCACCACTAATAGCACTAATGCATTAAAAAAATAGAAAAAAAACAAAAAAAATACAACTTCAAGACCAAAACATCACATCATTTCTGGTAGGACCCACTGCCACCTAATTAGTGGGAGCACTAATTAGTGCTCCAAAGCATTTTTCTTTCTTTTCCTTATTTCTCTTTCTTTTCTTTCTCTCTCTTTTCTTTTCTTCTTCTTTCTTTCCTTTCCTTTCTTTTCTTCATTCTTTCCCAGGTGAAACTATTCCTCTCTATTTATAACGCGAGAGAGCAGACGTGGCTCGTGTCAGATTCGATTAATAATTATATAGATTCATTCTTATCATTAATAGATATTTAAAATAATTATTATTTAACTTAATATTTTAACATAATTATATAAATAAATTAATTTTTAATTAAATTACACTTTATCATATACCAACAGAAAATAAATTATTTATTTTACTACCACACCCATTATTATTATTATTTGTATTATCTATGTTATTATTATTTATATTTTGACCCCTAAACTTTTAATAATTATATTATTCTACAAAATTACACATAATAATATATAATAATTTATATATTTTCCGAACTGAGATTAAATAATATTAGTATAAATTCTACAGAATAATTAAAAATCTGGGTTGTTACATCCCTGCTATTTATACTTGTCAAGGATGACCTTCGAACTGCACTTCAAACTGTCGAACTGCTCCTCCATGATCATTGATCATGTTGCCTTATAAGTAGTTCCACTACGCTATCACTTACAGTTAGGCTTCCCTCCTATATTTGAATTTGAATGTGAGTAACCGTTGAAGCCACGTCACCTTGCATCTCTTTACTGATCCAATGCTACTCAGATCACGTAAGAACCAATATTAACTGCCACGTGTATGATCAGGATCGAAGACTTGAATAGTCTTCCTATATTATCCTTACTCTGCCACGTGTCGAACTGTAATTGACTTTTACAAAATATGTAGCCAACAGTATCTAAACGAGGCCTTAATCACTTTCATCCCATGATGGTTGTGATTTGGGCTGCTCAGAAAAGATATAGAAATGAGAAAGATGTTGTGGCTAGTGATGCAGTACAATAAGATATATATCAGTACAATAGGTTATATATTCAAAATAAATAGACATATGATATAATATGATTAGAGTTAGGATCAAATTGATTTAAACAAAAATACTTGAGAACTCTAAATATGCAGCTCTACGGGAGTTCTAATGAGCTAGCTCTCCCATGATATGATGGTTGTATCTTTTTTTTTTCTTTTTTTTTCAACTCATTAGAACTGTTTAGTGCTCTATTTTTTAGAGCTCTGAATCAGCTCTCTTAATTCAAATTGATAATTAAAATGACAAAATTAAAAATTAAAAAATTAAAATGATAACGAATGTATTCTTTAGAGACTAAAATTGTCTTTTATCCTAAAAAGTTTTGCCTATCTATAACATGGAATTGAATTTATGACCATAACATTCCTGCTTTTGATTGCCTTTATCTCTCCGGATTAGATATCTGTTGCAAAGGGGGTGGGATTATGGATCAGGTATTGTGAAATAAGATGAAAAGATATTTTTGGCATTGACTATTGTCAATTCAGATTTAACTATATTTTTTAGAGTTATTATTTTGTGATTCAAATTTATTCTAAACATAAATCTTATACCATACAAATTTAATTACAATTATACAATCTCATTTTAGATAAATTCAGTACAAATTTAATCACAATTACATAATCTCATTTGGGATACATTCACAATTACATAATCAAATTTAAGCAATCATCGCACATCTTGAAGAAGTGTTAGTCACTAAGGAGGATGAGGGGGGGGGGGGTGTAACTCTTTATACAATGGGTCACTGTTTATATACATTATTTAAAAAAAAAATATTCTAACATTTTTAGGTTGAATGTGAAAAATTTTATGGAACATTTTTTATGTGATGTATTAAAGAGAGATTAGGGACATCTTTATATCAAAATTTTCACACCAAAAAAAAATAAAAAAATAAAAAAGAATCTTATAATCTCCCTATAAATAAATAAATAACCACCTAGGTTATAAATAAATAAAAATTCCAAAAAGATGATTTTATAACAAATTCAAATTAGTTTGTAATTTTTATAAAAAAATTAGAAGCTTAATTATGATGTGGTCATGAGTTGTATAAAAATAATAATATATGTATATTTTTTTAATTCCACCGCTTTTATTCTAATTCACTACTACAAAAATAAATAAAGATCACACTTTTTTTTTTTTTTTTTTGTGTGATTTATGTTATTTAATCACACTTTTTAAATTTTGTCAAAGTGTGATCTTTGGGAGTGATTAAAAATGGCCATTTTTAATCACACTTTTTAAGTGTGATTAAAAACTAATACAACCTGTGATAATAATCATTTAGATCACATCTTTTAAGTGTA
This sequence comes from Camellia lanceoleosa, assembly GCA_025200525.1. Taxonomy (NCBI): domain Eukaryota; kingdom Viridiplantae; phylum Streptophyta; class Magnoliopsida; order Ericales; family Theaceae; genus Camellia; species Camellia lanceoleosa. The sequence continues at coordinate 8,128,381 of CM045760.1, forward strand.
ATTAATGCCTAATAAAACCTTTGATTAATAATGAGATAAGATCACACGTTATATTTATTTCTCATCACAGTTAATGCGTGTGATAAAAAAAGGATTCGACATATTTAAAGAATAATCAATATTATTTTTGTACACGCATTTCAATAATGTAATACATACTACATATTATACTTTGAATCACAACTACATATTGAATAGAATAACGTCATACAGTTCATAAATGAAAGTTAAATATGTTCAAAAGTATATACAAAGAAATTAAATACAAAATTTTAAACTGTGGTTACATATATTAAAAAATGAAAAAACTTGAAAAACTAAGTTCTTGAATTCTTTGATCATATTTTGCATCTCTCCAAAAAATTTCTGACCTGAAAAATGAAATTACAAATTAATTCAGAAACCACTATGAAGAAACTTTGTAGAGATTGTTTTATTTTTACAAAAGATAAAGTCCGACTGATCACACCCCTTCAAATGTCTTAACATTACCTCTAGCATGACATGAAGTATGTAAAAACAAAATGTCACTTTACCCACAAAAATTGCAAGTTCAACAGAAATTTTACCATAACCAATGCTCTATCTATCTTAAATATTTAATGTTCTACAAAAGAAATGCAATTGAATGTTGATTGTGCAAATACCTTGAGTGTATTTCAGATATCTGCGACCATTCTTCATCATCTAAAGTGGGGTCTTCTGCTCCTCTATATTGATAAATTAATTCATGTGACTATCAAAATGAGCAAGACTTGTCGACTTGTAGTCATACTTGCAAAACAAATTGTACCACAAAAAAAAGAAAAAAAGAAAAAAAAGAAGCAAAGATCTAACTGTAGTTATCATACTATAATACAAATGTGTAATTAACTAATAAAAATTGCACACTTCACAAGAAGTCCAATGAAGAAAGGGATGCATGCATAAAACAAACTTTAACTTTGTTGTCAAAATTGAAGGTGGAAAGACATACAATTATGTTTTTTTTTTTTTTATAAATAAAAATGTATCAATTTGTTTACTAGAAAAGAAACATATATGAAACAATATAAAAACTACGAATGCAATAATGAAAAATTAGCATTAACAATCTCAAATGTAACATTTTAAATTGATCCTTAATAAATTATTAGGTATCAACAATTGCACCATGAATATATTATTTATTTTAATACAATGCATATTTGGAAATTCTAAAAATCAACGGCAGCAACTTGAAATCATCAAAATATGAGTAGATAATCTTCAATTCATACCTGGATCAAGAGGTGAACCATATTTGAAGTAGGATAACATATCCTCAGGAGATAAACTTCTTAGCTGCTACCAAGAGGGGTTATGACAAATTATTGGCAAGTATTCCTTCATATAAAATCTTGAAGCACTATGCTTTCTAACAAAAATTAAAACTATACCCACAAAACATGAGTATATTATTTTGTATGCTCTACTCTGGTTCAAAGAAAAAGGATATAAAAGATGCAAAGAACCAGAAAAGAAAATAGCATAGTGCATGTGCTATCCATGATAAAATTGTTTCATGTCAATTTTATTTGCTATGTTAGAGGTTAAAACAACAAGGTTGAGATATAAAGACCAACCAACTCTTTGGTAACTCAATGTACCATACAAACATAGGAAAGAAAAAACTAGGACATAAACATAGTTAGGGTGTTTAATTCCCCCTTCCTTTTCACTTCTCTTCAACCAAAAACATAGGCCATAGGAAATCTGTCACGACCCAAACCCGCCCCTAAAAGTTTGGTCCACGACCGGCCTGTACATAGGCCTCAAAACAGAATTTTAAAATAATATTTAACCATATATGGGGCCTTAGGCGGAAGCAATATCAATAAAAGACAACATCCATTGAGCATGTGCATACATGATGGTTTAATTGGATTTAAGCATTTAAATACATTCCAAACATACCTATACGATCACAGATTTTATATAGATCTCACACACTCTTACATAAGACTTAATAATTTATAAGACTCCCAACAATAAATTAAGGCCTCCATGTGGAGACATACCCCAGGTGACTTGGCAGACAAGCGAACCTCAGTACAACTCTAGTGTCAATCCCCCGATAGCTCACCTACAGAAATATACATAAAATAGAATGAGCAAGGCTTAGTGAATAATAGCAACTTAAGAAGGTTAATTGAATAAGCAAAACCTTGGATAAAATAAATAGACAGACACCAACCATATACAGGTCTTATCCATAACTATATTTCAATACGGTCTCAGGTTCACAAATATCTGAGAACGGCCTCGAGGCCCATATATATCTGAGAATGGCTTTAAGCCCACAGATATAATCTGAGATCGGCGTTAAGCCCCAATGATCTGAAGCGGCTTTAAGCCCACAGATCTTCTGAGCGGCCTCTGGTCCCAGATATCTGAAGCGGCCTCTGGCCTAACAGATACAGAACGGCCATAGGCCTAACAGATCATACAGAATGGCCATAGGCCCAGATTGGCTTTAAGCCCAGTTCATGTATGTATGGACTCAAGAGGTGTCCCGCACGGATTCTAGAGGTGACTCGCATTGCAGCACTTAGTTCCGTACAGCACTTTGTTCCATACCAGAAATCATTAGATCTTAAAGACCGAACAATCCATACCATGTCATAATATAGCATAACCGGAACGGATAAACAGAAACAGAATAATCTTAGTTTCCTAAGAATACCATTATACAATAGTGCACATAAGTTTCTCATGGTTTAGTTACAGATTAACACAGTTGTCTCGCGTATAACATAATAAGAATAGTAACTATTACAGAGACCACATAATAATGTTAAACCTTTGCATTCATATCGTAGGTTCTGAATGACCTCGGGTCCATATGTAACACAACAGAATTATTTCAGGTTCATACGGATACACATATCTTTTCTAATTATTCTGATTCTTCGGAAATATCCACACTCGATAACTTATAACTGAACGGCCCCAGGCCCAGATATCATCAGAACAGATTAGTTTTAGAGTCTTACAGAATTCCAGAGTCATATGAAAGTATTTTCATCCTTTCCATCATTCATTCACATCCTTTCACTCATTCATATAAGTTACCTAATTGACATGCGATAACAGAATGCCAATGGTAATCATTAGCTGAAAGTAAAGCATACTATGACAGTACTACTACTCACAGTGATAGGTTTCTGGTAGCAGTGGGACGATGTCCTCGTCCTGACCTGCAAACACAATGCACATAGCAGATTATGAGGATGAAATCAACCTCATTCTTAATTTTTAATCAATAGCCATGGTGGTTCTAAACTCATTAATCCTTCGTAGATTATAATCTATGCCCCAAAAAATAGGAGGAATCTATAGAAAAATGGTTCAGACGAAGAAACGGTACAAAACTGGTTGATAGAAAGTGAACAGTCGTCACTAATTTGAGCATAACTATTTCTGTATTTAGAATTTAGGAGTTAGACCACCACCATTGGAAACTAGACTTCCGGGGCTTGATTTTAGGCTCAAGAATCACTCAAAACGGAGTCTAGAGGCAAAAGATATGCTTATTCAAAGCTGGCTGAACAGAGCTGTCTCCCGCACGTGCGGGAAACAGAGCCGCACGTGCGGGAATAGGGCCGCACGTGCGGGAGAACGTGATTTTTTAGCAAATTCAACTTTGGTTACGGGAATTTGCTGCCGTCTGCGGAAGACCACAACGCCCGCGCGTGGGTAATTTGGAGTCCGAAAATGGCTCTTTTTGCTTCAACACTTGGTTATTCCATTCTTAAGCTTGGTTTCTAATATAAATCACTTAAAAACATGTAAAATTGCCCCATAACATGATAATTTAACATCAACCAAATGTATTTTCATCTCAAACAAATCAATCTTTGTTTCAAGGTTCAAGATTCATACTTAATCTTTCATGATCTTCAAGGGTCTTAGAACACAGCCCACAACCCACAAATTCACTTAATTCTTTCTTGATTTTATTCTTTGGACAATTCTAAAGTGCATTTCATATGGTATTCATAAGATTGAGCCCCAATCATAAACAAACCATAGAACCCACGGTCTCATTCCTTAAATTGAATGCAATTAAATACATACTCAGAACCTTAACTCAAATGGTCTTAAATCTTTCCATATCATCATGATTTCATGAAATTAATGTCTTAAACACAATGATTCAAGATAACTTATCATACCTTAGTTCAATCTTGGTCTTCCTCTCAATTCTCCTCCATTTCCTCAAGCCTCCATGGTTGATTCCCCTTCTCTTTCTTCAATTTCCTTTAATCATCTTCAAACCCCCATGATTGGTGAGTTTTTCTTCAAGAATCTTAGCCTCTTTCCCTCTTTCTCTCTCACGGTTCTCTTCTCTTTCTACCTTGGATATTTTTGTCTCAAATATCTTGAGTTCCCAACTCACATAACATGACTCCATATATATAAATATACACACACTTAAGCTTTTCACAACAAGGAGAGCCAAACACGCCCTTACGAATCGCACAAAATCAAATTTCAATTAAACTTCCCGGGTAACTCTAAAAATTATGCTGATCATAAATATGTCCCCCGTTATGGTTTTTGAAGCCTCTAAGGCCTTCAATTGGCAGTATTAAGTTAACCACCCAAACGCACATTAACGAATCAGACAAGTTGGATTTCCAATCAATTTTCCCAAATAGTTCTAAAAATTCCCATTAACATACCCAAGTACTCAATTGTGATTTTTGAACCCGTAAAGGTCAGTAATTTCAATTTTAAAGCTGTGGCTCAACAGATAATTCCTCAATTTGAACAGATATCATTAAATTAAAATGCATTAACCCATAAGGCCATAAGGGTAATCTCTAATACGGATTTTGGGGTCGTTACAAAATCCTTTAAGCAATTTAAGAATCCAAGCTTGATTCAAACATGACATGTGTGAATTGGCAACTCCATAGTCAGATTTTTTAAAAGAAAAAAAAAATAAAAATGAAAAGAAGAAGCCAAAAAATGCAATAAAACAAATCTTTAAGGTGCATATATCAAAGCTATTGGGCCATAAAAGTTCTTCCACGTTAGAAGAGATAAGAAATAGGGCCGTACCTCTAAGGTTCATCCAAGATCTAAGCATCACAATTGTCACGCCCACCTTTTATTACTCGAATAACATTACCAAATCTATTATATTAACTCCATTTAATTGAGGATAAGCATGAATAAATAATATCATTCTCTCACGACAGTAATGATGATATAAATAAGACATGGTACAATGTCCTTAGGCTTACATTGAATAATAATAAATGAAACAAAGGGATTTACCCTTATACAATACATGACACTCAGCCTACAAATAAAAGGGCCCGTCGCCAACAAATAAAAGACTTTAAGTCACAAACGATCCTTCCAGTCTTGCACCTGAAAGAGTTAATCAACACGTGGGATGAGCACTAAGCCCAGTAGGGATCCCAAAGATCCTAACCAATCACAACATATAGATAAAAATGATCATGAATGCATCAAGTCATACCATATACGTAATGTGACATTTGATATAGAAAGTATACACATATAACTGTATGTTTCTCAAAATGTTCCTCCTGACACATTCCAGCATAAAAACCAATAATTCTCTTTTACATTCCCATCATTATTTCTGAAAGAAAATGTTTTGAAACCTCATTCTTTCTTTGATAAAACTTCCCATTTTAACAGAAAAGGAATCTCATTTAAACAACCGTTCTGAAAATATAGTTCCACAAGCAATTCATGGTTCTCATCCCATCTCTCAATATTCTATAACCATTAACCTCCCTTTATATCCCAACGCAAATGTCTACAACATTCCCTGACCATAGGTCCAAGGATAAAATACCGGCATGAAACCGTTAACATATATACACCTTCAAATGAGATACTCAATGTAAAACATACCACCAATCTCACTTCCACAATAGGCCAACCGACAACTCTCATATATACATATGTATATATATCCAAAATAAAATAACTGAAGTAATACATACTCCTAATTTCATCTTTTTGATGTGAGTAACCGACAATACATAAATATATAAACAAAACGAGATAACAGGAACAACACATGCTACCAATTCCATCTCCACCGGCCTACAGCACGGATGACAGATCCACAACACTAGAACCATACATATATATATAAAACGAGGTAACAAAAATAATACATGCTACCAATTCCATCTCCACCGCCCTACAGCACGAATGGCAGATCCACAACACTAATACCACATTACACTTTACCAGCCTCACCCTGAAGGAGGTGCTCCTCAGGTCATACTTTACCGGGTGCGAACCGGAAGGGAACGAAGAACCTATCATAATGCGCCACACTTTGCCAGTTAAGATACGGCGGGAAACGGACCCCCTTTTCACACTTTACCGGGTGTAAACCGGAAGGGACGAGGAAACCTTTGTCCAGGCGTCACGCTTTGCCAGCTATGATATAATGGGAAACGAACCCCCAAACATCATCACAATCAAGAGCATAGCAAGCAAATCAATAGAATACTACACGGGCGTAATACATACACCTAATTTAATTATCAACATAATAGTCACAATCCATTAATTACATTAATGCCATTTCTTTTTCAAAATATACTCCGCGAACCACAGTTTCACATGGGTTTTCCTTTAATTTCAAACATTCCCAAAATACCTCATTAGTTACTAAACATCAAGATATAACTAGTCAATAATCGTTTCTCAATTAAACAACATAATCCACAGTTCAACAATAGAATCGTCTATTCACGATGTTTATTTATCAAAGACAACACCACGTGTTACATCGCATAACCCATCCTACAATAGTATTCATAGACCATCTCTAGCAACAAGCAACACCATCCTCCATCGATGGCCAAGGACAAAACTCTAGACGTCAACCACATAATCTGAAGCAATGGATAAGCCCATAGGAAAGTCCCACCATCCCGCTCATCACAAACCCTCAAGGTTTATAAAAATAACTTGTTCATTTTATTTTGAAAATCAAACCTTACTTCCCCACATCCCAACAAGCACCAAAATGGCTACGTCCACCAACATTAACCCAAATACCTCAATTATTCATAAACTACCATAACACAACCCCATATCTATTCAAACAATAAACTTCTCTTTGACATTTCAAAGTAACAAACGATATACCAAACCTTCCCAATTCGCATCCTAAACTTGATTTGTAACCCACAACCGATTATACATAAACCTACAACCAAGTACACATAAACCCATAAACCCACCATTATAGACCCAAATCCACCCATATGCTTTTTAACAAAATCAACCACCAACTATGCTTTTTTGAATGTAATGAAAATACCACAAGTCTATTTATAAAGAAGTATTGAAGAGAAGCTCAAGAATCCCTACCTCTTGGAGCAAAGAGGAGAAAAGTCAAAAATCTGCCGACGACGAAAACAGGATCCACTCAAATCAAAATGAAGCCCTCGCGACCCTCTACTTTTTGATCTATAGGACTAGGGGTAGAAAATGGGTGTAACTAGATGAAACCCAAGCTTTTAGGTCCAAGAAACCCTAACAATGGTGGAAAGGAAGAGAGAGAAGAGAAGGAAAAGCAAAAAGTGACATTTTCGGCGTGCTGCAACCTTATAAAAACGCACAGTCCGCTCGAGCGTCAGACACAAAAGTCCGCTCGAGCTTGAAAAGTGGCGCTCGAACGTAAAATACGCACTTCCAAAAGTTTTGCAGACGAAGGGCCCCGCTTGAGTGCGAGAATGGACACTTGAGCGGAGGAGCAAAATCAATGAAGCCCGCTCGAGCGCAAGAATGCCCGCGCGAGTGGAGAAACGAAAATCTGGGCAAAAAGTGTTTGGAAAAACAAGCAATCAACCTGTTCCAAATGCACCACTACAACCTGGTAATCACAATAAGGGGAAGACAAGGGAAACAATATATGAATAACCATACCAACCTTATTCCGGAATACAATAAGTGACAGGTCAAAACCAGGATCGTTATAGCAATAACCAAATCACAATTGTGTGGTATCAATGAATCCTCACAAACAAATCAAGATTCATAGAAGCATCACCTGTCATGTTGCATTTTCCATAAATATCACCTATAGCAACGAAAGCAATTAAAAATAAAATAGTTACAAGAAAAATAGAGAACCCAAAATTTTACGTGATTTGGCAAAAATATTTACGTCTAAGATGAGTGAGAAGTAATCTACTGAATAATATAACAATTACAATGATGAGACAAATATAATTCCTTAGTATTTTCTCACACCCTTTACTGTTATTGCTCTCAATCTCATACCCTCACAGAGATAATACACACAAATACAGTGTTGCTTTCCCATTTGCACACAATGTTACCACATACAAAACACTCACTGTGTATTTCTTTATATGTATCACCTTACACCCCCAGCACATATATATAGGGTTCATTTAGAAATTGACTATTTTAAATTTTTATAAAATAATGTGTAAAAAATAGAGAGTGAAATGATAATTTATAATTGCTTTTAAAATTTTTAGTTATAAATCTTTCTTCCCAAATGGACCCATAATATGTATATATGCAATGATTACCATTTTACTTTCCAACATGATCCAAAGAGAACAACCGATGGCACATGCACACTCTATAATGCCCACGTTTCCTCTTCAAAGAATTAGTTGAAACATTACTATATCAACACTAGCAACTACTCATATACCTTTTTGAGTATTTCCTAAGTCAATCGAGAAATTATTTAATGTTTCTAAAGAAAATTTAAGTAGCGTTTTAAATAAGTAGTTATTAGTTTAAATTATGAAATCTATTATTTTTGTGTTAAAATTTTAAAAAATAAAGTGTCAATCTTTAAATAGAATAAAATAAAATATTGCTTTAGAAATATTGAATAATTTATTAAGTCAATTCTTTTGTTTCCAAGGTAATCCGACAACATCACCATTTCATCTCTCAATAGAAACTGCCAACCACACTACATAGATTTACTATCAAATTATTTCCATCAACCGTATGGCGTCTAAGATCATATATGTGTATTTCTAAGAGAAATTAGCAAAAACCCTAACAAGCTTTGAGTTCTCAAGATTGAATTTATAATCATACAAACCCCAAGCAAGAACAAGAAATCAATAGATACATACAGATTTCAATAAACTAGCATGAAATTGATCAAGAAACACAACAAAGTGAAATCAAATCAAACTCAATCTAATGGGATCTTCTAACCTAAGAATGAATTTATATTCCTGTAAAATCTAGAGAGAGAGGGGAAAAAAAAGAAGATGAAAAAAGATGGAATAACTGAGAATATTTACATTCATCTAAAGAATTGTAAAATACATACAAAACATAGTTAGGGTGTTTAATTACCCGTAGCTTTCTAGGGTTTGGTCGTCCTTCAAGATCTGCCATCGCCGGCACTGAGGTGGTGGTTACTGCTGAAGGAGGTGTCAATGCATGCGATCGGTGATGGCAAATCCAACACTGATGGTGATTGTTGTTATTGGGGATGGTAGTTTCAACGCTAGGGTTTCTACAGGGGAGAGAAAGATAATAAAACCCTAGCTATTGCTAAGTGAGTAGTGAGAGGGTGTGAGGGGTAGATGGGGAGACGGGGAGAGAGGGGGTTTGTTTTGTTCCACTATCGATACTACTATATATATATAAATAAATACTAAATATAATCACACTTAATTAAAATATATATATATATATATATAATCACGTTTAATTACAAAGTGTGATTAAAAAATATATATATATATAATCACACTTAATTAAAAAGTGACATAAAAAATAAATATTATCACACTCAATTAAATTAAGTGTGATTAAAATATCAATCCAATTTTTTTTATCACACTTCTAATAAAAGTGAGATATTTTTATTTATCAAAGTGTGATTTTTAACTGTTTTTATAGTAAAGTCATCAAACAAGGAAGGGGTAGGTGCTGTCATAGCAAAACGGTATTGTTTCTGATTATTAAAAAAAAAACAAAAAAGTATGAAATACACGCATTCTTTTTTTACACTACACTTTTAGGCTTAGGTTAGACTTTAGGAAAAAATGAGAAGGGTAAAAAAAAAAAATTGAATTCAATTTTGGTGAATGGGTTTAGGTAAAAAGAAACAAAATGAAATTAACCTAAGATGGTTGGCAACTTGGCAAAGGCCTTGGGATTAAGTCCCTAAGTTCAAAACTCTATTGGGCTAATTTCTTAAGTGTAACACAGTTGGTTAGGAGGTTAGCTTCAAGCTGTTTCATCACACTTGGTGTGGGTTCAATACTCCCCCACTGTGCGAGTCCTGACTTAAGCGGAGCTTGTCTTGGGAGGTCGAGACAAGTTCCGAGATTAGAGTCTCCTAAATCAGAACGGACAATAGGACACCCTAATGATCTCTGCAAGGGCGCTGTCTTGGGCCTGTGAACGAGTGAAAGGATTTTCCCTGTAATAAATAAAATAAAATAAACTAAAATGAATTTCACATTTGCTAAAAGAAATAATAGGTTTGATTAGTTGAAAAAAAATAAGTAAAAAATTGTATAGAAATTGAATTTTATATTTTTATTTATCTCAAAACCAATTTTTTTGTAAGAATAAATTTTAGGGTAAATTGCGCCTATAGTTCTTACATTTTGTCTATGTCATTTTGGTTCATATAATTTTAATTGACTATTTTGATTATATGTTTTTGAATTTGTCCCAATTTGATTCAATTTATTATAATTGTTAAATGTTTTTTTAATGAAAAATGCACATATGATCGACATGTGTCACGTTTTAAGGGTAAATTTATAAACTTTAACAAGCTACTCAATTAACATCAACCAAATTAGTAATTATTTTTCTGCAAAAATCCTAACGTCATTATCAATCTAATTGAGGCGTTTTTTTTCCTCTCCCCCCCCCCCCCCCAAAATGTTCTAAATAAATATCATAAAAAAAAACTATATGCATATTTATTTAATTTACACTTTTGTAGAAGGATAGAGCCATAATTTAATTTTTGTTTTCAAAAAAATAGAAAAACTTTCTATTATGTTTTTTAAAATAATTTTTTCTATAGCTTCAATTTCTACACATTTTAAATTGCAAAAATAAAAATAAAAATAAGTTAAATATTCATAATTACTCTTTAAATTTATGTTGCTATTATTTAAACATCATTTTTCCTATTAAACTGGACTAATTCTTTTTATATAATATAGTTAAAGTAATATTTTTTGTTATCACGTCAATAATTTTCTTGTGGAAAGACTATGGTACATGTTAGAAATTGGGCGCCCATGTGGCTTGACCCTTCTTTGAACCTTTTAAACCTTATCCAAATAAGTTTGAATTTGAATTCAAAACCTATTTGGATAACCAGTCAGGATATCCATATCTATTATATCAACTGATATGGATAGATGTGATATTATCCTATATATCTGATATGATATGGGATATGGGTGATTAAGTGAAAAACAACATATGTCGTATGTTTTACCCATATACTAACTTTCTCCCAAAATATAACAATCAAGAGCCATTTTGCACTGTGACTTGTGTGAGTGATATTCATTCTGTAATATCACTCCATTGCTGGGTTGATTGATCAGATTCAGGAAGCACGTGATTTACCCACGAGATCCTTCAATTCAGACTCTGCAGATAAAGGTATGACCATAATTTTTTATCCACTGCGTTTAAACTTTGTTTTACATTGGTATCAGAGCTAATGTGGGTATTTTTGTGCTTACTTTTATACATTAAAATATGTGTATTTTTTTATATAAATATATACACATGATATATGCATGAATATTAATAAAGGAGGAAGATGTCTTCATTTTTATGTTCATTAAATGTTATTTTTAATGCCATAAATGTTTTTATTGTTGAAAAATGGAGTTCGATAGTATAAAAATCAGTCCAAAAAACACCCTGGAAGGCGGCGCGTGGGCCGCACGCGCCACCTGACACTGTGAGCCGCCGCCACGCGCCCTCACGCGCTTCCATGCGCTAGACGCACTTCCGACGCGCCTCCACGCGCCCTCACGCGCACGTCAATGGCGCATCACGCCTGTAGCGCCATCTTGTTGAGCAGCGTTCTAAACTCGAGCCATTGAGCAGCGTTCTGGCGCCATTTTCCTCCGCCAATTGCTTAATCTTGGGCAGCCAAGCATAAGGCACTGTTTGTTTTGTTTTTAATTTTGAATCGCGTTAAATAGTCATAATTAATTCGTTATAGCTTTGTTTTAGGCGTGGTTGGTACCGTTAGATTCAGAATTAAATTTTTTATCTTCTGCAAAATTGTGAAAAATTTATGAAAATAAAAAGTATTTTTTCTGTGATAATAATTCATTATTTATGCTTCAAAATGCTTCTAGTATTGCATAAATAATTTTCTGGGGTTGAAATTTTTATTGTAGACTTCTGAAATGTTTTACTATTTACTGGTATAATTTTTTTCAGTTTATCAAATTTTGAAATTTTTTATTTCTAATTTTATGTGTGTTTATTAGTTATTTAAAATTCCAGAAAATACCAGAAAATTCCAGAAAAGTTTCAGAAGTGATATAGTTTCTGTTATGGCATAATTTGAATATTAAATACAACATATTATTTTTTTTAGGGTTTGTAATATGTTGTGATTAGAATAGCATGATTAATTGTTTTTTATTTTAATTCCGTTATTAAATGTAACATAGCATGTATTGATTGTGAATCTACATTATGATGCTATTGTATGGAATTAGAATATTTTATCATGTTTTTTAGACATGCCATAATCAGTGAGAGGTTGTTCGGTTGAGAGAAATCTTTGTAGATTTACTCCCGAAAACTAATATTTTGCACATGAATTAAATTAAATTTTGGATAATTGTCACCTGTGGCGCAAGAGATGATTACGAGCATAGCGGATTTTCGATCTTGCGACTTGTGTAATATTGTCACTATTTAATTTAGATTTTTGTGGCAAAATTATATTATGCTAATCAAAATTAATCCCAATGCGAATTTTTCTCTAAATTGACTTACTTTATGGAAGTTAATTTGGTTGACCTAGACTTAGTAAAGATGTTCAAATGTGAACAATGTAATCCCATTCTTTAGATGAGCAAAAGTCTTGGAGACTTAAGGTCAAACCTTAATTGAGCCAAAGTAAGGAAACATGACTCAAAGTCGCCGTGGTTTTGTTGCCTTGTTTGGCATAATAAAAACTAATGTGTGCGCTATGGTTAGCGGCACGCTACGTAGTTTTGGTTGACGAGTTTTGAAGTTATGAAATTAGTAAGCCCTCAATAGATCTGTATATGATCTTGACTATTGAGCTGCGCGGATTGACTTTGTAATTTGACTTGTAAATAATGTTACATCATTGGATGAAGTAACATTCAAGAGTCACGTCATCCAAGAAATGCGAGCTTAAATAAATTAGTCATTAAGTGTAAGACGCGTAGCCAGTATGAGCAGTGTTTTGCTCTCTACCAAATTATTGGGAGTGGATGGAGCAAAATTTCATGCACTATAATAGTGTGGGTTGAAATATCATGTGAAGTGAAAAGATTAGCGCTTAGAAGCTGCAAAATCTTCTGGGTGCTCGGCGTTTACTTGTATTTTGCGATTCAAAACTGGTAATCAATCAACTGAAGGGGGAGTACGCGGCCAGAAATGACCGTATAGCAACTTACATGAAAACGGCTAACTCCTTGCTGGCAAAATTTGACCATCATGAATTGAATCAAATAACACATGATCAAAACACACATACAGATGCCCTGGCTTGCCTAGCCTCCGCCATTAACTTAGAGATTAAACGGACCATCGAAGTGGGCTTCATCCCGGAGCCGAGCATTGGCCCTTCGGAGGAAGTCCAGGTCAATGTCATAGAGTCAGGACCGAATTGGATGGACCCCATTGCTGCATTCCTGTCTTTCGAACAGCTCCCAACAGACAAGAAAGAAGCGCACAAGTTGAGAAACAAAGCCCTGCGATACTACTTGGATCCGCAAGGAAAGCTTTATAAAAAATCCCTTTCTGGTCCATATCTGGAATGCGTGTATCCAGACAAAATCGAAGAGCTTTTGACTGAAATACATAAAGGTAGTTGTGGCGTATTTTGGCGGGCGCTCTTTGGCTCATCGAGTTGTGACACAAGGGTATTACTGGCCAACAATGAGAGCCGATGCCGAGTGTTACGTGAAAAAGTGCGAACAGTGCCAGAAGTTCTCTCCTCTGACTCACCTGCCCGTTGAAGAGTTAAATTCTATAACCAGCCCTTGGTCGTTCGCTCAATGGGGACTTGACATCGTCGGACCGCTGCCTCGTGGTCCGGGTAACAAGCGATTTTTGATCGTCGCGACTAATTATTTCACAAAATGGGTAGAAGCGGAGGCACTAACACATATCCGAGATATCGACGTAAAGTGTCACGCCCCGAAATATTTCAATAAAGATAACTTATATGTGAAATAAATATAAGAAACAACATAAATTCATATATCAAAGTTCACTGTTTAACAAGCAATTAAATGCCATATAGGCTTTCATCTTTTCAAGACATTGCTTGGTTACACAAATAGAGTCTCGCTCATTACACATTAAGCCCTTGGCTTTACAAATAACACTCATGCACACATAAAGCATAACTAGAAAACTCTTGCTTCCCGAGAGTCCATCCATACTATTGCCTTGGAGGTAACATCTCACCTGCACCTGAAAATGATATTCCCGTATAGGGTGAGCTAACAGCCCAGTAGAGATATGCTAAACATAATATGAGCAATAACTACAACGTGAGCATTCGATAAATGTTTGATTCATATATATCCATTCATAATCCGTTTCAATTACATGACAAATGTATCCATGTTTCATAATAATTTCCATTTCTTAATTCATAATCCTGGCTCAGAACCTAGCCATACCCTTTAAGTGAGATTACATCTCATATCAACAGTACTTCCATTTCAATTGAGATAAAGACTCAAATTAAACATTTCGTACTTCATAATAGATACACATATTTGCTGTATCAATCTCAAACAAAATACTTCCATACTTCATATATGATATACTGGTGTTGTATCAACATAACATAGAAACACTTTTACATTTCACAATTGATAAAGATATACATTTTTGTGCTATATCAAATCAATTCAACACTTCATAATCAACACTTGATACACATTGTAGTGCTGTATCAATGCCATACAAAATCCGGTTTAAGAGTCCATCCCCTATCTTCCCTTAAACCGTGGAGTACATTCCCTATCTCCTCCTACACAACACAATGTATATAAGCATTATCATATATATGTTCATTTAATACACAAATTCGATGTATTATTACAACCGTCATATTCGATGACATTTCAATTGATTAGTTTTAGTTTGCCTAAGCATCATGCATTGTCTACAACAATCACGACTATCCTCCACCAATAGCCCAAAGCAGTTATTTCTAAACAGAAAATAAATGCTACAACAGATATATATATAATCTCAACATTTTCAAAGTGAGTGATTAATGAATCCAACTCCACCATTCTACCTCATATTGAGTCGATTTTATTATTTCCAGCTCAATTTCATATTTCCGTATTAATTGCCATTAATTACAATAATTACCCAAATATACCCAAACATGGCATTTCCCTTTCTTTTTTTTTTTCAATATTGACCCAAAGGCTCAAATATTATCAAAAACATCAATAATCTCCATTTTTAAACCCAAAACACACAGGTATGAGTCAATTGAACAAAACCCCTGTTTTCAACATTACACATCTCCAACTTTAAGTTCCCAAATCAAACCATCTATATAAATAACTCAACATTTATGTTAAAACACATAAGAATGAGTAGAAATCCCTACCTCAAATTCGGAGCTGAAATGGAGAAGATGAAAAAAGTTGAAACCCCAAAATCAACGACGATGAAACTCGATCTCTACCACACACAACAAAGCCCTCGAGAAATTACACAACTTTGGCGAAGGAACTATGGCCAAAATCCCAATGGAACTATGGCCAAAATCCAGCTCGGCACAACTAAAATTTACATAACTCGAGCTCGGCTCGTAATGGCTCATTAAACCAAGAAAGAACCATAGAAGTTGATAAGCTAACCCTCTGCACTTGCACTTATATAGAAGTTTATCCACCTTAAAATGTATTTTGTAATCGATGTGGGACTTCCGACAAACGCATCAAACGACGTCGTTTGGCACAACATTTTCGTCCACTCTTTGAGTCCCACATCGCTGAGAGAGGAAACATTTTGTGTCCAAATGCTTATAAAGTGGTGAATTGTTGGCCCAGCAGTCAACGAAAGAAAAACAAAGGTAAACCTTTGAACACAAAATGTGAAACCCTATGCTCGAGCGTGAAATACGTTCTCCCAGTATTTTTGCGGACATAGGTCAAGTAACTTCGAATGCATTTTGAATTTTTGTTTTGGTAGCGCCCTCCCGCCAGTCTTTGCCCTTGAACCCATGAGTTGAGGCGGCTTGACCCCGCCAGGAGCCGCCTGGACCGCCAAGGGCGCCTGCCTCGACCCCGAAGCGGCCCGATCAAAGTGGCAAAACATAAAAGAATGATTGAAACCGGGATTGCTACATAAAGCATTTTGTATAGAGAAATATCATAACGCGGTTCGGCATTCCCAGAGCACTTATATCAGACAACAATACCCAGTTTGATTGCGGAGTCTACCGGGAACTTTGTAGCAAGTATGGTATTCAGCCCTAATTCTCCACCCCGGCTTATCCACAGAGTAATGGCCAAGCTAAAGCCTCCAATAAAATGATTTTAGACGGCATCAAAAAGAGGCTGGAGAAGGCGAAAGGCCGATGGGTTGAAGAACTGTCGAGTGTATTATGGGTTCATCGCTTGACAAACATCGATTGACGGTCCACCAGGAAATGTCGTCGTTCGCTTTTGTGCTTAAACAATCATCTATATCGAGATCGGTTTCCGTACTTTGAAATCAACAGTTTTTGATTTGGGCCGAAATGACATGATGTTGGCCTTGGACTTGATTCTAATTGAAGAGCGGAGAGATCGCGCCCTTGCATCCATGGCACGGTACCAGCAGCAGCTGGCTAAGTCATATAATCAGCGTGTTCAACTGCACCGCTACACACCAGGAGAGTTGGTCCTAAAGAGAGTGCTTCCAGCTGCCAAGAATCCAGCCGACGGAAAATTGGGACCTACCTGGGACGGCCCTTATCAGATTGACTCAGTCGCGAGAGTATGGGCATATCGGCTCAAAGACATGTCTAGAAAGAGTCTGCCTCGGCCTTGGAATTCCACGCATTTACGTAAATTCTATCATTAACCTGACTTGTGGGGCTTGATACTTGTACATATTTCACTTTTGCAATGCAAAGTTTCCCGTTTCCTCATCGCGCAATTCAGTTCAAGTCTTCGGATTTGGAGCCCTATCAGTGGATGACACCTTCGGGCCGATTAAGCCTCCGGATTCAGAGCGCCATTTGTGTATATCACGATTGGCCAATACAAGTCTCTGGATTCGGAGCCCCATTGGTGCATGACACCTTCGGGTCGATTAAGCCTCCGGATTCGAAGCGCCCTTCGTGTATATCACGATTGGCCAATACAAGTCTTCGGATTCGGAGCCTCATCGGTGCATGACATCTTTGGGCCGATTAAGCCTCCAGATTCGGAGCACCTTCGTGTATATCACAATTGGCCAATACAAGTCTTCGGATTCGGAGCCCCATCGATGCATGACACCTTCAGGCCGATTAAGCCTCCGAATTTGGAGCGCCCTTCGTGTATATCACGATTAGCCAATACAAGTCTCCGAATTCGGAGCCCCATCAGTGCATGACACCCTTGGGCCGATTAAGCCTCCAAATTCGGAGCGCCCTTCGTGTATATCACGATTGGCCAATACAAGTCTCCGGATTCAGAGCCCTATCGGTGCATGACACCTTCGCGCCGATTAAACTACCGGATTCGGAGCGCCTTTCGTGTATATCACGATTGGCCAATACAAGTCTCTGGATTCGGAGCCCCATCGGTGTATGACATCTTTGGGCCGATTAAGCCTCCGGATTCGAAGCGCCCTTCGTGGATATCATGATTGACCAATACAAGTCTCCGGATTCAGAGCCCTATCAGTGCATAACACCTTCGGGCCGATTAAGCCTCCGGATTCGGAGCACCTTTCGTATATATGACGATTGGCCAATACAAGTCTCCGGATTCGGACCCCCATCGGTACATGACACCTTTGGGCCGATTAAGCCTCCAGATTCGGAGCGCCTTTCGTGTATATCACGATTGCCCAATACAAGTCTTCGGATTTGAAGCTCTATCGGTGCATGACATCTTAGGGCTGATTAAGCCTCCGAATTTGGAGCGCCCTTCGTGGATATCACGATTGGCCAATACAAGTCTCCGGATTCGGAGCCCCATCGGTGCATGACACCTTCGGACCGATTAAGCTTCTGGATTCGGAGCGCCCTTCGTGTATATAACGATTGACCAATATAAGTCTCCGGATTCGGAGCCCCATCGGTGCAAGACATCTTTGGGTCGATTAAGCCTCCGGATTCGGAGCGCCTTTCGTGGATATCACGATTGGCCAATACAAGTCTCCGAATTCGGAGCCCTATCAGTGTATGACACCTTCGGGCCGATTAAGCCTCTGGATTCGGGGCGCCCGTTCGTGTATATCACGATTGGCCAATACAAGTCTCTAGATTCGGAGCCCCATCGGTGCATGACACCTTCGGGCCAATTAAGGCCTCGTTTGGGAACAGGCTAATTTAGTAACTTTTTGACTATTTGGCTAAAATATGAGCTAAAAAAAACTAGTATGTTTGGGATGACTTTTTGGCTTTTTACGAAAAGATGTGCAAAAAGTAGAAAGAAAAGAGAATTTTTGACTTTTTGGTATGGGTTGTTGGCTTTTTGGCTAATTTAGTAACTTTTTGGCTTTTTGGCTAAAAATGATGGTTCCCAAACGAAGCCTAAGCCTCCGGATTCAGAGTGCCCTTCGTGTATATCACGATTGGCTAATACAAGTCTCTAAATTCGAAGCCGCATCGGTGCATGACATCTTTGGGCCGATTAAGCCTCCAGATTCGGAACGCCCTTCATGTATATCACGATTGGCCAATACAAGTCTCCGGATTCGGAGCCCCTTCGGTGCATGACACCTTCGGGTCGATTAAGCCTCCAGATTCGAAGTGCCCTTCGTGTATATCTCGATTGGCCAATACAAGTCTTCGGATTCGGAGCCCCATCGGTGCATGACATCTTTGGGCCGATTAAGCCTCCGGATTCGGAGCGCCTTCATGTATATCACGATTGACCAATACAAGTCTTCGGATTCGGAGCGTTTACAATACGTTCAGTTCTATTTGGCATCAGCCTCATCATCGCTATTCTCAATTTTGAAAGCGCCATAAGGGAAATGATGATGTTGGTATAATGGCAACGCCGATTCAACTCCTGTTTCTTGGAGAGCCTTTGCGGCTTGAAGAGCCTTGATCCACCCGTGCCTAAAGCCCTGGTTCTCGCATCGGCAGACCTCCTCTGCGAGCTTCTCTTTGGTCTTGTCTATCTCGACTTTCTGGCCGTGGTGGAAGCCTTTTTCATAACCCATGGTCCTTGCATTTTCTACGGCAAACATGCTTGCCGTATCTCGATCGGCAATCGCTTGACTTAACAGTCGTTAGGTTACTCTCTCCTCCATGACCAGGTTAGATTGACCTGACGCACGCGGCTCGGTGGTTTGAGTCTTCCTAAGCTCCCTAAGCTCACGCTTGGCCTTCTCCACGCGAGCCTCCAAATTTCGAATTCGTTCATCCTTCTTCTCTATTTCTCGCCACGCGGGGCGCAAGCGCATGCCGACTTCATAGACGGTATACAACCCTTTCACCATCCCATGGATGCCCTCCCAAAACATTTCGAAATCCTATCGACCAACCATCAACTACTGGACTTCCGGTGGAAAAATCTGTTGCGCGAACTCAATCGCTACACCTGGGTTGTTAACAATAGAATCCGCCTCCGTCATCGGTTTATTCCCCACAAAAATCGCAAAACTCAACGGTCGCGGCGTCATGTCAGGCTCATTTCTCAGTCGTGGACACGGGGAGCTTCCCCGTTCCTGTTTCTCTTTTCAGGGTGATCTGCTTCGACGACTTGGGGGCTAACGTTTTTCCTATTCCCTGGACGTCCTGCCTCCCGTGCGTGTGGGCTCGTTACTGCGATTCATCTCAGTGTCTAGCTCAGCCAATGTTCGCCCTTCTCCTCTGCTGTTGAAGAACAGCCTATTTGACATTCGCACTTATCTAACCTTCCGCAACAAGCTGGTTTAAATTAAATCTAAACACGATAAATGGAATCAATGGCGCGAAGAACCCACCCAATTTATTCCTAATGCGTGCAGTGCCCCCGAGGTGACTTCATTAATGCTAAACTCCAAAAGCCCGATGCCGATCGATTTATGCCGCAGCCACTCCATAAGATAATAATATTCGGCTTTTGGAGCTCAGGGACTGGCTGGAACAAGGGCAGATTTATTAATCTGATTGGTCAAATATCAAAGCCCGATGGAATTCAATTTATGCCACAGCCACTCCATGAGATAATAATATTCAGCTTTTGGAGCTCATGCACTGGCTGGGACAAGGGCAGATTTATTAATCTGATCGACTAAATATCAGAGCCCGATGCTGATCGATTTATGCCGTAGTCACTCCATGAGATAATAATATTTGGCTTTTGGAGCTCATGCACTGGCTAAGGCAAGGGCAGATTTATTAATATGATCGGCCAAATATCAGAGCCCGATGCTGATCGATTTATGCCGCAGCCACTCCATGAGATAATTTATGCCGCATTCATTGGTCAGTACGCGGTCGGTTAATGTCGATTGGCTATTCGACGATGGTAAATTACTAAACTACCTAATTATTTAATCGGCAAGTGCACACGAATGTTTTATCCAAAGAAGCAAAAAGCAATACTATGCATCAATAACAAAATTAAGCATAAGTAATAACAAAAAGCAAAGTAAATTTTTATTAGTAAATTGAGCACAGGCTGTAGCCATTTTACATGTGAAAACTACTAAATAAAAAGCTACAAGTTTACAGGGAAATGCTTAGCAAAAACTTAAAAACTGTAGCCATACACAAAAAACTACTAAACGAAAAGCTGTAACATTACATTCGAAATCCTTAAACAAAAATAACTACGGTCACCCTAATCATTCCTCAGAGTCAGACTCCAGCGGCTCAACATCCACTTGCTCGTATGGAATCGGCATAGCCAATGTTACATTAGTAGTAGTAAAGGCTTTGAGCCAGCCGTGTTTGAATCCCCGATTCTCAAATTTGTGGACTTCCTCCACATAATTTGCAAAGGCAGTGCTTTGCCCAGCTTCGTACCTTCAATGCCTCCGAGTCGGCTACTTCCTTCCTCGCCTTCGATTCTGCCAAGTCCGCTTTAAGTTTAGCGATCGCCTCTTGGGCTAACTTGAGCGCAGCTTCACTCACGTTCGCCCTCTACTCGGCGGCCAACCTGAGCTAGTCTGCATTTCTTGCCCTCTCCATCTCGGCCTCGGCCCTTGCAGCTTCCATCTTCACCCTCGCCGCTTCGAACTCAGCACGGCTCCTTTGGCCCTCAACTTCAGATTGTAAACGATGAATTCATTCAATGGTGTCATGCTGGCGACGTCTTATCTCAGCTATCCTTCCGACCGTCTGCAAAACAGGAGATTAAAACCAAAATATATGCATGAAAGGGAAAGGCAAGATCGAGATATTTACCAGAAGAGCCGATTGAGTGGCTAACGCTATTGCCAAAAGATCTGGCTCCGAGCGGAAAGCCACCTTGTCAGACGGCAATGAGACTGACGAAGCCATGTTCAGTGCCACGGCTGGATCTTTCATAGCCGACGCATCAGAGGAGATCGACATGTTTGTTATCTTTGGATGAACCACAAAAGGCATAACCGTATCCGACTCCTTTAAACGTGGCCGTTTGTCAGCAGGGTTTTCTTTAGAGTTGGCCTTGACCTCAGCCGGACGTTTCTCCGCCTTTCATTCGCCTTCCTGATTCGTTGGCACGACCGACTCTGACTCGGTATTGCGTGTTTGAGCCGTCTCCTCCTCTATAATAGGCAAGGGGGGCTCAACATCGGCAACGGGTGGAACTTCGGATCGAATTTCCTCTGCTCGAATGGCTTCTACTCTCCGCTGTGCGGCCATTCGTTCGGCGTTTCTTTTCTTAGCGAGTTGTGTGAGCGACAACCCGGCCATGTCTTCAGGATACGCGCCGGGGAGATCTTTTAATCTAATAAAGACGTCATCGTAAACGTCCCCTCGGCCCGAAGTGGACAGAGGGTTGGCTGAATTGAGGCCAACTTCCTCAAAGGCTACCCTTTAAGCCTCGTCTACTTCGGCCTCGGACTTGCCTGATTCTTCGGCGACCTCAGTGACTTCCGTACGCTCAGAGCCAGATCCGTCGAAACCAATTTGGCGCAAGTTCTTGAAGTTGGTTAAAATAAGAGCTGTAAGAAACTCTTTACCCCTCAGAATCGGGATGTTTTCTGCTGCCGAGTATGTCGTGTATGTCGACTCGTACCGAAGAAGAATGTGCGCCGCCCTCCCTTGTTTCTAAAGGCTTGGACGGCCGAAGTATTTCAATGCGACTTTGATCTCCGTAAGAACGGCGTCGTCAGTCAAAGTCAAGACTTTCTTCAAATCGTTTCCTGCACAAACCAAACCATGAGACCGAAAAGATAAAGTCTTGTATATACAACAAAAAAAAGTGCAAAGAGCTATATGGTAACCTGGTTCACCCCTCCATCTAGGAATAGGATCTAAGCGGTCCTGCCGTCAATTCGATTACCTTGGACAACGACCATGACATCATCGACTTGCTTGCCAGAGCTGGAAAGCATGGTCACTAATTGATGGTCGGTGTCCTTGGCCCTGAGGAAATAGCCCCTATACCGGCCAGAAGACTTGGCCAAAGCATAACAATGTCGAATAGCAGGTATGCCGAGGTTAATCCTAAGGCGACGGTTTAACTCTATAATCCCCATTACGATTCTAAAAAAGTTGATATTGGGTTGGGAAGGGATTAGACCCCAATGGCGAAGGACAACCCTAAGGAATGTGTGAAAGGGGGAAATGGACTCCACCCTCTACGATTGATAGGAGAGGGAAGACGATTGTGCTTTCATCAGCTCTCTCCATATCAAGGGTGCCATCTGTCACGAGTGACAGACGGACATCATCAGGGATGGAAAAATAGCGTCGAAAGCTAGAAATTCGATCCGCGGAGAGGAGATCTTTCAAATGTTTTGCCATTTCCTTCAGCCTATAGGAGTATGCTAAACCAAAAACAAACCAGGAAAAAGGATTCAAAGTAGAGAGAGAGAGAGAACTTACAAGAGACGAAGAGGACAGTGAAGGATTAAAGGAAGTTGCAGAGGTAAGACGGAAGGCAGTCCAACGACTTCAAGCACCTAAAAATGTGTATGCATTAGAAAAGACGTCGAAATTTTAAATCACAATAAATAGAAGTGTACGAAGAGGCGGGAAGTCGAAATGATAACCGAGAGGCGTGTGCTCTGACATCTGCGTTGCAATGAGGTTAGCCGCCGAATTTCGACTCTGACTTTTCGAGTTCAAAACCAAACACTCCAGCTAACTATCATTAGTGGAGTGCTTGGGGGGCAATTGTGGGGGCCGAATATTGGGAGACGTAAATAGGCCGAATAGCTGGACCAGGAGACTCGAAATATATACATCGCATTCGGCCCTATTCGGCCAAATAGTCGGTTGAGTAAGGGGTCGAGTGGAAAGCGGTTTAGCTAAAAGAAGCGAGTAAATGTTTATCGGCAAATCAAAAGTGGCTCCACCCAGGGCCCAAGAAAGAAAAGATATAAATAGAAGAACATCAGCCAAAAAGAGATACGTGAGAATGACTATGCTTTACTTAAAATACAAGTAATCCAGAGAGTAAAGACTGACTTGTCCGTCGGAGTGCTAATTCCGGCACCCCCGACCGGAGTGTTTATTTCTTTTCAAGTTGTTAGCTAAGGAACTCGAGTGCCCTAGTGGATCAACAAAGTATTTCCAAACCACCTTTCCCACAACAAAAAATACTATCACAACCAAAGTTTGATATATATATATATATGTTGCCAGTACCGGCCTTGGGTTAAGGCCACTGAGGCTTGTACCTTAGGCCCCAAAAATTTGGCCCAAAATAGGGACCCCAAATTTAGTAATGTATTATAGTATATTATAAATTTAAATTTGTCTAAATTATTTTTGTTATTTCGGGCCAATTCAAAAAGCCCAAAAATATTTTGTTGGATCATATTTATTTATAAGTGTGATTTGGCCCAATTAAAATTAAAATATCTACAGAAAGTTTTGATGGTCCACGGAGAAGAATAATACATACAAGCTCTCAATCTCTCTCTCTCTCTCTCTCTCTCTCTCTCTCTCTCTCTCTCTCTCACAAAGTGACGAAGGAAAGGAAGCATAACAACCATAAGTAGAGCAATGAGCAACGACAGAAATTGATTGGAAATTGATTGAAAATAATAAATTAAAAATTATGGCCTTATAAATTAAATTTTTTTAGTGTTGTTAAATAATAAATTATAAATTACAATGATAAAATAGTATTTTAAACATTTATCTTTATCTAGTCCGTCCAACCAAATATTAGATTCACTAAAAATAGTCCAATGCAGACATCTAATCTCATGATTAAACATAGGATATAAATCCAGTCAAACTAAATAGTCCTGGGACAATGTATTCCAGGACTAATAATCCAATGGATTATAATCTCTCTTATTCAGTCTGTCCAAACAAACACACCATTAGAGAATCCAATATTCTACCAAACCTCTCACGGATGTGTGACCCACACACATGTGGATTTGTGTGGGTCCTACCCCATGTGAGAAATTTGATAAAATATTTGATAAAATATTTAGGATACATAACATTTCTCATTTAGAGTTATGTTAGGGATCCTAAATATTCTACCAAACCTTTCACATGGTAGGGTTAATTACTCGTACTTAATGCATTATTTGTTAACAAAACCCTATATATATATATATATATATTACAAAAAAATATATATATTTTTATTGATACTGAAAACTTGAGTTAGATTTTATTAATTTATTTTATTGGCTATGTTATTGAATTGAATTTTATTTAATTAGTATTGATTGTATTAAAGTTTGCCTTGAATTTTATTATACTATTTTTAGTTGTTGGTTTGTATTAATAATATTTTATAATTTTATTTGTATTATGTTTAAATGTTATTAGATATTTCTTTATTTTAAATTATTTATTATTGATTAATTTACTTATTTTTAGTACAGTAAAGTTGTAGTTTCAACTCAAACCAATCCAAACTATGTTGCCTTGAGTTGATTTGATTTGGTATTAGAATCAAATTTTGAAGGGTTTATTAAATTTTTATTTTTAAACCATCGTCAAATTATCTATTTAGTCAATAAACTATAGATTGAGTATACTAAATTCCTAAAATATAAATTAAAATTATTTAATCTTTAAACTATTTATTGAATTTATTAAATTCCTAAAATATTTAATTAAGACATATTTAATCCCTGAAAATATTACAAAACTAAAATATATGTCCATAAATATTATAAATCAATAAAAGACTCTACTTAATTAAGATTTTATTTAAAAAATATGAAAATTTTATTTTGTCAGTGTTTTATTTCATTGTATGCTTAAATTAATATTAGAGTATGGTTACTCAATCTGAGTATCTTACCAGTAAAATTATATGAGTATTAGTAGGTGACTCGTGCGATGCATGAGAATTTAGTGGTGTGTATTGAGCAGATTTATATTTATCAAATTATTAAAAGTGTGTCTTAAGTAATGGTATGCCTTGAAATGAAATGTGATGTATAAATAGAGACACCCGGATCTTATGGGTTGAAAACTTTAGAGCAAGACTTATAGTAGCATGAGTCTCGCAAACGATAAACATTTTTTTTTTCTGAAATATTTTATTATTATTTTATTCGAACCATAAACACATATTTTAAAAGCGTATTTTTGAAACTCACTGTACCATATGGGTATGTTTGATTGAATGGATTAGAATATGAGATTGAGATTATTAATTAGTGAGCCCAATTATCCTATATTTATTTTAATATTTTGATTTAGGGTTATTAATCTAATGAATAATTAATCTAACAAATTTATAAGATTATTAATAATGGAGTAGGGGTGAGATTATTAATCTAATGGATAATTTATCCTATTAATCTAATTAGATAATGAATACTATACTAATTTAATAAGATTATTAATATCTCACTGTTATTAATCTTGTAAATCAAACATAGCCTATATGGTTGAAGTAAAAAAATTAGCCTAAGCGAGGAATAAGGTGATAGAAATGCCCTAGTCAGGGAAATGAGGCAGCTAAGCGGCAGGTAAAACATTGTAGGGTTTGGTTATGGTGTGCAACTTACACCTTACACCTTATACCTTACAATTACACCTTACACTTATACCTTTTGTAAAAAATTAAACCTTACACTTACACTTTTTTTGAGGTTGCACACCATATGCAACCCACTTACACCTTACACCTTACACTTACACTTGCACCTTATACTTATACTTACACCTTACACTTACACTTTTTGTTTAAGTAACACATGATGTGCAATTGCACATTTAAAAAAAGTCCAACATTGTAATCCAATTCTATTCTGTTTGAAATCAGATTTTGTGGATTCGATTTCGTCGGGTAATCGGATGTGGATTTAAATTAATAGATCGGATTATTCGGGTCAGATTAAGAAGAAACTCGATCTGTTGACATACCTATTTATTTGTTTTTTAGATCTCTCTCTGCATATTCCCTCCCTAGTTGAAATCCCTTCCCCCTCTGCATCTTTTTGATGATATATCTCTTTCTTGTTGGTTGCTTGAAGATCAATGGATCCAGAAATAGATTTTCGGACTGATCTATCATCATCGTCTGATACATCTGATACATCTGATGATGATGATAATGAGGTATTTAGTCTTTCTAAATTGTTTGGGTATGACGAAGAACTAAAACGTATTCCTCCAGTTGCACCACGGTGTGATTATGATGATTATGATTATGATGATGACCGTGATATGACTGAGGATGAATACCGGGTCTACAAGGATCAAGTTTTGAAGAGCGACGTAAGTAAAAATTTACATTTACATTTACATCCCTATCCCTATCCCTATGGCCTTTGCATCACTAGTTCTTTTGCTTATGTTTTATTTATTTTTTTGTTGGTTCTTTCGTTGCTTTAGGGGTTTGATGTAGCGAACATACCTGGTGTCAATCAGTTCCATCAAATTCTTCCAATGGACATTACCTACAACACTAAACATTACGAATGGTATTCACAGCTTGCAGTTGATGAATACAACCGTCGCATCAAGGTTTTTGTTTATGTTTTTGCTGAAACAGGCATTTAATTGATGATTGTATTTTATTTCAAGTTATAAACATAATACTACTTAGCTTATTCATGACAACATTTGTAGGACACAAATAAAGAGTTGGAGTTTGTGAAGGTTTTGAAGGCAATGTCTCAGGCTGCCTGTGTACTCAGGTTTTATATGACCTTCAGCGCCAAGGATCTTGCTGATGGAGGCAATATTAAGACATATCAAGCTGTGGTGCTAATGGGGGTAGGTTCTAAGATGTCAGTGTTATCTTTCAGGCTCAAACCTCCTGAGGATGAACAAGGTAAGGCAGATGCATTTTCTTCTTTGCAATTTCCACCCTTAAATGTCTGAGATAACAAATAACTGATTAGAAAGTGTATATGCTTAGGAATTATAAATATGAGGGTGATTGTTGAATCTTTGTTTTTCTTTAGCACAATATTGGCTGCTATTTCATTTATTTGTTTAGATGTTAGAAAGTTTAGTATTTGAAGCTCCATTTGTTTTGGCAAAATACTTTCTTCTACATTTTATGACGTCTGATGCGACAGAAAACGAAATTCAACAAAAATATTTTCGTGCTCAATGGAAAACAAGTTTATTTGGGTAAAAAATGTTTTCAGTTTTTTAAATGTGGAAAACATTTTTTGAACTTGTATCTTACCAGCCCCACTACCATTGTCACTACCCCTACCAACCACTATGCTACCACTGCCACTGTCTCCTTAGCAGATCACTGGTTCTTCCTCACCTGCCACAAGAAGCTCGCATAGTTGCTCGACGCCTACGCATATGGCGGCTCCTTAATTGTTATCCTGTAGTACTCATCAGCTATCTTTCAAAACAAAACAAAATAAAACAAAATAAAATCAAAGACGAACGGTAGCCCAACTTCAAATGATGAAGTTAACTAAATCATTTGTTCATCTTTCCTTCTTCTAATAGAAGAGTGGACTAAAACACACACTCCATTGTAATGAGTTACCCTTTGCTTGCCGATAAGAAACTCCACATTCCCATCAAAGATTTGAACCCATCTTATATCTTTAACTAAACTATAATTTGTCTTGTAAAGTTCAAATCTCTCTCATTTGAAAACAATTTCAACCTTCAAGAGTTCATGTGACAAAGCAGTTTTAACTCAATACTCTACTAAGTACTACCACTGCCACCGCCGCCACCACCACATCACTACTACCATCTTCGCCATCACTGTGTCTGCACTCACTGCCTTCGCTGCTGCCACCACCACACCAAACATTACTACTTCCACAACCACTAGCACATTATTTTAAGTGTCGCAACCAAACAAAACATTTTTTTTACAGAATATATTTTTTAGGAAATATTTTCCACAAACTTTTTTCTCTGGAAAATATTTTTCTTAAAAAAAAAAATTGGAGTGTAAGTGAATGTTTATAGATATTTATCTGATTTTGAGTTTTATTTCTTCTTCTTTCATGGAGGTTCAGACAGTCATGGGAAAGAATGGTTCTGGGAAGAAGATGACCTTTGTGATGGTTAGTATGTTTCATGACATGAAAGCTTGATTTGAATTATTGAACCGATAATAATGTTTTGTTTTGTTTTATTTTATTTTGGGAGCTAAACTAATTGTATCATATTTTGATTATTACTTGCTATACTGTTAGTTTAGTGATGTACGATAATCAAATCAATTGTTGATAATACATTTGAGGATACCTTTTACAAACATACTTGATGATGCGTGTTGGAACATGAATGAAATCAATAGTCAATGAAACATAGTTTCAAGAGCAAAAAAATAAGAACAAAGCTTTAGATCTGAAAGAAAATTAAATGGTAGGGAGAGACTTGGTTATTTAATTTTCATTTGGTCAATCGATAGAAGAGTAATTACAAATATGAGAAATATATACATCATCAAACAATATTAGCCCATAAGTGCTAGAAAGTCAACAAAGCGTTGCACAACTAATAAACCAAGCCCAAGCCGAAGTCCAACAATCACAACCGCCATAATGGGGGAGAAATAAACCACCACTACAAAGGTATCAAACTCCTCTTTATAGGAGTTGAACCAGAGACCTCACACCACAGAGTGAGGCCAAATGCCCTGGTTGAGGATCATTCAATTAAGTGCACAGGTTTTTAAGGGGATCACTCAATTAAGGCCAAGTTAAATTAACACTATTCACCAAAAGTCAACAATTACGGCTGCACAACTCCCAATTCAAATTTTTCCCTACAAATCAATTTTTACAATTTTTTATTACACATTTTTTCATAAAAAGTCAAAAAGTTAACCCAAACATTCATATTTTCAACCTCAATTTTTTAGTCCAAAAAGACAAAAAGTGCACTTATTTAGAACACTCCAAACAACCCCTTAGGGCACAAGTTTTTAGTCCTTTTGGCTGTCATTTATATTGCTTGTTGTCTCAGTTGAGGTCCTTTACTGCATGTCAAAGGCAAGCTCCTTAATAACATTGCCTTGCATTATTAGGCTTAAGGCACTACATGGTGCCTTGCCTCACCTGTATGCCTTAAAACCAGTTTATTTGTATGTGTGCCTGGAGGTGTTCTGATTCTTGCAATAACTCATGCCCTCCTCTCTCTCTGGTCAAAACTTGTCTTCTTTGTTTCAGGCTTCGCTAAATTAGCAGGAGCCAAATTTGGGTTTTGAGCATTCCGATACTGTTGTAAATAAATGGTAAAATTGTTTTTGATTATTAAGTTATACACCCAGTGGGTGTTAAACTCGTAACTTTACCTATATCTTTGATGGGAGGAGATGCTATTTGAGATAAGACACTTGGTTACGGCAAAAAATAACTAAATAATTAGATAGTGACTGAAAATTTAATTTGTACAATGTTTATGAGAAAAATAATGTTTCTTACGATAATTGAAGATTTTGATTTGTGTCGACCTTGGCTTGCAAAGAGGACCCCAACTAGCTCTAGATGTAAGAGGCTATTATAGATCTTAGCCCATTGTTGCCAACACCTAGCTTCAACTGGAAAATAGATTTTGATACTCCCCCATGGTTGGCACTAGTGCACTTCGCCCACCTCTGAGTTGCCTTTGCTTTGCCTCATATTCATTAGAAGGCCTAGTTCAACACAATGGATTCAATTGGAATTGCAATTTTTTGCATCAACCTTGGTACTTTAAATCTCTGTTAATTTTGAATATGGAATTGCTAAAAATGGAGTTATGCAATCATTAATGTGGAGATAACAATTAGACTTAAGTTGGAAACCAATTAATGCTTCAGTCATCACATTAGTGGGATCAGCCACTGCATCAAATTGAGATTCAAAATGTCCACTGTAGCTTCAAATTTTCTTCACTATCCAACACATCTTAATCTTGAGAGAAAAGTTGTTTGTTGGATAAACTTGATTTGTTGAGATTGGTTGGTCATCGGTTGTGGGGGGGGGGGGTAGGGGGCAACAGGAAACAGGGAGATCAATTTGGGTCTCAAGCCCTGCAGTCTGCAGCACACAAGTATTTAAGTCTCTCTCTCTCTCTCTCTCTCTCAATTCTTGTTTTATCTTTTCCTCGCCTTAGTGCATGATGAAATAGGTAAATAGATTATGATGCAAGCATAGTCCCTGTCAAGGTTTGAGTCTAGAATTTAAAATGTGGTGATAATGTGCAAGATAAATTGGAACTCGATTAATTTATGAGAATTGAGTAGTGTTTTGCCAAGTAATAGTTGATGAATGAGATTTTTCACTGCATAAATATTAAATTTTTTTTATTCTTGATTGATTACTTGTGATATGTTGAACACGAAAATAATCACTGTTGTATATGAATGGCTGGAAAATATTTGTTATTTGTGTCAGCTCAATAATTTATATAGCTAGTGGCATTTTAATCACAACCAATTGGTGAATAGTTTTTATTTTTTTATTTTTGGGTTTTATTTGCACATAATTAACCTTTTATTTTCAGGTGGTTGTGTTGGAGATTGAGTAGGTTGCATCCTTATGGAGTTAAAGAAGGTTGTTGGGCTTATGTAATACATGGGCTAATTGAATGACAACTGCTATTGGCTTTTGCCAATTTTATTGTGTTTTTTTTGTTTTTTCGCCCTTTGGGTAGACAACTGAATTTCATTAAAATGAAACTAAACAATGGATTTTTGTGGCCTTTCGTTTTTTGTAACCAAGTGCTTATCCCTCAAGTTTGTTTGCTTTAATTGCTTTTGCCTGAAGTTTGCTTTAATTTGTTCTCATACGGTGTGAATATATTTATTTTGTTCTTACTTCAATTTGCTTTTATAAAGTTTCTTAGAATAATTCGTTTGTTTATTGTTGATTGTAAAGCTTACTACTTTTATTGTAATTCCAAACTATTTCATTTATTTGTAAATATTTTTTTTAACATACCACTTAATTGTAATTTCTCAATTATTTTACGAGAGATTGACCAATAAGTTCTATATTTTAGACTTGTAATCTATTTAGTCTTTTTGGATGTATAATGACTCATTTGCTTGTCACGTTGGAGTCACATATGGAAAAAAGTACACTAAAGAGATATTAAATTTTTTATAGTGTTACATCATATCCGCCTTGTTGGAGTATCACATGTCACATTTGGAAAAAATATATTAGACATTTATTATTTTTTTGAAGTGTCACATCATACCCGTTACGTTGTCACATTTGAAAAAAGTATATTAATGAGTTTTTATTTTTTTTAGAGTGTCACATTATACCCGTTACGTCACATTTAGAAAAAGTACACTCAACACGTCACATTTGGAAAAAATATATTAAGAAATTTTTATTTTTTTTTAAATTGTCACATTATACCTGTCACGTTATTATATTTGAAAAAAATACACTTGACACGTCACATTTGAAAAAAGTACACTAAGGAGTTTTTAATTTTTTTTAGAGTGTCACATCATACTCGTTACGTCGTCATATTTGGAAACAAAAAATACACTTCGGAGTTTTTAGTTTTTTTTGAAGTAAAAGTCATGGACTGTTACATAATATACGTTACGTTGTCATATTTGGAAAAAATAAACTAAGAATTTTTTAATTTTTTTAGAGTGTCATATCGTTGGAATGTTACATTAATGCATGTCTTATTAGAGTATCACATTATACCTGTCACATTAATAAAATAGTATAATTGCTTACCAAAACACTATCAGAATAAAAAAAATAGGACTATACGGAAAGAAACTCTCTACTAATAGGATTTAATAGTTCAATAGAAAAAATTTGAAACTAATTAAAATACTTATTTGTGAGATGAGGTTTATTGATAAATATCTCATATTTTATCCAGGCGTTTTAGGGTAAATTACATAACCTTTCAACTTCTCCAAGGTAGACCTTCAGTTTACATTGATAACATTGACAGGTCGGGGAAATTATTATTCAGTGTAGATGTAGGAAAAAAGTTTACACATTAATGGTAAATTTTATGAGCATCAATAATTAAAATTTCAAACTATTTCATTTATTTGTAATTTTTTTTTTTTTGTGAAACATCACTTAATTGTAATTTTTCCAAAGTATATTATGCATGGTTTTAGGGTAAATTACATTGAAACTGCATTTGTTTTTTTTGACATATCACTCACTCTCTTTAATCTTTGAAATTATACTCACAGCGCTTACTAGCTAATTTTATTATATGTAATGGTTAAATAATTATAATACTCTTCTAACTTAGTCAAATTTCATCTATTAACCATTACCTGTCTATCCTAAACTTTACTGGGGTTGGTTTGGGAAATGGATACTTTAGCTTTTTGGTTGAAATGCGTGGTAAAGAAAATTGAAATGTCTGAGAATAATTTTTTTATAGTACCTTTTTACAAAAAAATAGTGTACAAAGTTAGAGATTGAGGAGAAAGAGTTGACTTTTTTTTGTATGATTTTTAAAAATTTTGACCTTTTAGTGAGTTTTTGATTTTTTTAATTATATTGGTCTTATAACAATTTCTTAAGTTTCGTTTGGCAATATCACTTTTTAACGTAAAAATTAAAAAATTACTAAAAAAAATAAAAAAGTTAACATATATCAAAAAGTCAAAGAATTTATTTTCTCTCTATTTTTTGTACATTTTTTCTTAAAAAATCAAAAAGTAACCCCAAACATGTTAATTTTTTTTTACATCATATTTTAATAAAAAATCAATAAGTTATTAAAAAATCGTATCTAAGAGGCCTTAATCACTTTCATCCCATGATGGTTGTGATTTGGAGTGCTCGAAAAGATAAAGAAATGAGAAAGATGTTGTGGCTAGTGATGCAGTACAATAAGATATATATCAGTACAATAGGTTATATATTCAAAATAAATAGACATATGATATAATATGATTAGAGTTACGATCAAATTGATTTAAACAAAAATGCTTGAGAACTCTAAATATGGAGCTCTACGGGAGTTCTAATGAGCTGGCTCTCCCATGATATGATGGTTGTATCTTTTTTTTTTTCAACTCATTAGAACTGTTTAGTGCTTTACTTTTTAGAGCTCTGAATTAGATCTCTTAATTCAAATTGATAATTTTGATAATTAAAATGACAAAATTAAAAATTAAAAAATTAAAATAATAACGAATGTATTTTTTAGAGGCTAAAATTGTCTTTTATCCTAAAAAGTTTTGCCTATCTATAACATGGAATTGAATTTATGACCATAACATTCCTGCTTTTGATTGCCTTTATCTCTTCGGATTAGATATCTGTTGCAGAGGGGGTGGGATTATGGATCAGGTATTGTGAAATAAAATGAAAAGATATTTTTTGGCATTGACTATTGTCAATTCAGATTTAACTATATTTTTTAGAGTTATTATTTTGTGATTCAAATTTATTCTAAATATAAATCTTATACCATACTACAACTATACAATCTCATTTTGGATAAATTCAGCACAAATTTAATCACAATTACATAATCTCATTTGGGATACATTCACAATTACATAATCAAATTTAAGCAATCATCGCACATCTTGAAGAAGTGTTAGTCACTAAGGAGGATGAGGGGAGGGGGGGGGGGGGGGGGGGGGGGGTAACTCTTTATACAATGGGTCACTGTTTATATACATTATTTTAAAAAAAAAATATTCTAACATTTTTAGGTTGAATGTGAAAAATTTTATGAAGCATTTTTTATGTGATGTATTAAAGAGAGATTAGGGGGTAACTCTTTATACAATGGGTCACTGTTTATATACATTATTTTAAAAAAAAATATTCTAACATTTTTAGGTTGAATGTGAAAAATTTTATGAAGCATTTTTTATGTGATGTATTAAAGAGAGATTAGGGACATCTTTATATCAAAATTTTCACACCAAAAAAAATAAAAAAATAAAATAGAATCTTATAATCTCCCTATAAATAAATAAATAACCACCTAGGTTATAAATAAATAAAAATTCCAAAAAGATGATTTTATAACAAATTCAAATTAGTTTGTAATTTTTATAAAAAATTAGAAGCTTAATTATGATGTGGTCATGAGTTGTATAAAAATAATAATATACGTATATTTTTTTAATTCCACCGCTTTTATTCTAATTCATTACTACAAAAATAAATAAAGATCACACTTTTTTTTGTGTGATTTATGTTATTTAATCACACTTTTTAAATTGTCAAAATGTAATTTTTGGGAGTGATTAAAAATGGCCATTTTTAATCACACTTTTTAAGTATGATTAAAAACTAATAAAACCTGTGATAATAAGCATTTAGATCACATCTTTTAAGTGTAATTAATTCCTAATAAAACATTTGATTAATAATGAGATAAGATCACACGTTATATGTATTTCTCATCACAGTTAATGCGTGTGATAAAAAAAGGATTCGGCATATTTAAAGAATAATCAATATTATTTTTGTATACGCATTTCAATAATGTAATACATACTACATATTATACTTTGAATCACAACCACATATTGAATAGAATAACGTCATACAGTTCATAAATGGAAGTTAAATATGTTCAAAAGTATATACAAAGAAATTAAATAAAAAATTTTAAACTGTGCTTACATATATTAAAAAATGAAAAAACTTGAAAAATTAAGTTCTTGAATTCTTTGATGATATTTTGCATCTCTCCATAAAATTTCTGACCTGAAAAATGAAATTACAAATTAATTCAGAAACCACTATGAAGAAACTTTGTAGAGATTGTTTTATTTTTACAAAAGATAAAGTCAGACTGATCACATCCCTTCAAATGTCTTAACATTACCTCTAGCATGACATGAAGTATGTAAAAACAAAATGTCACTTTACCCACAAAATTGCAAGTTCAACAGAAATTTAACCATAACCAAGGCTCTATCTATCTTAAATATTTAAT